>KV751364.1:1585887-1598158 GCA_001698575.1 Mola mola
ATAAATGGAGGCCCGAATGAGGCGCAGGCTCATCTTGTGTCATAGTTTGTGCTCCTGTTTTGTGTGGATCTCCGAGCTGAACGCTGCTGTGCTGTACCCATACATTTTCAGGTGTCAGTAAACATAAAAATGCGTCCCTGTCGCTGCAGCTCTGTTTACAGGAGGACAAACAGTGTTTGATAACATATGATCATCCCAAGAATATGCAGCGGTTTAAAGTTGCCCTCTGACACAAGGTTTTTGACTGTATCTGTTGTCTCTCGTCTGCTCCTCCTGGGTTAACCATTCACAGATGTTTGATTGGTGAGTCGATCGTCTCCTGATAGTTGTTCTCAGGACACTGTTTTATTCAAATGTGGTTATCGCATGCTGCTTAAAGCTGACCACTGGACCGAAGATCACTGTCAGGTATTTACTGAGAGACGGTGTTTCACGCTGATGAGTGGCCCTGAGGTGGAAAAATGTCTTCAATATGCACATCAAAGAAAATTGGGCTAGCAGAGAGCAGAGTCATTAAGTGGAGACTATCAGGAGGTCAGACTGTAAATGGAGAGAGGTGGGTTTTTTTTGTTGTGTTCCGTGAAGTGTGCTGGCACATCTCAAACTTATGTACGCACAAACACAGCAATGTTTCATCCGTCCTACCTTAACTGCTGGGCTCACTCTCCGTATTGCTCCACCGGGGGAATGGAGTCTGACCACAGACAACACGCTGATTGCTCACCATGATCTGTCCACATTCCCACCCCGGCTCGCAACGTGAAGAAAACAGTGATTCGAGAATGCGTGGGGTTTTGCGGACAGAACAGAGTGTTTGCTCTGTCTCACCTAAATGGTACTCTCCTCCCCTTTCTATGCTGATTGCATAAAGGAAAATCCCAGAAACACTTGAGTATGTGTGTGTGTGCACTAGTCTTAAATTCAGCCATGATGAAAATAAAGGAAAATCCCAGAAACACTTGAGTATGTGTGTGTGTGTGCACTAGTCTTAAGTTCAGCCATGATGAATGCAACCTTCCCTCTCTCCTGTGTGGCAGGTTGTGGCAGGTCGGTAGATGATGAAGTGATGGAGATGTTAGGAGGCCACAGCCATTGTGATGCTGGGTGGCTGTTACCCTGGAACTGCCATCTGCCGAAAAGGTCAGTTGCTAGGGGACGATTCTCCTGGACCGTGTCTGCCTCCCAGCTGCCATTCACACACCCACACACTCAAACACGCACACACACACACACACACACTCTGGCTTGCATACGCACAAAACTATCATATGTACACTCAAGCTTTTCATTTTTTTTTGAAATCATAATTGAGTTTTATATAAATTTAACCCACTGTATTTACTGCTAGGCACTGTATTCACCCTGTAGCTCTCTGTAGCTGTAAGTGAGGTTAATCTGAGTATAGTGCAATGTGTGTGGTGGGCATATTTTATGCCAGAAAGGCCCTATAGTCACTTAGAGACACCAAACAAAATGCTTCTGATTATTGCATGAACAGTGTCAGGACGTCGCTGTCAAATCAATGTCCCCGATTAATTCTAACTTGGACCTCAAGTTGAAAGCAGTAGTGTTCTGTGCACCCCTTTCTTTCACTATCAGCCACAACCACTGTGAGCAGCCAATCATTCCCTCTGAACCGTTTCTCTCAAATACAATCCAAGTGCAGGAATTTCAATATGAAGCTGCCTTCATCATGCCATATTAGACGACTGCATCGCTGAATGGAGCACAACTTGGGGAATGAGATCTGCCAAGCTTCGTGAACACGTTTTTTTTTTTTAAGATGACACTCTCACAGGTCAAATGCAGGTCACCTGACTGTATTTCTTGCAGTAAGGTTACTCATTTGACAAAAGGTGCCAGTACACCTCATATGTTGCTCTTCAAATGAATGACCTTATAAAAGCACCATTTAGAGATAATTTTTTTTGCCTATAAAATGGGGGTACAATGATTTACTCTGAGAGGAAATTCTCTATGTTACAAGTAGTAAAGCTCAAAATCAATCATTCTGATCATTAATTAGCCACCACTGGATGAGTGCATTATTATGTTAGGATAGTGGCAAAGCAGTACTTTACAGATTCCAAAGCGACTGTGAAATTGTGAGTACTCTCCCTGTCATATTTTCATTGTCTCCCACCTCCAGCCTGCGATGTTTCTTCAGCCTTCCAGAGACAGTGAGTTTCGTGTAGCAGAGCTGTTGTTTTTGTTTTGTGTCCTTCCTACCATGGGTGCCTGCTCACCGCCTGGCAGCCCCGTGTGTCAAAGGTGGCTGCAGCAGAACAGACTGTGGGAACAGCCGGTTAGCCTCCCCCGGTCCCCTGCTCCCCATCCAGAGGGGCAGCCATCAATCCAGCGCTCCCCCTGCCCCAGCACACACAAATGCCCAACCAAACACACACTCACAAGAAAAGCCTACAACACTCACACCCTCTCCCAATAATCCTCGGAAGCAATTTCATCTCGACTCGGGTGGCGACCCATTGTCGCCAGCCCCTTCAATCTTTCCTTATTAACTCTCGCTTTGTCCTGCATCCGAGCTTCTGGACTCATCTCTACTACATTCCGATCGGTGCTGCTCCCAGCACTCCCAGGCAACCTCCATTCGCTAATCCCAGCGCCTCCCCCACCAGCCGCCCCACCCCAAGGAACTCTTACTGCTTTTTTCTCCCCAACCTGCCGATCACCTACTTACAGAGTAAGGTAGGGGCATTAACTCCATGGGTTTTCTGAAGGCAGAGCGTGAAGGCGGGTGGGTGAAGGAGGAGGCGGCCACAAAGTGACTCCAGCCCAGACAATTAGAACAATGAGCCAGGCCTGTAGGGGGCTAACTCGCTGCGTCACGCCTGGACGGTGGGGTATTTTGTCAGTTTAATGAATTGTCCGTCAGGCCAGAGCCACATCGCAGGCTGTGCAGGGAGAGGCCAGCAGGGACCCAGACACTAAGTCGGTATTTATTACACTGCCTTTGTCACTAATTGAGCTAATTATCACTGACTCCTTGGCACTCCCACAGGCGGCACCCCCTCCACTCACTCTCCCTACCTACTCTCTGACTCTCACGCCTGGGATTTGAGCTCTGCTTTCCCTCCTCTTTTCTTAAATCCGTCTGCCACCCTTGCTTTTGGTTCCTTCAGTGTCTACATGATCATTTCTCCCTCAAACCATCCTCATATCATTTCACATTTGTGTTTGCTTTCTCTTGACTTTTTCCTGGGTTGTGACATACTTTAAGCCAAATACTACATTCACCTCCTGTCGTAGAGGAGAAGATTAGATATGGATCAATATAAACGTTTGAGCTCTCAGATTTCTGTTTAGGTAGGCTATTCACACTCCTGTGACCCCATGATTTGCAGTATTTTGATTCCGTTTGCTCTGATTTTTATTTGGAATCCCCTTGTTTTTCCGATGTCTATAGATTTAATCTCTACTGCTATTTCTGAGTGGCTAATCTTTGCCCACTTCGCACTTCTCATGCTATTCCCACATTTATCGTGTAATATCACGACTGTAATTGAGAAAACATGTCATCCCTCCCTTTTTTCGTTTGTCACTCGGTCTGCCCTTACAGCCACAACTTTGCTGCTCAGTTCTTAGGACCTGTTGGTGGCCTTCTACTTTGCCTTCGGTGTGCACTATCTGGATGATCCTGGCTGTTCCATGCTGTGGTGGGAGAAAGTGGAAAGCTTTCCAAACTCCAGCGGTTAGTCAAGTTGCCAGGGGCCGGGGGAGAGTCAAGGTTTTCATTATTTTTCATAAGGTTTCTCTTCATTTCCTGTTGTACATTAAGCAAATGTAGTATAATGTCCAATAAAGAAAAAATCTGTACTGTATGGGACAAGGTATTTGGGTGGATAAGCAGGGGTCGTCACTGTGGTTGAGAGCACAGATGCAGGGATGTTTTGTGAGCGGGAGAAAGAGGCTGCTTTGGTGGCGGTAATAGGATTAAGCAAAGGACACACAGAGACAGACTTATATGTTCAATTGGCTGGCTGTCAAAACTCAGAAAATGCAGAAAGTACAACAGACATATTAACATTCTTTGACACATTCAGGAGGGCAACTTAATTGAAAATATAGACTTTATTGTTCTATCATAGAATACAAAAACAACTGGAAGCTAAATCTTTTGATCAAAATCTAAAAAAAAAGTCTTCTCTGACATCTCTCTACAACAGTATAAAACTCCTTAGAAATAAATATTTTGTATTTACAATAATAAAAAGGTAAATATTCAGTGCATGAACACAAGTATTTATACAGGTAATGAGCAACAAAGTGAGATTTTTGGGTTTCAGTAAGAGCCAGTTTGTGTCACTTACAACATACCAGGATAGAAAAAGGAAAAAAATGTTTCCTGCCTTGACGCTATTAATAGTATATTCTGGCACTGACAGGTGCATGAATCATCCAGCAGACCTACAAATGGCATCATTATAAATATATTCTCATATCTTAATATTTACATAATTTTGGTTTTCCTAGCTGATATATAGTATGATTCCTTCAGGAGAGGCTGTTCTTAAAAATAAAACGCCTCTGACGCTGAGCTGCTTTTCACAGCCTCGACTGAAGTAATACACCATTTTAGCTCAGTCTAGTTTAGGTACTTCAATGCAGATCTGTAATGTATGGCCTTAGATTTCATTTTTCAATATTTGCCATACCTAATCTGATATACAGTGTATCAATAATACATTCAAATTATCTTCCCTTGGTAAGATTTGTATTTTTCCTGGCAAACACTGGTCCCAGTCATGTAACATCAGGACCATCCTGTGGTAAGTCAGAGAGGTAAATCAGGGTTGACGTGTATTCACCTCAGAGTAATCTAAATAAAGGGGCAAATGTGGTGAGGAAATGATTAGTGGTTCAGCTGCATCACCCAATCCCTGGAGATAAACACACATTTTCATGTGGAAAAAACCAAACTTCAACAAAAGAAAACAGAGCACTGTTGTTTTAAATAAGTTCCCTCCTTGTAGTGGAGGCCTTCGCCAGTTTATGAGAGTGCATGATTGTGGCTCTCTGGCCACAGAAACATCTCAGAAGTATTGTGTCCAGCTTTGGCCCGTGGTGGGGGAGCAGAGGGATCTCGTAGTACCTGGTTGAAGCAATCAGTTCTCCACCAAATCATCGTTTTTGTCCCTTTTTAGTTTTAACTATTTGTGTACAGTGTAAATGTTCGAGGGATGTGGAGGATTTAACTTCTACATGGAGGGTCGGTGTGTTTAAATATTCTCACAAAATGTAAAGCATCAAAGGCTTGGAGCAAGCACATACACTCTGTCTATACCCTGTTCATATATTTGTGCTTTTCTCCAACTCCCTTTTTAACAGACACTCATTGAATTTTTGTGCCAGAATGTTCCCTGTATCAGTTTACCCGCCTTGAAGCTTTTTTCTGGCTTCTATCTAATTTTTCGAAATACCTGCTTGCTAGTGGCTTTTCTCAGCCATCTACCTGCTTTGATAAGGAAGTTCTTCTTTGCTTTTCAACCATGCCTAAATATTCCCTCGGCTGTGATCATAGACACTGGTGTAATGTTCGTGTGCTGGTACAATTCAAGCAGCTGACGTGACAGCACCAGTGGAAGGTGCAATGGCAACGCTCAGTCACGCTTTCAGTTCGGGTCCTAAACCCACGGCCACAGCACAGCAGCTCACATCCGTCCAGGCCCGGAGACGAGCTGTTGCATGTCCTTCCAGATGTTCCCAGAGTTCCAGTTTTGCCATTGTATGAGCAGAAGTTTGGGGATTTCTCAAAATAGACCAGGTCCATGGAAGAGGGGGGCTTGTGAGCCGGGTTTTCAGGTTCCAGGTGTCGGGGGTTTGCTCGGTGAGAGGCGCGGTTGCTCCCCTTGTTGGCATAAACAACTCTGGATGCACCATCAAAGCGGTCCTTAAGGAAGTCTCCCACCGTGCGGAAGCTGGGCAGGCGCATCCAACAGGTACGCACAGTGCAGGAGCCTGACATGCCGTGGCACTTACACTCCTGACGCATCTCTGACGACACCGTCTGCAAAGAAGAAGACCGAAGACTGCTGACTGAATTTCAATGGAAGAATCACAAATAAATTACCTTAAGTGGAATTTAGACAAAGCTGGCAGTGGCACCTTTGAGTATCAAATCCTTACCATTCTGCCAGCCTCATTGTTGTGTAGGTTTGTGAGGTAGCGCAGATCTCTGCCCCTCTCGCTGGAGTCCACAAACTCACGGCTAAACATCCGGCCAAAATCCACATTGTCACTGCAGCCGCCCCAGTGCCAGTCCGGCCCTCCGGGACCTCTGCGGCGATAATCACATGTGCACGACTCAATGCCCCCTTCGGAGCAGGAGCGGGCCACAGCGTGGGTCACTCCTGCACTGGTAATGGCAAATACAAATGCCGTCTCTCGGCAACCTGAAGAAAGCAGCAAAACCTCTCATCAGACACTGATTCAGCCATTTATATTATGGCTTTGCCAATTTTTTTTCCCTCAATTGTGAAATATTTGGAGACAAAGCCTTTTAAAATGTGTATGAGATTCTATTACATCCTGGCCAAACATGTCCAAATATTGCCTTGTAAGAAAGACAAGAGAGGCTCACCACGATTAACTATTTTGCCAAAAACTGCTGGGCTGTGGGTGGTCGGGCAGTTCCAGCGGCGGTTGCGGAATTGCCACTTGCACTCCTTTATGGCAGTATGCAGCCCAGCGGCAATGGCATGCAAGATGCCAGGATTCTGCCGAATCAGCCGGCGCTGTCTACGGCTCAGTAATGCCAGGCTTGGATCCAGGACCAACTGCACGTTCTTGGAATTGGTGAGGAGGTTTGAGGAGGAGGCCACATTGACAATACCCCTGGCACAACACAGGGACAAATGAAATCAGGGTTAAGCAGCTGACAGATTATGCATTTACCTCCATGTGACCCTATAAATTCTTGAACTGGTGTGGTGAAATGACCTTAGACTATGTAACCATCTCATCTGCAAAAAAATTCAGGATCTGTCTTATAGCGAGATAGCTGAGTAGTCACCGGAAATCCAGATTTGCACCTGCCATGTCCTTTCAAAATGTTTTTCCCTGTCCCGTAAGAACTAATGTCTAAATGCTTTAACCTGAAAAACTGCTTTAAAAAGTATCGCTATGTCACATATTGTAATATTTGTGGTACATCTAAACACAGGCCTCTTCAGTTTTATGCAAGTTTTGAATCAGGGGGCATCATTTTGGTGATGAAGTTTCAGCACATTTCATAGTTTGAGTGTCTCAGCACACGAGGTTTTGTCATTTTCTGCTTTGTATGCTGGCATTTCTGTGACATGCTTGTCCACGTTTTTTTCATTCACGTATATGTACGTATACGTATGTCGTATGTCGTGCCTGTGTCTCCTGTTAAGAATTGTCATTGGGTTCCTGGCCTGTTTCAGGGCTGACCCACACAGTTGTGTGGTGAAGCCTGGGAACATTAATAATAATCTAAACCTCATTCCAAAACTATACACTGGCTCTTTTTTTTCCCCCTCCCAGATGTTTTCTTGGATTTCAATTGACATTTTAAATATTTGAAAAACGCCGGACGTTGTGCGCATACAGCCCATCAAAAGCCACAAAATCTTTCGTTAAATCATCTCAACAAATCCAACCCACAGTTTACAGATTTTTTAAACAAGCGAGGCAACGTGTCCGGTGAGGAGAAACTACACAGATCCCGTTTATATTTTTGTTTTCTTTACCAGAGAACAGTTAAAATTGTCCGTTTTAGTTTTAGGTCGCTCAAGAGGCAGTGGAATGTATGGCTACTGGATCAACAAGATCCTGGACAGGACCAAGTTTGGGATTCCTTTCAGCTATGAAATGAATCCATATTTAATTCATCCCACATTGGAGTGAAAAAAAAAAAAGTTGCTTCGTGTTCCAACCACACTGCCTAAATGGTCGGAGAACAGAGGATGAGAGAGATCAGTCATATAGAGGCACCGCAAATAACTTGTAAAATGTATTTATTACACACATCCCCTTTAATGTTTATCCGTCGCACATAACTATAACAATAATTGCCTAAAAAAATTAAAAGTTATTGTTATGCTCACGTGGAGCAATTTGGAAAATGATAATTAAAAAAAAAAATCCCACAAGAGATAATACGCTCCTTTTTTTTGTCCATCCAAAGGACCGAACGGTGCCAGAACTAAGAGATTATTTGGGGGACGCTGTATTGGTGGGCCGATGGAACACCGGTCGGGATGCTGATGACTGAACGCGTGCATCATGTGCGCGCAGCGTGCGGGGAACTCACCACCACCGGCCGCTGTTGTTCACGGCCCCGGTGCCCGAGAGCGACGACACCAGCAGGATGCAGGCGGCTTTCACCCCCAGCAGCAGCGCCAGACTCCTCATCGTGCCTTCGGGCCGAGCGTGAGGAGGAAAAGTGTCACATTTGTGTCACGGATTTTTGCCCAGACAGAGTCACAAACTATTTCCAAATGTTTCTGACGGACATCAGAACGCACCAGCACACACTGGGCCTCTATACGCGTTCGAATTAAATTAGCATTTAAAAAACAAAACAAAACAAGAAAAAAAGATGACAAATGTGTTGAATTGCATCTTTTTCCGACTTCCGGGGAATTATTTGATAATACACGTTACTTTATCATTTATGATCTGCTGATTGGAGATCTAAATGCGCATGCAAGGTGGATATACTCACCACGTCACAATCCACGAAAGTGAAAGAAGCAGGCAGCCGCGGTGCGTGAAGGGGATCCTGAGCGGAGATGGGTTTTCTAAATGATGTGAAGTGTTCAGGCAGGATGGTCCTGCTGCTGCAGTCCTCTTCACTCTGTCTCTCTCAGTGATGCTCTGCGCGGCGCACTCAACGCGTGGGACAGTCCCGGAGACTTGATCCCCTCGGTGACTGATAGGCAACACATTCTTCTCTTATTGAGCGCTACGAGGGGAATAAAAAAGGGATTTGCTGCTCTCATCTCCCTCTGTTTTTTTTTCGGAGCCTTTTCAATGGGACTGGAGGGAGGGATAGTTAATGCTCTTCATAGGGCGCACAATGAATAAGGAAACACAACTGGGCAGCAAAGAGAAAGGAGGAGGGGAAAAAAAGGGCAATCCACAGAGTTGTGCATATTACTCGTGGAATCTCACCGACATCACAGAATCGATTCTCTGTAAATGTGCGCGGCGTGTTGAGAGTATTTCCCCACTAGCCTGTGCGCTTGCTTCCACGTCCAGTCTTGCAGAGAGAAGTGCCTCAGACGCAGTGATGTGCTGGTGCTGCGGGCGCGCCTGGTTTTGGTGCTCCGCTCCTACTGCTGCTGCTGCTGCTGCTGCTGCCCAAAGCTGGTGCCACTGTGCAGTACAGTTACAGCGGGATATGAGCAATGTAAAACTGCCAGTTTTACCCGGTGCTTAGATTAGCCTACTCCCTAACCGCATCTCCTCCTTCTTTCTCCAGATGCGCTCTCAAAATGTGCTGTGACTAAGGACACTGCAGCACATTTGATTCACCCTGTGCACTGTTATTTTGCAATAAAACACATATTTAGCCATTACTAACACAGGAAAACGTCTTCTTGTGTAAAGGTCTACTCATTTAAATTACAAAACTAGGCCTGTCGTCACCACTCTTTATAGTTCCAGGGGTGCACGAGCGCACGCACAACGAAACTTGGATATAGAAAGACGCAATAGTAATATTATGTTGTCATATAAGTCAGGCTGCCCGCTGGACTGCTCAAATATTTTTCGAAGGCAGGACAGATGAAATACGGTCTCCAATCAGAGGTTTGATGTATGATGAACCAGGCAAAGAAGGGGACGAGTAAGAGTAAAAACCATTCCAAACATCTGGCTCGCAGACCTCCCTCGACGCGCATGTAGCCTGGTGTAATCACAGCTTGAGCCACTTTGCGGCATCTCCATCTAGCCCGAGACTAGAAGCAGGCCTCAGTGTCCCCAGACTTCTCCATGTTGGTTCATGGGGGAATGTCTCATTATGTGACATTTATCTTCTAATTTGCATGTTCCACAGTAGTCACTGTAGCGACTGATGCTTGGATAATCTCTCGCTCTCCTTCTCTCACCCTCTCCCTCTGTCTCTCAGATGGCAGTTAAAGGAAGTGGGCTTTTGTGAAACGGCTTTAATGACAGCTACCCTACGTGTATACTCCAGCCTTATATGAAGGTGCTCAAACTGGTTTCCTGGAGCAGTCATGCGACACCGAGCAGATTAGAGCTTCAATCCGGATAAAGGGGGCCTTTTATATACAAATCAACTTCAAATCACTTTTTAAGCCACTTAGATATACACGCCAAGGCAGAATGCTAATGCACTTTTCATTGCTGCAGCTTAGGGAATGGAACGAGATTAAATGAATTGATGTCACTATGCGAACCGTATTGGGGGGGGTAACTTAATTTTATGAAAGTAGCCCACATGCACCGTCTTTGTTCTAACAGCATTTTATTAGGGCTTAAAGTGTGGTCGAGAAAACGTTTTGTTTTCATTTGTGGGATAGGTAGTTTACGGGATAAGGGCAGTGCCTCTCTGTCCAGTAGCCGCGTTTACTGTGCTTAATTTGGACAAACATGCTGGTTCCGTGGCGAGATGCCACATCATCCTAACCAGTCCAAAAAGAAAGGTCTGCGCATCTGGTTTTATAGGCCCAGGAATTACTGAGCATGCAACATGTAATTTCAAGAGGTAATTGACATGCCGATTGGTAGCTCCATTAAAAGACATTAGGCCCAGCTTGTTTAACGCTTAACGCACATATCGAGTCATTTGTCATTTGAATTTATTCGAAAAATGACATACGACATATGATGAGTAGTCACAGAATTAATAACAGGCATGACGCAATTTATGCTTGTGATTTTGTACTCAGAAATAAAGACTTGTCACTTATAAGAGTGACAAAGTGAAGTTGTTTCAAGCGCAACAATGAAGAACAGCCGCACCGATGGAGGTGGGAGGAAGGGGCACCATATGACTTTAAACAGTATTGTTGGAAGGTCTGTCAGCGGAGCCGCCTGCCTGCTGCTGCGTGCCTGTCGTACAGTGGAATAAATGGCGCTCCCTTCCCCCATTCATCATTTATGAACAAAATCTGGTGCGACTTTCCATATTTCCTTTTATTGAGCGTTCCTGTGCCTTTTTCTCTCCTAAAATGGAAGCCCATATAATCCGCGGAACCAGCATTAAAAAGGTAGACGATGTTAATATCAATAATATTCATACATCATATAAAACATGTCTGTAAGACTCAACACCTAAAGCTGCGCATGATGCGCAATTCGGGCAATGCTTGTGCGTAAAGTTTGGAAACGTCCCTTTGCGCTTGGATGAATGACGACGCTCCAGTATCATAAAACGATCATCAACTGGTGATCCAGCTTTCATCTCGGCCAGTGTTTTGCAAACAGTCGACCGCGGAGGCATCTCCTCCCCTCCCCTCTTCCTCTCCCCCCCTCCCGCTGACTCTCGCCCCCGAGCTCCTCTGTTCTCCGTCCTCACTCTTCGGGCGTTTGGCGGTGCATCGATAATACTCCACTCGTCTCCTTTCTCACATTTCTTCCTCGGCGTAGGACTTCGCCACCAGTGTTTTAATGTCACGCCTCGCAAGACGCCTAACGAAATGGAGCTACCAAACAAACTCCGCTGGGACCAATTCGTGATTTTGGCAGCAGCTCTTCTGTCACCTGCATTAACGTGAGTGCACTTGAGAGCTGATGTTACGCGCCGGCTCTGGCGAGGCGGAATTCGGCACGAGTCGAGGGAAGTGACCGCGCGATTTTAACGAATAAACATCTGATTTCACAGACGGATTTAGTTAATATTGAAACAGCGAGGATAATACATGTAGCCTTTGGCAAGTCAGAGCAACTCCATGAAGAATTTACTTTAAACCCACAAGACGTATTTAGTCATTTATGATGCTTCTGCTTTTGAGATTTCTCAGCTAGCTGATCTGTTTAGAGTGCTTTTTCACAGCTTTGAAGCATCGGCGAAAATGGTTCTGCAGTCATGCAGTCGATTCATCCATTTTATTGCCAAGTGTATTCAGCAAATCCCTTACATATCAGATACATTCTGCAACACATTGTCTAAACCTTTCCTGCTATTTTTTTTTATTCTATTGTTTTTTTTTTCCTAGACGTCCAAAACATCTTTCCATTGCCACATCCGTCTCTGGATTTGACGAATGAACTTCTGACCAGCCATGACATGCCCCCCCACGCACACACACTCATGCACATG
>KV751364.1:1598201-1611144 GCA_001698575.1 Mola mola
TTTCTCTCTCCCTCTCCGTGTCTGCAGGGTGCTGTGCAATGACATCCTCAGCCTGAAGGTGGCAGGAGATCCAGTGCTAACCCCTAACTCGGTGTGTCTGAGGCTCGCAGGCCTCAGTAAACGTCAGATGCGGATGTGTGTGCGGAGTCCCGACGTGACGGCCTCCGCGCTGCAGGGCATCCAGGTGGCCATCCACGAGTGCCAGCACCAGCTCCGGGACCAGCGCTGGAACTGCTCCTCACTGGAGGACCTGGGCAAGCTTCCCCAACAAAACACCATCCTCAACAGAGGTAAGAGTCTGGTGATACTTTAAATGCTTTAAGGAGGTATTTTGGGTGTAATAAGTGGACCCGGAAGAGAAGGCATAAGAGAAGAGGTTGTTCTGGACAAAGCTCCGGGACCGTGTTGGAGGAGATACTGTTCATTCTCAGCTGTCATATATCTCCTGCTGCCAGGTTTTCGCGAAAGTGCCTTCTCCCTGGCCTTGTTGGCAGCGGGTGTGGCTCACTCTGTGGCCTCAGCCTGCAGCATGGGCAAGCTGCGGGGGTGTGGCTGTGAGGCCAAGCGTCGCCAGGACGATGACAAGATCAGGTTGAAACTCACACAGCTGCAGCTGCAGACCCTGCAGAAGGGTGGGGTAGGCTTCGACATGACACAGTCATTATCCTCAGAGCTAAATGGTCACCATGGCGACCTGCCCACTAACCTGCGCTCAACGCACCCCTCCGGCCTCTTCAAGCCTTTACCAGATGAGCTGAGCTCCGTGCAGGAGACCTGGGAGTGGGGGGGCTGCAGCCATGATGTCCGTTTCGGGGACCGCTTTTCCAGGGACTGGCTCGACTCCCGTGGGTCTCCAAGAGATATCCATGCTCGCATGAGGATCCATAACAACCGAGTGGGACGGCAGGTGATTAATATGCTCGTCCACTTTGCTCTTAATGTTCATTCGAAAGCTATTCCTCATCATCATTTTCTCATATCATCTATTTCTTTCTTTCCACAGATAGTGGCGGACAACATGAAGAGGAAGTGCAAATGTCATGGCACATCAGGGAGCTGCCAGTTTAAGACCTGTTGGCATGTGTCTCCAGAGTTCCGGGTCGTGGGTTCTCTACTTAAGGAAAAGTTCCTTTCAGCCATCCTTGTCAGCTCCCAGAATAAAAATAATGGGGTTTTCAACCCTCGAACAGGAAATGGCGTCAGCGGGAGCGCTGGGGGACCCGGTGGCGGTCGCCGTCGCAGCATGTCCAGAGAGCTGGTGTACTTTGAGAAGTCTCCTGACTTCTGTGAGCGTGATCCGTCCATCGACTCTCCAGGGACACAAGGACGCATATGCAACAAAACCAGCTATAGCACAGACAGCTGCAGCTCATTGTGCTGCGGCCGTGGACATAACATCCTGAAACAGACACGCAGCGAGCGCTGCAATTGTAGGTTCCACTGGTGCTGCTATGTGCTGTGCGAGGAGTGTCGTCTCACAGAGTGGGTCAACGTGTGCAAGTAGATTGCAGTTCTCCCACTTCGGGCTGCCTTTACCCATCCAGGACTCAAGATGGCGAGCCTTGTCTCTTCTCCCACTCCTGTGGGTTTATTTTGCTCCTTGTGTAACACTCACAGAGAATCTGTTTATCCCCCCATTTCCTTTTGTTGGACCATCATCTGGGATCTATTTTCTCTTTGTAGCCGCTGTTATTCTCAAAATGCCAAGTCAGAGATTGAAGAGGTGACTCATGTCGTTTGTCTTGCCTTGGTGTGTTTAGACGCTGCCCTCTCAGCCATGAAAACGGCCTATACCCCATCTTTTCTATCCCACCAAACAAAGACGAATGACAGCAGAGGAGGACTTCGGTTTCACTGTCTATATTGTTACTTATCTCGTTTTACAGCGGCTGTGTATTTTAATGTGTACACACATATTTGTAAATGCATTATTATTAATATTATTATTGTGATGGAACTTTGCCTTTTTTGGTTTAATGAGTAAAGCCGAGCGAGTGAACCATTGCTGTTTGACAACAAAGTCTCATTGCAGTTTAGCTTACATTTTATTGTTAGGAGCAAAGATATTCACTTAATTTGTATACATTGTACCTGTGACTCATACAGAGCAGAAATACTTATTTTTGAGACTCAAAGTCTTTCTAGACAAGGGTTTTACTGAGAGAAGGTGAGTAGACAGGCCAGTATTTTTTTTTTTTTTTTTTTGAAAGATTGATATGCTTAACAGAAAACTTTCTCATTGTAGCAAAAGGACAGAAAAAACATAAGCTTGTTGAAAAAGTTGATACAATATCAGTTCGTGGGACAAATCCTTATGTTAAACAACTACTCAGCATAATTTATTTACACCTCTCTAACAATGGTAATTACATCATGACAGCAGTCGCTTGTGTTTCATAAATTAATTCAATATTTTGACAGAAATATGCTTCCTCTTGATATAATTGTGACGTGATGTGTATGACTTCCCGATGAACTCATGACCGAGCTCTTGTTTTTCTACTCTTGCTTGTGTCCATTTCATCAGTTTGAGCACTCGATTCTTCCCTCATGTAATACATGTCAGAGTGAGAGATGGCTTTAGAACTGATGCTGAACACTATGTGCGCTTGCGTCTGTCGCTGTGCAAATGAGGGGTAAAGTTCTACGCACTACAAATTCTAGAGGTGAGAGGCCTTTTTTTTATGGCCTCTCCATGTTGCAAGAAGGGCTTTTTACGACTGTGGGATATTGTTTCCTTCAAGTATGAGTTTTATTGCTGGGAAGACGCACCGGGAGAGCAGAGAGTGAGGTTGATTATACCAGTCTTTGCGGAGGAGGATCATCTGTACAGAGTTGATAGACAAAGGAGGGACTCGTTGTACCACGTGGAACACAAGTGTCCCTGTTACCTGGGAGACAGACGACACAAACATAAACATGGGCACATATAGGCACGGTCACGCAAAGTCACTTTCGCTCGGAAATTCTGGCACTCATGCACAATCAAAAACATGCACGCTGTTGTGCACATATGAACTGTCAGGCAGCACTCGTGGTGACCTGAGTGATTTGTATTCTGGTTCCGTTCACACTGCAGAATCAGCAAAACGCTAATGTCAACACCTGACTGAATTTATGATCACAGCAGTCCCCGATATCTTAGATGATCCAGACTGTCTTTATGCACCGCTGGGAAAACCTTCTCCACCGTATAGGATACAATGGCAATTAAGTCTTGTTTGTACGGACTTGGGTAATCTCCCTTGACTCCTGAGGAATTGCAGTGCCAGTGGCTGAACTGACTGTTCTGTCTCTTCGGTATTTAGTGAGACAGCGAGACTGGTAAGGAATGATAAGGGAATGGATTTCTGGTTTGCATTTCTCCATTCTTTTATCATTTCACCCTGGAGCTGCTGCAAAAGGGAATTTCCTGTCACTGTTTCCCCCATGTGTGAGACAGAGTTTGGTGGACAGCCTGGGATTGCTTTTTCTCCCTCACTGTGCTCTTTTTCTCTCTTTCCTACTCTCCCCCTCATCGCTGCAGACTTGGACACATGCACAGCAACACATTGACTGCCCCATGAGTAATGACAACCAGACCGGTCTCAAATTAAAGAGAGGGAGGCAGAGAGAGGAAGTTAAGAGAGATAAAAGTTACCTACTTTGATTGACAGGATGATTATATGTATAAAGCAAGGCGATTTGGGGTGTTTAGTTGGATATAAAGATGGAAAGATAGATCCCTGTTGCACGTACAGCGGAGATGCAGAAGCAACGAACAACTGGAGAAGGGGGTGAAGGGGGTGAATAAAGTGTACTCAGTATAAATACATGCCTCAAAACATCTGCTTCTCAACTCGCCTTTCATTTTTGATGTGGGACAGGCCGAGAAGGAGAGCAGGAGAGGAAACACAAGGAGCCAGCTACCCAGAACATCAAAGCCCCTGCCCTCAACGCACAGGCCCTCATTAGTTCAGCTAGCAGAACCAACGAGACTTGTGATTGTGTTTGCTGGGGTGCATGCTGGCAGACACTTCAGAGGAAAGGCTCCTTTAAGTCATAACTCTCCACCCCACCTCTCCTGCAGCCACCCGAGCCTGCTGTAACCCCCATGTAACCCTCTCAAAAATTCCCAGTGCACACAGACTCAGCAGGCTCCCCCACCATCCACTCCACCCCGTAATCTGCTCTGCAGCTGCAAACATCTGCTCTCCTCTTTATTCCTCTGCCTTAACCGCTGGATTGATAAACACAGCTATCATCAGACCACTGAATGACACACAACTGAGAGGAAGAGGCAGGCAAATGTCGGATTCACCTGTGGTTATGGGATTGGTTTTTTTGCAAATGTCATGTAATCGCTCCGGTGTTGTTTTACTTTTTGGTTAATGGTGTAAACCCACACCTAGAACTTCCTTTCTAATTCCGCTGCTTTGTCACACTGTAAAACCACATAAATGTGCAGTATCACCTTTCAAAATAGGATACTTTAACAAAATCAGTACCCAGTGTTAGTCACCTGCTATAATATTGATTCAGTCAACCTTTTTTTTTTGGCCTCCTGTCACATCATTATCTCTGACACATCCTATTACGCATCCTATTACGGTCAGCCATTTACTTATTCATTAAGATGATTCCCGTTTTAATTATTCAAGGGTGTTGCCTGCAGACTCTGCTGCATTCCATATCGGTTTAGTCGTTAGTATCCCATCGCAGCAGCACATAAATAACATTCAAGGAAATGTCTCTTTGTCATAATCATACTGTAGGCTACTGTATGTGTGTAAATTATGTCTTGAAAGCCGGACACTGTATTATATCTCTCAGAAGATCTCTGAGCGAGTCTTTGCACAAGCTGCATATGATTAGTGTTGACACTTTGTGTTTGATAAAGGGATGATTAGATTACACCTGCCCTCCAGCAGTGCCCCTGCCGTGAGAGAGGGGTTCTGGAGAATCCAACCATCGCGAGAACACGGAGCATCTCAAGCGCGGCCCCTCGCGAGACTATCATCCAGTCCTCTGCCTGACTCCAGCGGGTGGCCTGCCTGCCGTTGACGGGTAAGTGAGAGAGATGCGAATGGGTGAAAATTCTCAAAGATGCCACCGAAACCAGTAATAAGGGCGTCTTTCGCGTGGCCTGGTGCTGTTTCAGCGCCTCGTTACTCGCTGTGGTAAACATCGTTGCTATTCGGCGGCGTAAGGCCAACTGGTGCGCTTGTCGTGACTGCGCAGGGGATTACGGCACACAAATTGACCCGGCGATCCACCACCCCCCGCCCCCCCCGCAACCCAATGCTGAAGACGGTAGCTAGAGCTAATATTCCACCCAGTTAACTACGCTTGAATAATTCTTGTTTCCGACCATAAAATGCGGTTGGGCTCATTGGTATGCAGCATGAGCCGTCCTCCCGTCCAACAGATGAACGTGGATGTGCGGCCACTGCAGCTCCATGACAGGCTATGCTAGCAGCCGTAGCCTTTGGTGCAGCTAGTTTTATTGAATGAATGAATACGGAAGGGAGCTGGTGATTGACTGGCTGAAAAATGAGCCAGAAAGGCTTTTCTAGAGGAAAGGGAGATGCTTCATAGTTTTTGATGTTTGTGAAATATCCGTCTGAGAACCTGAGGTCAGCACAAGTGGACAGCACAATTGGCCCGTTAAAAGGGGGCTAACCAAGAAAGACTACAGGAATGTAAAATGCAAAGCCTTTCACAGTAATAACGCACGTTCTTACAACCACGGCTCATGTGTCACTTAACGGCACATGAATTGATTGTTGCGTGGGCATTTCTGCAGTTGCCAGCATGAAAGGTGGTTTACTCTGCACCACATGAAAGCTGATCCACACACAGTCACAGTGGTCCACTATGTTCCCCCAGAGACCTATCAAAGTGTAGTCAGGTCGGCGGCCTGCAGAGGTGCGAAGTGTACGTTCACTGGCTTTCCTTTCAGGCGGCTTCGAGCTTAACAAGGTGGTCACGTTAAAGAGTTTCCTTCGTGTGTACGTGTGTCAGTGTGTGTGTTCGGCTTCACCGTTTCCTTCGGTCGCTCTGTTGCAACATATGGAAAGAAGTGTCCTCCTGTGTAACAGTTGTGTTGCAGTCGAGGTGAGAGCCGCTGGTCATCATGGGAAATATCTTTGGCAACCTGCTGAAGAGCCTGATAGGCAAGAAGGAGATGAGGATTCTCATGGTGGGCCTAGACGCTGCTGGAAAGACCACCATCCTCTACAAGCTGAAGCTGGGGGAGATCGTCACCACCATCCCCACGATCGGTGTGTGTGAGGAAAGGATTTGCTGCTGATGGTCTGAGGTAAAACAAACTTTCCCTCCTCTGCCTGACATGGTTTGATTTGCTTTGTATACAGGATTTAATGTAGAGACAGTGGAGTACAAGAACATCAGCTTCACCGTGTGGGACGTGGGTGGCCAGGACAAGATCCGTCCCCTGTGGAGGCACTACTTCCAGAACACCCAGGGTGAGCCGTTCCAGCTGCCTCTTAGGTGATACATTGGTTGGCCGTGTTGGAGTTAGCAAGGACGCTCAGTCCTGGGACGGATTCTGCAGCACCTGAGGGCGTATATGACGAATGCTTTAGATGAGGTCATTTGCATAAACAGCCTCCCGACTGTTTCAAATTATTAGTGTCTTAGTCATGTTTAAAGACTCAACGGCGAATAAACATAATTTACAATTTTTTTTTTTTTTTTTTACAAGGTGACATCTGTATGTTTGTCCAAAATGGAATTAAATTAATTCTACCGTGGGTTTGTTTTGTTTAACCCTTTAGAAGATGCAAATTCATACGTCTCCCTGCAGGTTTGATCTTTGTGGTTGATAGCAATGACCGTGAACGAGTGAATGAAGCTCGCGAGGAGCTGATGAGGATGCTGGCTGAGGACGAGCTGCGGGATGCTGTTCTCCTCGTCTTCGCCAATAAACAGGTAAAAGCCTCCTTTTGTATTTTCCTTTGTGTCCCTTACTCTCTACACTCGTCTCCCACCAACGAGGCCTCCACCTTGACATGATTTTTGGTTCAGGACTTGCCTAATGCCATGAATGCTGCCGAGATTACAGACAAGCTGGGCCTGCACTCCCTACGCCACCGCAACTGGTACATCCAGGCCACCTGCGCTACCAGCGGAGACGGCCTGTACGAGGGCCTGGACTGGCTGGCCAATCAGCTGAAGAACAAAAAGTGAGGAGTACTATCAGTAGAGTGGGGAAGAGCCTGGGTGCCACTTCCAGGTTGTGCTTATGGTGGGTCCATTGTGTTTACATGGAAAGGCAGTGCTGACATGCTCCCAGAAGGGGACTCTCATTGGCTTTCTCTCCCCACAATACTTTAACTTCGTCTCTTATTCTGATTCATTTAATTTATTTTGATTTGCAGTGAGCATTTTTAAATGATTAAAAACCAGTGGTTCAAAAGTTGACCTAAATTATTCCATTCATGGATGTAATGGTATAATGTTAAGGTAAAGGCAAATACATTTCCCTCTGTTTTGCAGTTATGTGAACTTTGACCTCCATCATTTTTAATTTTTTCTGAAAATGGACAATGACAAAGTAACTTTATACTGCAAATTATAACGAACGTCATAACAGTATAGATGGATTTCTAGTACTATCTCAGAATATTACCACATTTTTTAAAAGAGTAAACTAGAACAGGTTTAGGTAAATTTAAAGGGTTTTTTTCTCTCAATGTTTTACCGTCACAGAATCCAGAGTGCTTTCTATTAAATCAAAATGTAATCATAGATTTTGTTCAAACAAATATTTTACAGTCAGATTTAATTACTGTTATAAAAAAAACACAAAGCCTGATGACATCTTGGACAGTCATAAATCCACGTCTGTGAATATTTATTTTTTTGGTTTTTCTTTTATGTGTATTTCATGGTTTCTTTGCCTTTTTTTACCATCTGCCAAGGCAGCTGTTGAAAAAACAATCCCCGGTATCACTGTATATTACCGCTTGCCAATTTGCATGGAGATGTCCCAGTACTGGCTCATAGGCCCGTTAGAGCTGTGAGCCACCTCTGGCTGCTGCTGTAAATAACAATTCTTTTTCTCAAGTCAACCTGCCTGGTTCAGTGAGGGTTTGAACAGTCTGTCTGGCATTAGCAAGGTGTGAAAGCAGAACTGATACAGATGAGAGAACAGGCACACTGTACCAGCTCTGTGGCTTCGGAAACAACCGCTGCTATTGGCCTGCCCTGCAGAGAGTGATGCAGCAGAGCATGTGATTGGTAATATCAGAGAGCCTACATGGGTTTGAATATTTATTTTTTTTTTAAGTCAGTTCGTGGGAGCAGTTGCACTATACCTGTCAAAGGAACTCACATTGCTTGAAATTCAAATTTATCCATCCAGAATTGGCGTGACATTGTTTCTTGTGTTCACTGTAACTCTGTGTATCATGCACAAAAAGCTATCTCTAGACGCATTATTGTTGTACAAAATGTAATGTCTGTTTCTTCTTGTATTTTGAATGGAGTACTTATTTATTTTGAAATGCTATTGTTGATTTTAGTGTAGTTTTTTTTTTTCTTAATTTGCTAACTAGATCAGACAGTTGTCTTTGAGTGTTCACACAAATCATATAATTTGAAAAAAAAAAAAATAGGAAAGAGGATGATAGTAATACTGCATCATAAGGCATGTTAATACTGTACAAGATATGTAATAAAAGGTGATTATAATAGTCGGTTTCCTCAGACTATATTTGTTAGTATAAATTATTGCTGCTGGTTGCAACAATGCTGTACTGATAAATGTTATCGATTTCGTGTAAAGTTTACCAGACAACCTTCTAATATGCAAAAGCATGCTTTTTTTATGTCAGCGCAACTGTATATATGTTTATGTACAAGAAAAGTATACCATGGTCCTTGCAGTTAAATGGAAAGTGTTGTCGATACACATGTAGATATTGGGGTCAGTGTGTTGGCAGATATGTTTACCTGACAGCATCTTGTATGTCTGTGTGTGTGTGAGAGAGTGTGTCAGCGGGATGTGCCCTCTCTTATGTTTGGTTTGGTATGAAAATTGTTTTTTTTGTGGCTTTTTATTGCCAGTGGTTAAGTTGTCTTTGATAACTGGTTTGTATGTAGGAATGTCCAGCAGTCGAGTATCTTCACGTCTGATCTGTAACACTTATGCACTCACAGTGCAACTGTGAGCAAGCATCCGTCTCTCACAGCTATTGGCAAACATTTAACTTGAGTGATTAGGAAAAGTACAACAAAGATTGCATCTGATAAAGATTATTCAAAGAAGAACAAACTGAGAATGTGTTTATTTAATTAAGAGGGATATTAACAAGAGGGGGAAATAAAAGGAACAAGCTGGTGCAAAAGTGTTGAATGATTTATTGATTACTGGCACCACATCAATGAGTAATGAATCAATAAAATTACAAAACAAATTTGCTTTGCTTTACTCTTTTTTTTTTTTTTTTTTTTTACCTTGTTTGCATACAGACTTCTGTCCTTAAAAGACTGTTTGTCTGTTTAGATGTCACTTTCCCCTTACTTTTGATCAAATGCAACTTTGAGATTTCCTCCACATGTTTGACAGTCTCTTTGAATATTTTGCACAGAAACACAGAATGTTGTTCATTGGAGCCATGTAATAACACCAATTTAATCTTCAGTTGTATGGTGCCGGACTTTAGATTTTAATGCCAGGATCAAATCAAACCCACATCATTTATAGATCAGTTGACAGCTAAGACAAAAAGCTGGATTACTTAACAGCAAACATTACAAGCTTGACAACTGAACATGTAGTGGTGGAGATGGACATGGAAAGAGCAGGTCAGACAGATGGGACGGACGTGGATCTCTGTCAGCTTTCTCTCTTGGCCTTTCCTAACTGCTGCCATCAAGAGAGGTTTGGCACAATCAGGTAGTTTCCCTGTGGAACTGCTGCACTCCACAGAGAGTCATTTTGTCTGAGCCAATCTGAGGTCTACGTAGAGGAGAGCACTGCTGTGTCTCCAGGGGTGTGACAGCAGTATGTGGGTCAGAGCTGCTCCCGGGGCCACCAGCCCCCAGGGCCCCCTGCAGGATGGCCACAATAGTAGCCCCAGGGCAGATGCCATAGCTGGGATTCCCACCCGTAACCGGGACGCCTTCGCCCAGGGCACAGACACACTGGCAGCAGCCCGACAATCAATTCATCAATCTCTGAAGGGAGTGGCATCTGCAAAAGGCCACAGCAGGCACTCGCAGAGCTCCTTTTGGAAGGGACAGGGCCACCAGGGCTGACACAGAGACTGACACCACAGTCGCGTTGTCAGCGTTGTGAAACTGCCAGACTCTGCAGAAACCATGGAATCATTAGGCCTTTATTAAAACCACTCTTCCTGACCCAACAAAAGAGAGCCCCTCCTGAGAATGTGGAGGGGGGGGAAAAAAATCACCCATAGATTTTTTGTTTGGTATCACTATAGTTATTCCCTTTATGCTGCTGAAATGAGCAAGACTTGTAAAACTCACGCCGTTCATTTGTTTCAACTGAGTCAAGTTGTAAAAATTTCTTCCAAAGTGATTTTTTTCCCTGAAATGTTTTACAAAATCCAACAGGCAAGCGGATAAATCTCATGTGACGAACTTTCTTTTTAAACAGATTTGATCGTGTAATAAAAAATCAAAGAGAGTGACACAAACAGCCCTGGGAGTCCACCTCGGACTAATCTTCAGACTCTGTCTCCTCCTGCTGGACGGAAACCTGCTGATGGAGGCCAAAGCTGGCTTCAACCTAACAGTGCAATGTAACTGGTTGGTAAATGTTGTGTTACAATGAAAAGGCTGGGTTTTTATAAACTTTTATTGGTAAACATATCATAAAAGATTTGACATTACACGCATGTTGAAAGTCGATTTTGAATAATCTCAGCGCGAGTCGAATTTCCACATAAGGATGCTACTCCCAAACAAACAGCAACTGTTCAGCTATCTTTTCCTCGCACAAAATAAGATTAACGGCTCATCTGTCAGAAACACTTACTGATATCCATCCATTAGAGAGTCAGTGTCCCCCTTTGCACTCACAGCCTCATGCTGAGGAATCTTGCCTGTCAGGGAGGCCATTTTCTCAAATTAAGCATGCTCTTGTTTTGGGTTCAGAAGTCACTTGACTGTCCGACAATGTGTCCATTGTTACAAGCTGCTCCATATGCATCAGAGAAGTGATTAACCAGTTGACGGGGCTGTGGGGGACAATACTGTCCTTTACTGGGGGAAACAGTGCAGCCACTCACAGCACTGGGAGACCACAGCGCTGCTTCCACATGCAGCAGCTGACAACATGGAACCAAAATAACTGCACATACAAGGTACATAGTGATCACACTGGGGCACAAGCAATGGATTCAGGGCTGCATCATTTATATCTTGTTTGCCATTTTTGAAGTAATCAGTATTCATTTAAAGTCAAGTGTAAACATTAATTTAAACGTTATGTAGTTTTCTCTGTTCCATTGATGGTGTTTTATTTTTGATGTGAGAGACCAAAAAAGATTCATAATATTCTTCACATAACCCTAACAAGATGCTTTTTTTAGTCTTTTGGAAGCTCTGTTGAACAATTGAGGCTGCAGATCCTAAAGAAATGACGGACCGACCTCTGATTGGTGAAGAAATTGGGTTCGTGGCCAATCACGTGTCCCTGTCCGGGAGGGAAAACCCAGCGTCAAAATAAACTGCCACTTGTTCTCTGCTTTCAGATCTCCAATTATCACGGTTTATTTGCTCATATGTTTAATGTTTTGCGTCCAGTTTTCTTTTTCACTCTGACTACATGGTGGATTTTTCAAACTTTCTAATACTCCATCATTTGAAGTATAGGTTTCCTTTATTGTAAAACAGGGCTATCTTTACTTTTTTTCTGCACACCAAAGGCTTTTCAGAGGGCACCTTAAACCTGTAAGATATGGTAATACCTCGCTAAAGAAATTGGAAATCATGAGTCAGTGGCAAGTCATTTTGTTGTGTGTGACTTTATTGCTACATGCAGCATCATCCCAACCCCAAGAAGGTAAGAGAATTTAAAATCCAACATCAGAAACTTGTTTTAGTTGCTCTAATCCGGTCGATTCTGGGTACTTCTAGAAACATTAAATGATTTGTTGTCTATATTTGAACTTAGCTTAGAAAGTCACAGCTTCATCATTTCATAGTGTGCGATTGTGTTTTGTGAAATAGAATAATAAATTGGATGCCATTTATGCTCATAAAGTGTTAGAGGGCTACACCTTATAGAATATAACCTCATCTTTCATTTCCATTATCTCTGACCACACAGTGCTCTCCCCCTTGAGAGCTTTTTTACCGTTAGAACTGGCCACTTATCAAAGCCCTTAATGCAGCATTATATCGCTATTTACAGATGAATGGAAGCAACATTAATGCCCTGTTGGGGAAAAATTGCCTGCATGGCAATGAGCCCAGTTGTAAAATGCTCCTGAGGACAGCCAGTCCTCAGGAGCATGTTTTATTTTTATTCAATTATTATTATTAATTGGTGCATAATAACCTTTACACATGTTCGTTCAAAAATTTGTTGTGAAAGTGTCAGAATTTCCATGCAAATTTCCCAGAGAAGCTTTGAGTTCCTACTATTCAGTGACACAATTACGCATGAATGAAATTTCCATAAGAAATCAAACCTTAAAGGTTCAAGGCAGTTTGTTTCATTTTTGTCTAACGGGAAGAATCCACAGAAATGATGACAGCAAACGATGCTTGAAATAACCGTCGCAGGTGTCTCAAGGGCCAGTCCAGTAGTTTTTGTTCATCCATATACGATGAGGTGTTTACGTCTCCTTCCATTTACGTTATTTCCAGAATGGCATACTCACACATAGACCATTGTCTGTTGGTATGATCTCAGCGACGCAGACCCCTCACACACACACACACACACACACAAACACTCTCTGTC
>KV751364.1:1624976-1673796 GCA_001698575.1 Mola mola
GAAAATGCAAACACATTATAACAGACATTCCAAAGACAGCCAAGAGATATAATCTCTCCAGTGTTTCCTGGGTCAGCCCTGGTGTCTTCTCCCGGATGGCCATGCCCGAAACACCTCCCCAGGGAGACGTCTGGGAGGCATCCTGACCAGACGCCCGAACCACCTCAACTGGCTCCTCTCAACATTGAGGAGCAGCGGTTCTAAACCGATCTCCCCCCCGATGTCTGAGCTCTTAACCCTATCTCTAAGGCTGAGCCCAGCCTTCTTCCCCAGCCCGGAGTGGACAATCCAACCGTTTCCGGCTGACAACCATGTCCTTATATTTAGAGGTGCTGCGCTTTATCCCCACCACTTCACACTCAGCTGCAAATCGTTCAAGTGAAAGCTGAAGGTCACTGTTTGATGAGGCCAACAGGACTACATCAAGTGCAAAAAGCAGAGATGGAATATGGAAACCATCGAACTTGTCACCCTCTTTATGAATAGAACCGGTGACATAGGGCAGCCTTGGCGGAGACCAACCCTAGCTGGGAATGATAATGACTTACTGCCGGCAATAGGAACCAAGCTCTGGCGCCGACAATACAGAGATCGAATGGCCCGTAATAACTTACCATCTAACCCATACTCCCAGAGCATCCCCCCACAGCACACCTCGAGGGACACAGTCATAAGCGTTCTCCAGATCCACAAAACACATGTAGACTGGCTGAGCAAACCCCCACGCCCCCTCCAGTACCCTTGCAAGGATATAGAGCTGGTCCAGTGTTCCACGGCCAGGACGAAAACCGCATTGTTCCTCTTGAAGCCGAGGTCCGACTGAGTGAGCCCGACTATATTTAGTTGGTATCTCTCAACCTCCCGCTCAAGCTCAGGTTCCATCCCCACCCGAGAGGTAATGTTCCATAACCCAATAGCCAGCTTCAGCAAGCGGGGATCGAACCACCAAGGGCCCTGCCTTTTACTGCCACCCGATCCACATAGCACTGGACCCGTATGGCTCCTTCTGTGGGTGGTGGGCCCATAGGGGGACGGACCCATGTCTCCCTTTAGGGCTGAACCTGCAGGCGCTCACCTACAGACCCCTTCCCCAGGCCTTGTTCGAGGGCAGGGTCCAGGTACCCCTTCCAGGCAGGGTGCACAAGTCCTTGATATTCATCATCATAGGAGTCTTTTTGAACTGTACTTTGTCTGGCCCCTTACCTAGGACCAATTTGCCTTGGGTGACCCTACCATGGTCAAACAACCCCCAACAACATAGCTCCTAGGATCATTTTGGCCCCCAAACCCCTCCACCACGGCAAGGTAGCGGTTCATGGAGGGGAACTGTAGACATTTGAAATGAAGAGCCAGAAAAGTCATGAGCTACAGCAGGGGTGCCCAATACGTCGATCGCAATCTACCAGTCGATTGCAAAGGTAGTATGGGTATATCGCATGGAATTAGAAAAAAAAGGTAGATGTTAGCCAAACATCCATCCTCACTATGACGTTTCTCACTTGATTGACGTACAGCGCAGTCAGTCAGAGATCTCATCTTTTTCTTTGCGCAGTCAACCACGCATGGCATGCCCCTGCAAATCTCCAGCAAGCTAGATAGATAGATAGAGTACTTTATTCATCCCCTAGGGGAAATTGTAGTGTTACAGCAGCAATTAAAACATTTAGACATTAATCACAACAGATACACTTCACACAATACGACACATACACATACACACATATAGTCCAAAAAAAAATCCTATAAACAATATATACAAGTGAAGAAAATATACATATACATGTGCAAGAATCTTACTGTGCTACTATGTATAAAAATAAAATAAATAGCATAAAAAGTGTATAAAGAGATAAGACTCTCCAGCTCTCCAGATGTGCAAATAGATATAATAGATATAGATATAATAGATATAAAATAAGTCCTATGTGCAAGACTTGTGTTCCTGGCTCAACAGGAGAAAGTAAGTTTCCTCTCCCTGTCAAGGGGGGAATCATTGAACAGAGATATTGGAGAGGGGAGAAAAGATTTCCTATAGTGGTCCTTGTTACAACAGAGTTGGATGAGGCTCCAGCTGAAAAAGCTCTGCTGTTTTTGTAGTAGGTTGTGTAGTGGATGTGTTGTATTGTCCAATATGGTGAGCAGTTTTTGCAGCATCTTCCTCTCGACCGTCAGCTCCAGTGGTTCCAGAGCAGTCCCCAGCACAGATCCGGCCTTCCTAATAAGCTTGTTTAGCCTCTTAGTGTCCCTGGCTCTGATATTGCTGCCCCAGCAAACGGACGCAAAGAAAAATGCACTTGCCACCACAGACTGGTAGAACCTGTGCAGCATCTTGTTGCATACATTAAAGGACTTCAACTTCCTCAAGAAGTAGAGTCTGATTTGTCCTTTTCTGTATACAGCCTCGGTGTTGAAATTCCAGTCCAGTTTATTGTCCAGGTGAACTCCAAGACACTCGTAGTCATCCACCACCTGCACCTGCTCACCCTGAATGGTGATTTTCTTCAAGAGTGTCCTGTTCCTCCTGAAGTCCACCACCATCTCCCTCGTTTTGGTCACATTAAGCATAAGGTGGTTTGCCCCACACCATTCCACAAAGTGATCCACAAGTCCTCTGTACTCAGTCTCCTCTCCACCTCTGATACACCCCACAACAGCAGTGTCATCTGAGAATTTCTGCAGGTGGCAGGTCTCAGAGTGTACTGAAAGTCAGAGGTGTACAGTGTAAAGAGGAAAGGTGACAGTACAGTTCCCTGCGGTGCACCCGTGCTGCTATCCAACTCCTCAGACCCACAACCCGTCAGCCGCACAAACTGAGGTCTGTCTGTCAAGTAGTTGATAATCCAGGAGGTAGTGGAGGGGTCCACCTGCATTGCTTTAAGCTTTCCTCTCAGCAGTGTGGGCTGGATGGTGTTGAATGCACCAGAAAAGTCAAAGAACATGATTCTCACAGTGCTGCCAGCCTTATCCAGGTGAGAATGGGCTTGCTGCAGCAGGTAGATGATGGCATCCTCGACACCAAACTGCAGTGGGTCAAGAAATGTGGACACCTGGGGTTTGAGGTGGGTCAGAACCAGTCTTTCCAGCACCTTCATGCAGTGTGACGTTAAGGCTACAGGTCTGTAGTCGTTAAGTATAGTTGGAGTTGACTTTTTGGGTAGCGGAACAAGGCAGGAGGTCTTCCACAGCACTGGGACCCTCTCCAGTCTCAGGCTGAGGTTGAAAAGGTGCTGCAGAATCCCACAGAGCTAGTTAGCCTTCCAAAAGATTTCTACTAGAGAAAGGATATAAAAATGAGTGGGGGAGCTGGACCAAGTAAGAAACCAAAAATGTACCACTTCCATACAGAATGGGAGGATTTTTTCTTCACAATGTCATACTCAAAGTACGTTTGTCTGATCTGCCAATCTAACATCTCTACTCTGAAGAAGGGAAATGTAGAGCGGCACTTTCGGACTGTTCATAAAAACTACGACACTGGCTTCCCTCCAAAAAGCGAGCTCAGACAGAGAAAGGTGAAGGAATTAAAATCACAATTGTCCCTGGCTGATTCCATTCAGTGCAAGTCATCAAAGTAAGGTAATGACCAAAAATGTACAGTTGTAACATGTCATATGGGTTCATGCAGTTGCATGCAAGGTACACCCACATATATTGTATTATAAAGTATACTCTGTATATATATGAATAAATATATGTTTAGCAATTTTAATCTAGGTAGATCCTTTTGACTTGGTCATTTTAAAAGTAGCTCATGAGCCGAAAAAGTGTGGGCACCCCTGAGCTACAGTGTAAGTTGACATGTATCAGTCGCAGCATGTTAGCAGAACTCCAATATACGCAAGAAGCTTAAAGTTGAAATCCATCATTCAAAAAGCTAGACATTAAACTTTGATACTTTCAAAAATGAAAGATTAAAATAAGTGAGCAAACTGAAATAAGTGTAGACAGACAAGATACAGACAAACAAGAGGAGAGGAGATTAGGACAAAGAAAGAAGTGATAGTGAGAGAGGGAGAATTTATGTTTTTAGCGTCTTTTATGTTACATAAAAGCTTTAATCCTATCATTAAAGAAAAAACAGATTGTTAATAATCTGTTTTAATTGGAAGTATCAGGTCACCCAAAAATAAAATTGTATTTATTATCTACTCACACCCATGTCAATGGAAAGTCAAGTAAAGTTTGTTAGTCCACAAAACGTTTTTTTCGTTACAGCTCAAAATTACTGCATCATCCAAAACAACAGGGAACACAGAGGTTAGTTGTTCTTTTACATTTTTTAATATTTGATTTCTCCACCGAAGAAGAAACACTTCAAAATTCAGTGAAACAGTATGTGTCTCCGCTGTTTCATTATTGATTGCGTTTGGTTTATTGTTTTCGCACCAGGAGGCGCTAGCAGCGTGGAATCACTGGTTGAGGTGGATATACGATATGGGGACTGGTCTGGTCAGTTGAAACAGGTGCTTCCAACAGCTTTTTGTTTGCAAAGAGACACGTGTACTTTGGTTGTTGCTTTTGTGTTTGTATGTGCCAGCATGCCGCTCCATGGCGCCTCTGCCTTTGATATTTACATCCACAATGTGCAATGGACATGGTTTTCTGCTGCAAGTGACGAATAAATGCGCTTTTGTTCTTCTGGAATAATGTCTTTCTTCTCGGCATTTCTGCGTCTGCTCCCGCTAAAGATCAAAAGCGAATCAGAGATGAACAGGGAGGCGAGAGGGTGTCTTCAGCACACTTCCGCTTTCGTTTAAACCTACGTCGTTAAGGGCAATTAGCAAGTATCCATCCGTCCATTTTCTACCGCTTATCCTGTTAGGGGTCGCAGGGGGCGGGGGCTGGAGCCGATCTCAGCATCTTCGGGCGAAGGAGGGGTCACCCTGGACAAGTCGCCAGTTCATCGCATATAGGGGTTCAATGTCTCCTACACCGCTCTCCAGCGAGGGTACATATAGAGACAAACAACCACCCACACTCATATTTACACCTACGGGCAATTTAAAGTGACCAATTAACCTAACCCCCAGTTTGCATGATTTTTGAATGTGGGAGGAAGCCGGAGTACCCGGAGAGAACCCATGCAGGCACAGGGAGAACATGCAAACTCCGCACAGAAACGCCCTGACTCGGAATCGAATCCAGGACCTTCTTCCTGTGAGGCGACAGTGCTAACCACTGCACCATGTCGTTTAGGGCATTTAGCAAGTCATTTTGAGATATATCTTTATATATGAGACACACTATATTACAAAAAGCAATATATTAACTAAATCTAAATAAAAAAAATAGTTATTAAGACATGAGGTCCTTATGATTAATATATAACCAGTGAGGGTTTTTTCAGTTGTTACCCTAAACGTACCGAGAGAGGCCGTTAACTATCTTGATTGCAGAGCAGGGAAGTCTCGCGCGCCGGTGCAGCGAGCAGCGTGGTCCATCCTGTGACTGACACCCGCCGGGGAAAAAGTTACTCTGACTTTGCGGACACACTGCCAACATGTCTGGAGATGACGAGACTCAGGAGCAGACCATCGCCGACGACTTGGTTGTCACCAAGTACAAGATGGGGGCCGAGATTGCGAATCGTAAGTGAGACGCGGCGTTAATGTGCCGTTTTGACTGAACAGTCCAAAAGCGTCACGATCCCCCTGCTAGCTAGCATTGTTAGCTAGCGTTAGTCATAGATAGGTAGCAGCTGTGCCATGTGCCGCAGTGGTGCCAGCGGTAGTTCATACTTAAAACTGGCCCTTTGTTTATTATTCAGACATATGGATTGCTACTTGTATAGTTGGAGCTTGTTAACATAGTAGCCCGTATATCACGTTACTGTCACATTAGCTTAGTGAGGAATGTAGCTAGCTGCTCTGTGACTGAGCTGCCGTATTAGCTGGTCAGCGTAAGCTAGCTGTAACTGCTAACGTAACAGATAACAATGACAAATGCAAAATGAATGACAATAAAGTGCTTCCAAAGAGTGAATAGATGAGCTATATAACGTTACTTATAGCTAGTTCAAACAGAAATATAATTATAAACGATATTAAATTTTTTCTTACATCGTGTCATCGACACTTAAATCTGTAAGAAACGCGACACCAAATACTCCTTCTTGTTACGCAAAACATAAAATATTTATTGTAGTCATTGTATTGGGGGGGAAATCGAAAACAATTTGTGACATCACCAGCATAAATAGTACATTTTAACGCTTTGAAGTTGAAATAAAAATATACCACCATTAGTAACGTAAAATAGCCCAGGAGAGGCTTGTTAGCCATGAACAATTGTCAAACATGGGCATTGTCACTTGCGAGCTCTGACACCTGTTAGTTTCCCAGTTGTGATTGATCTAAAATAAAATCCTAATCTCTTATCCAGACTAGAGAACAGCTGACCTTCCTGATGAATCAAGTTTATACAGAGACAGGAAATATATATGATTAATTTCATCAAACCCTTTGATTCTTTCATCAATATGCCAGTGGAATTTTACTGTTACCCTTTGAAAATGGTCCAAAAAAATGTAATTTTCATCCACAATCCATTTCCGTACGCCTGTTAGACGATGACAATGACTGCATGCTGTAGGTGCTACACATCAGTAATGCTCGTGTAATTTTGTGCTGTAGCTTATCACAGCTGACCTGATTTACAACCAGTACCCTGCTGTTTTAAGATGACGTATACCCATCAGTAAATCTCCCAAATGTTTAATTTCTGGCTAAGGTAACATCAGCTCAGCCAGAATCAGTTGTTCGGTGTAATTTGCTGTGGACATTCATAAAGGACAATTGATCTTAAAACAATAAGCAAGACAAATATTTCATTTTTATATTTGCTGAACTATGCATGCACCGTGGTCGATGTCGGCACCTGTTCATAAATTAATATAATACAAGTATTGAAATGATAAGAACATTAATAATTTCAGGGGACATAAAATTTGATACTTAAAAATATGAATTTTACATGATTGTTTTGATATTTTATTGAACAATTAGCCTGTAATGCAAAATAATGGTTACTTGCTGTACAAAAGCACAAAAACTCCTACTGTTGTTGATGGAAAAATTTAAACAGCACACTGTCCTTTATTTTCTTGCCCTACAGAGGCTCTGAAGACGGTAGTCGGGGCAGCTATTGCTGGAGTCTCTGTGCTCAGCCTGTGTGAAAAGGGAGATGCTTTTATCATGACGGAAACTGGCAAAATCTTCAAGAAGGAAAAAGACATGAAGAAAGGTCAGTCTTTTTTTGCATTTCACTGGTCACCACTAAAGTCCCTGACTCATCATTGCCTCATTCACTATCCGCAGGCATTGCTTTCCCGACTTGTGTGTCAGTCAACAACTGTGTATGCCACTTCTCCCCCTTGAAGAGTGACCCTGATCTCATATTGAAAGATGGGGACCTTGTCAAAGTGTAAGCCAAATTTATACCGTGTACTAGATAAACTATACTAGAGTTTATTTCCAGGCCATGCTTTCTTTACTAACGTTTTCCTAACATTTGTGTTTGCAGTGATCTGGGTGTCCATGTTGATGGCTTCATCTCAAATGTGGCTCACAGCTTCATTGTTGGAGTGACCAAGGTATGAATAGAACCAGCACTGATTAGTTTCTTAGTTGTTGATGGTTTTTAGAACGTAATTCACCTCTTGTAATCTTACCTTTCACTTCAGGACAACCCACAGACTGGGAGGAAGGCCGACGTCATGATAGCTGCCCACCTCTGTGCTGAGGCTGCTCTGCGTCTTGTGAAGCCGGGGAACCAGGTAAAAAATCTCCCACCGGGCCTACTCATTTGACAAATGGCACCAGTGTTCACATCTCATCTCATAAACATCATTACATCTCTTGCATTAGAACACACAGGTGACAGAAGCCTGGAACAAAATTGCAAAGTCTTTCAAGTGCTCCCCTATTGAGGGTGAGTGTTTGTGAACATTTGGCAGCTTCATTGTCTGCGATTGTCATCGGTGGACAATGTGAATTGACTTGGTTGACTCTTGCATTGTGCACAGGCATGCTGTCCCATCAGCTCAAACAACATGTAATTGATGGGGAGAAAACAATCATCCAAAATCCAACAGACCAGCAAAAGTAAGTTCACTCAGTCAGTTTTTCTTGTTATTGTTAAATGTTGGTGGGGCAGCAGTGGGTGATATTTCCTGATCTGTTTTTTTGTAGAAAGGACCATGAGAAGGCTGAGTTTGAGGTGCATGAGGTATATGCAGTGGATGTGTTTATCAGCACCGGAGAGGGGAAGGTGAGAGGAAATTTAGTATAAGTTTGATTTAGATTTTTACATTTGACTATTTAAAACATAAAGGCAAGAAATTTCTAACATTTTTTCTCTGTAATTTGTCAATTCAGGCAAAGGATGGAGGTCAGAGGACCACCGTTTACAAACGAGACCCCAACAAAGTGTACGGCCTAAAGATGAAGACATCTCGCATATTATTCAGTGAGATTGAGAGGCGCTTCGACACAATGCCTTTCACTCTGAGGTAGCATTGAATATTTTTGTTTTCTAACTCTAATGAAATCATGTCATCTGTCTGAACATTTAATTTTTATGACTCCACGCCGATGATGGTCCAGGTGAAGGCATAAAAATGGATGTGTTCATGCTTTCGTGTTGTCTGTACATGTGCATGTCCCATTATTGTGAACAAGATCTCAGGACCTCTTTGAGGAAATTGATTGAACTGGTTATGCCAACGTAAAAGTGACCTGTTTTGTGATAAATTGTTAGTCATCATTTTAGGAATTAATTCACGCTAATTGTGTTAGAATTTTAAATAAATGCCTCCCAGGATGAGGATGAATTGATGAAATTTTATGTGCAAAGGGTCAATTTCACATATTTGACATTACATATTTATATATTTGACATAATATTGAGCAAAAACCTTTGATGTCTGTAACCAGATACCATAATCACAGGTCCTCTGTAGTGCCGGGTTAAACATGTGACATCCGTGTTTTAGAACGGAGGCGTATTTGCAGCAGCACCCACTTTTGCGGACATTGTAATCCACCACAAGCTAATTGGTTGTACTGAGTTATTTTCAGATGATTGTTGTTGCACCATGTGACCAAGCTCTCTACCAGTCAGTCACTCTGTGGATGGAAATGACAAAGTGGTAATTCTAGTACTTGTCGTCTCTGTTCGTCTACCCAGAGCATTTGAGGAAGGCAAGGCTAGATTGGGCGTGGTGGAGTGTGCCAAACATGAGCTAGTGCAGCCTTTCAGCGTGCTGCATGAGAAAGAAGGTGAGAGGAACAATGAGACTCAGATGCTCACTTTCTCAACTCTTTGAGACTCACTGACATACCCATTCAGGGATGTTTCTGTTCGGTTTGTTTGTTTGTTTGTTTGTTTTTTTTAATGTGGAGTTTAAAACAAAAATGCTTGATGTCCAAAGGCCAAAGATACTCAGTTTGTTATCATGCATTTCGAACAAAAAAAATCACAGAGAATTTAGAGCCAGACAAATATTCAGAATTTGTTCAAGTGTGTCCACATTACTCATAGCCTTTTTAAAGTAAACTGTGTGAAGATATTGATGCCAGAAAGTTTCCTGGGATGTAAAATCCTGTCTCATTTATAACAAATAAGAAAAAACAATGCTCACTGCTTGACATCTGTCATCACTTGGCATGAAGCATGCACATGTTGATGTCGATGCAAAAACAGTGTGATGCGGGCCTCGTACTGATTGTTAAAACTCTCACATGTATTGTTCAAATTAGACTCCTTCATTGTACTCAGCTCTCATCTGTACCTGTCAATGCTACAGAAGCAGTGTTTACTGGCAAAAATTGTTTTTTTCTTGGTTTTTGTTTATATTATCAGCTGATCAGACTTTTTAAATTATAGAGCTTTTAACTACCTCCTGTTACATTAAAAAAAAGAAAAAAAAGATCAACCTATGCCTATTCTTAGGGCTGTCCTGATTTAATATCAAGGCCACATCACAACATTTCTCCTCAAAAGCGCTTCATAAATTGACTATAAACCTTGTTGTAGATACTGCAGCAGTATTATAGGGATAAATATTGGCCCACAAAACACACTATACACTGAGAATTTTGATTTAAAAATCATCAGTAATCTTGATTTAATGACTAAGTGGATGAAGGCAAGTTTTAGAATAGGCAGAACACAAATTCAGAAAAATCCCATCATTTTACTGTAATGAAGCCTTAAAAACAAGGAAAAGACAACACTTATATGCCATATCACATATAACGATATCCAAAACCTCAGAGCATGTACGTATCTTCTCACATCATGATAACAATGAGGGATAAATTGCTCAGCCCCATCTGTTCCAATTGGCAAATCCTAAGTGAATTCGTAACACAGCAGTTTTGGCCATGCTTTTCATTCAGATAAATAACAGCAGTATAAATGCCCACATCTGGTGTTGCCCCTTTAACTGAAACATGAAACCTTTAATAGCCAAATTGAACCCAGTGGGACTCTAATGGACCTGTAATTTTAAATCTTGTGTCTCTCCAGCTGAATTTGTTGCCCAGTTCAAGTTCACTGTGCTGCTCATGGCCAATGGACCTCTGCGGATCACAAACGGCCTCTTTGAGCCAGAACTCTACAAGTCTGAGCATGAAGTGGAGGACCCAGAGCTTAAGGTGACATGGCAAATTTCATCCGCTTCCTGAGAGGGAAGTAGCCGAGTAATGGGACTGCTATAACTTGCCGTTCGTTCATTTTGCATGCTCAAATCAATTACTTGTTCATTTAATGTGTCATGTGCTTCTTGAAGTTAAGTCTTTTTTCCCCCCATATAAAGGCTTTGCTTCAAAGCTCAGCCAGCCGTAAGACTCAGAAGAGGAGGAAAAAGAAGGTGAGTCACTGAAGAAAATTAATTGAGAAAAAATACTAAAAGAATATAATTGCAAAATATTCCACTCATTTCAATCTTTCGCCTTTTGTTAAGGCTTCAAAGACTGTTGAAAGCGCAACTGGACAAGCGATGGAGACCGAAGCTGCAGAATAGATTTCTCTGTACAAGAAGTTGACCGACATCTGGTGACCCAAAGAACAGACATCACCAATCATTCTGTCCCAGCTATATGAGGCACTCGTGGGCATAACCGCTGTGAATACCTCTGAATTTAACAGATGGCAGTCTGGGACAATGCTGCTCCAAAATTCTCTCCCACTCACCTAAAACACACACGTATGTCCCTAGTAAATCTCATTGTCCTTGAGACAGCCTTGCTCTTTAATGGACCCAATACTGCTAAACAAGAGAATGTTTTGTGCAAGGGCGTACACTCAATTAAACATTTAACCATTTGACCATGAGCCTTCGTCCCTTCTTCCACAATAATTGAAGTCAAAGATACGGGAATGTAAATGGGTTTGACAGAGCGGCTGAGGTTGGCGAATGCACATTACTGTGTTGGAGTAATTGTGTGGCACTTTCCTTGAGGTCCTAAACCTATAGCCATGCCTTGTTCAAATGAGGGTTAGCTTGCTGTGGGCAAAGATGTATAATACCTGTGTAGAGACCTGATGTCGTATGACGTTGCCGCAAAAGTTAGAAGTGTGACATCATTACTGTTGAATTACAACATTTATACTACTTTGGTCCATCTGTAGGTGACTCAGCTAATGTTTTTCTAAAACCGACGTTTTAAGACCTACATAGTTTCTTTTTCTCACTTGTGGATATTCTTACTCCTGCCAAGGGTTCAGCATTCAGTCTTCCGGTGCCACCACTGGCTCCGACAGTCTGTGTTTACATAAGAAGTCCATACCTGTTAGACATTATGGATGCTTTTGTAAAACAAATCCCGGTTTCAGAGACTATTTTTGGAAACATTAAAAAGCCACCTGACATCATTTGTGTTGTTGTTTCTGTGTATTCAGTTGACTGTACTGATGATGAATGAAGACATGTTTTTATGATTTTGAATATTAGCTTCACAGTCATTGTATAAAAGGCCCCTTTGGGCCACAATGTAGGTGGTCATTGTTCTTTTTTGGTGTTTACAGTATTGCTAGTGTAATTTTGAGCATCATCAGATTCATAAGTCATTAAGGGTGAGTGCACCTCATTCTGAATAGTTCACTTTGCCTTATTGTTAAGACCTTTGTGCATTTTAATTCCTTTTCCCCCTGATTTTGTCTTCAATGATGATGCTGTTACCTATGAATTTCCTTGACAATGGGTGGTCTTCCATGTAACATTGAAGACAAATATAACGCATAAAAACCACCACTGCAGACGAAAACATCTAACCAACTGGCCCAGGACATGGGTGATGTGAATGAGCAATAAAAGTAGAATATATCATGGAAAAGTTAAATTTACATTTGTGAAGTCAAATATTTAAACTTTAATGTATTCTAAATTCACTAAGCAAACTGATTCCCCCCCCTAGTCTCTTTGTTGTAATTTTGATGATTACAGCTGATAGCTGATTAATTCAATATTTTGAAATTAAATTGTTTTGAGCTATAGGCCATAATTTTAAAATAGTAAAATGCTTGAAACATAGTTTACATGTGATGAGTTGTGAATATATTAAAAGTTCAATTTCTTAAAAGAAAAATCCAAACATTTAAATTTTTTGAGATGTACTAATACAAGTGGCCTGCTTTTAACAATAATATGGAACTGAATTGTCTTTCAGAAAAAAGTAAAATATCCCTGTTAAAATCCATTAAAAAGGCTTCTATTCCTAACTGAAACATTTAGACATATATATATTGTTAAATTCAGATTTGTGTGCTTTTTTTGTTTTAAATCTGTTAAGCAAGTGTTGACTAACTACAAAGTTTATCAATGGACTATATGCACTGGAGTTTCAATATCAAACTTGTGTATACTGAATACTGAACCAGGATTCATCTTAACAAAATGTCCCATGTCATGCGCCCCTAGGCTCACCCTTGGAAATTAGATTTGAATGACCACAAAGAAACTACACTCTTAGTTGATGTATGTATATAAGTGTGATAATAAAAAAAAGGTAAGCACAATTTTATTGCTTATAAATTTGAGGAATTTTGGATATGGATACACACCACACCCATGCTTTTAAAATTACCCTGGGTTAAAAACCCTTATTCACGCATACCAAATATACATACAGGCCTAAAAACACTGACGACACAAGTTGTGATTTAATTGTGGTACCAAAGGCCATGGTCACAAACGATACGCATCAAAATAATACAATACCATCAAGTGCAATTTGTGTTAAAATTCTCTACTTAAAATAGTGTTTTTATTAGATCAGGTCTGCATACGCCCACAGCACAAATTTCTGCACTAATAATAAGTAACTATGGGCATTTACGCACACCAAGGCAGACGCCACAAAGCACTTTCTTAAGATGATCTACCTTGTTGGAAACAGCACTGTTGACGGCTCACTCATAGGCTGTTACTACGGTCCAATAAAAGTGACGTAGCCAACCCATAGAAAGCTGCGGTCGCAGAGCTATGACGTTCTTCGTGGAGTCGAATCGTTAGCGGTCGGTACGTCAGTTACCAGTTTTCTGGCATCAGAATCCAAGTCAATCATATTATTTATTCGTTGATCGAACTAACCTTTTAAATTCATCTTTTTCCTTTCAGCCTCCTCCTTTCGACATGAGGGCTAAGGTTTGTTTTTAAAATCTGTATGATCAAATAATCTTGATTTCCAGTGATGCTAACATTAGCTATAAGCTCGATAGAGAGCCTGTGCAGGTCGGAAAGCTAATACAGCATGTTTATTGTCTTTTAGCTATTAAATGCATGTTTTGCCATGTCTCTCCCGGTTACGTGGAGCATATTTGTTTTTAAGAAATGTATGAGATAAGTAATTAACGTAAGATTGTCTCTTCGCAGTGGAGAAAGAAGCGCATGCGCAGGTAAGATTGTATAGCACATGTTTTTTAGTATTGCAGAAGCTGCGACTTGAGTGACTTGTGTCCGATTGGCGCATGTTATAATCTTTTCATAGGCTGAAGCGGAAAAGGAGAAAGATGAGGCAGAGGTCCAAGTAAACGGTCTTCTCCGCCATGGCTGTGACGGCACGTGCTGCTGAGCTCGGCCGGAGACCCAAGGACCTCCCCCCTGTGTCAAGTCTGAAGCCAGCGGCGCCCACAGCAACCTGAGGCGGCTACACTGCAGCAACTGGTTGATGCTGGATGGCTAATTCAAGACCTGCTGGATGACAGACTTTTCCTCAGGGATTTTCTGGACTCTTTACTGATTCCTCAACTTTTGTCATTTGTTGTTGTTTATACTGTGATTAAAGGTTTTGGTTTAAAAATAAGAACTGCTGTTTGCCTTTTTAAAGTATAAAGGCCAGTTTTTGTGGGGTGTGACAGTGACGTTAATACAACCTTTACAGCAAGTTGTATATCTTGAGTTGAAACAATCAGACAACCTAACACATTCTCATGGTATGCACAGCTAAATCAATAATTGCTAAATTTTATTTGACTGCATTATTTCATAGTTTTTTATAATGTGCAGGCTGATTCACAATTACAGCTTTCTGTAAATAGACCCTTGTTCATACAGTGCCTTTTGAGTCTATTACACTTCTCCAAATGCTTTCCACGTTTGTACACAAGTGGAAGTGGGTAATGTACTCAGCTGTCTTCCCTTGTGTTTTTCCTAAGCTCAAAATTTGGTGCCAAAAAAATTAAAGCTATCACTGAAACAGGAAACTAATCAGTGGTAGAAGTCATTGTATTTTTGATTTTGATTAAAATTACAAAATTAATGACTTACATCTGGATAAATGACACTGGGTATGATGTCTCTCCTCAAAAATATTTTCTTGTAATTAAGACATCAGTCTATATTGTTTATGGTTAAAATGGAGTTGATTTGAACTAAGTATAGATGTGGGGAATCCCACTATTTTAACTTTCAAATTCAATTTTCATCCTGCGGTGTTACACATTAGATCAGATTATAGTTGAGATGAGATGAGGTATGATAACTGAATGTCTTACCAATAAAACAGTTTTCTAATGTTAAATCAGTCCAAAAAAAAGCAAAGTTACATACAGGGGAGTTAAAAAAAAAAAAGAATTTCAAAGAAGTGAAAGGTAGTAACCTATAAATGTGTCTAAACACAGTCCAAACCCATGACTTCAGTGGGTGTGAAAACTCATGACCTACAATTCTCCTTTGTGCTGGTCCAAGAATTCTCCCAATCTTGTATAATCGTGTCCTTGTCCTTAAACCTAAAGCTACAGTATCAGTAACATCCTTTGGACAACATTATCTCAATACCACAAGAAATATTTTCATGCACAGCACAAGAGATATGGCACATCAAAAAAAATAGTTTGTGAAACACTATGCAATATATTTTCTGGAAAGGGGAACAACGGTCAACAAGTGGAACTTTGAGTTCCGGTGGGCCAATGTCACTGGATCCCGATGTGGACATCATTAGGTCACGGAGGTCACTTGCCTCCTCGTGTTTGAGTCTGCAGTGGTGAGGTCACATCTGCACAGATGACACAATAGTTGTGTCCTATTTGATAGTCAGAGCTCGACCAGGAAGGTTTTTGCTAATAGTCGGCTTTTATTCAGTCACAAGAGGAAGAATCTGTTTTTGTCATACAATCACACTCAGTAACGTAGAATGGAATTCACAATTGAAAAAATGAAACATTTTACTTTAATACACTTCCTTAGGAGTTGTAGTCAGAGTAAATCTGGTAATAAATAAATAAGTAAACTTCAATTATCCAAATAAATGTATTTAAAAAAATTTTTATTGTGAGATGAGCAGCAAAGCAGATAAAGAAAAGCTGTTGAATAATAGTTAAAACTTAACCAACTGCACCTTTAAAACCCTGCTTTTAAATGAATCCCACGTGTAACAGTATAGCAGAGGGGCCATCTTACTGTCCTATACTGTTTGCATTTTTTTCCATTTCAATTCAATTTGTATAATGTCCGTATTTTTTCTCTTTCTTTTTTTTTTTTAGTTTAGCGTACTTGTTCGTTTTTGTACCACTGTCACCGCTATCATTTTATCATGAGATTTGCCCTGTGACTTCTACTTCTGCTTCTCTATGCTGGAGAACAGACCAGCTACTTTCATTAATCATCATGTTTTTTATTTTGTGGGGGGTGGTGGTGACGCAATGATGGTGGTGAGGTGTCACCGCGAGGTGTTGAAATGTTCTTGTTCCTTCTGCTGAAATCATTGCTAAACATATAAGCAAACGTGGGCTTAGGGTTACTTTGTTGTTTGTTAGCAATACATACACATTTCAGTTACTTGTTACGTGAATAAACATCTCAGTTAAAAACCCTACTTGTATCAAAAAGACTAGTTTGGAAAGAGGATGCCACTCATCTTTATTCCACCTTGGCCAACAGAGGTTTTCTACTTTAAAAACTGGCCACACAATTTAGACCGGAACCTCTTTTATTCTTAAACACGATGACATTTTTGTTATCTCATCATGGCAGGTTCTAGATGTCTAACAAGCTGAGAATTTGTAAGGGAAGTTCTATTAACACACTCCAATAGGTTAAAGAAAAGATACGCTAAATGTCAAGAATCTGAAAAACTTTGTTGTCATTTTTTTTCCTCCTGACAACAAACTTCTGATTGTACAGTTGCATGTCTGGTTACTCAGAGATATTAATAAAACCGCATCATAATTTAACCAACAATCTCTTTCCAATATTAATGTGCCAAATGTGCTGTGGGCCCACAATGATAAACGAAACAAGATAGAAAACAGCTAAATAAAACGATGGGGATGTCAAATATATGATAATCAAAGGGAGCTGTGAGAGGCAATGTGAGACTTCTTTGGTTTATTTGCACATTTGCCTGACATGGACTTAAAATAGGCTACTTGATCTTTAAATCTCACTGAATCTCACATGGCTGCCTCCTCTCCTGCTCTCCACAGCTGAAATTCAGTGTCCCTTGGCCACCATGTCCTCGGCCCACTCTGCACGCATCATCGTGACCTGTGCTCGTTGCCTTCATATTTACAGACGGGGACATTAAACTTCTCACCACGTCGAGCAAACGCAGATGATTTGCTGTATCCGGGCATCCGCGGATCGAACCTTCCCCCGTTGGTGTTGCCACGCAGGCGAGACTCCTAAAGAGAAAGAAACATCTTAACGATGCGTTCTACTTTAAGTTGGGCTGGCTTCGGGGGTAAACGTGCGCTGCGTTGGATTTGGTGCACATTGTGGTCCTGTGTGCCCGGGCTTCTGTACCGTGGAGGCTGATGAGGCCGCCGCTGCAGCGCAGATGAGCGCTTGCGCGCGCTGCAGGAGCAGATCCGGTTATGTAAAATGAGATAACAGGTCTATCAGCCTGTGCGATGGGAAAGCATGCTTTTTTTTTTTGGTAATGGTTTTGACATGGCGAGGTGATTTTTGCTCTGCATAAAACGTGCACTCCGGGATAAACACTGACGCTGCGCATGACGCTACAAGTTGACTTATGGTTTTAGGTTCGCGCTGCATATGGAGGAGGGTTTAGAACAGAGCCCGCCCTCGCTGGTCTCTGCCTGCCCTGCACTGTGACAGAAGCTTAACACGTAGGTGAAACACGGAATAGGCTGCTCAGTGACCTGCGGAACCAAGGGGGGCGCACAGAAGGTAAACCCTGATCGAGTGAAGTCCGCAGTCTGTCGATGGTTTCTAAAGCTGTGGCCAGTCTTCAAGTGGCGATCGCCACTCAGCTCCATTAGAAGCAGATAAGCCGAAGGCCAGGTCGAGCAAGTGAGCCGATAATTGCGATGCCGGCCGAAGATGCAGAGCCTGTCTTGGGCACAGATACGACGATCGCACCGCCGGACGCCCCGCCGAGCCCACCGGCCGGTGAGCGCGCAGTCAGCGTGCTGTGGTCTTTTGGGAAATGCCTGGGGGCTCTCCTACCTGTGTACCTGGCGGGATATTACGGCCTCAGCATTACCGTGGTCCTGCTCGGGCTCATGGTCTACACGGGATGGAAGCACAGTCGCCGGGACAAAACGATGAGGCTCAAGTCTGCAATGTATCTTCAGGAGAACGAGAAAGAATTCATCACCCGGAGCGTTTTCAGAGCCAGAAGGGATTTGCCTCCCTGGGTAAGGACTCTGTCATCTGCCACATCTGGCAGGCTGAACTTCTGCTGCACCTTTACTCTGCAGCCACTTTACATCAGTGTTATAGGCTCTTTCATGCGTGTTACTGCCGCTTGCAGTTTGTCTCCACCGTGAGTATAATTACACGTAAAAGAACAGGGAGACTTACTTCATGGAAGATAAATATGTGTACTTCCCTAATTGCTCAGATTATTTGCTTTTTCCCGGCCCCCAGCCCCATATTTAGACATTCCTAATGTCCACTGTCCAGGGAATCATTCTGCCACACTGAGGAATGTGAGTTAAGATCTAATATTAGGTCTAAAAATGGTACAAATATTACCCCTAGATCAATATTAAAATAAACAAAAGAAGAATTTGCAGAGTTTGTGGGTTTTCCTCTTTCTGTTTCACCACACCACAGCAGAGCTGATATTGTCCTTATCTGGCTCCGAAAAGCAGATGACTCATAAACACCCTTTAGAGAGCACAGGCAGTAACCACAACCACCATATCTGGATAGAGAGGGGCGAGCGAGTGTGTGTGCAGGGTTTCATCTGTAGCTCTCTCTGAGCTTTGGAGGAAAGGCTGATGTATAAGTGCTAGATGAGTTCCTGAACAAATCTAAGTTGTCGGCCCTGAATTCTCTCTCGAGAAAAGGAGAACGATTGTATAATTCATAGGCTTAAAGGTGGGGACGATGTTCAGTCAGTTAATAGAAATACTGCTTCCCCTAATGTAAAAGTAACTTTAGAGTCTATCCCGGCTCAATAAAAGAATCTCACAAGTGTTTTTACCTACTCTTGCCAGAGCTGGACCTCATTTTACACTACCGTGTTACATTTCTGCTCACACTTTCTAATTTTATCGTGTCCACAGGTCAACTTTCCAGATGTGGAAAAAGTGGAGTGGCTTAATAAGGTGAATAAACCTGTTTTCCTGACAGCCTTTGCATATGTACAGCTTAGTGTTTTTGCTTTGAGATCACACAATGTTTCAGCATGTTGTGCCGCCTCATTTAGTTGAACTAGACAAGGTGTTCAAGTTTGTTTTTCTCAGTAGAATGGCGTCTCCAGTGCCTCACATTAAATATAATAAAAAGCAGTTAGGTGGACTTTAAGTGTCCTGGCAGCCTCTCCATCAGCAAATTATCTACGGGTACAATTAAGAGGCAGGGGGAGCGGCCCAGATCATATCGCAGAACTCTGTCTCTGTCATTACAGTAAGCTCGCAGCAACAGCACATCCCAAGTGTGGATATGAATACTAATAAAACGTCCTTCTGGAGGGAACTGTAACCTCAGTGACAGAAGCCCTGGGTGTGGGATAACAATTTTATGGCCTCATCTTTCACCAGCACATGTGTCTCCACCAGGCTTCTTAACGTGTGACTCCTGCTTACATTTGGCATCCTCTCTGTCATCCGTTGATAAATTTAGATAAGCCCCGAAATGTTCACATAGTTTATTATATTTGACAGCTTGTAGAAATTGATAAGGAAAAGGAGATCGTGTGAGTACGACTGAGTGGATGCGTTGTTACAGAAAGCATTGGTCCCAACTGCATGTTTGTAAGTAATTGCAAGTGAAGTGAACATGTAAGTGAGCCATAAATAATGTATAGGAGGCCTTTGCTATCCGTAGACTGATAGCTTAGCTTCCCCACTCTCACAAGGCACTTGCAGGTCAGAGAATCAGTGAAAAAGTGAGACTCTTGCACATCACACTGAAATGCAGAAACTGACACCAGTGTGTGGCCGATTGAGTTCCCCACGCAGAAGCAGTGCAAATGGAAAAGGATATTGTCAGAATTTGAACAGAATACTAATGATTATGCTGTCATTATTGTATAATAGAAACTAAGGAATCACTGTGTTTTAGGACCTAAGTATGAGCCTTTTACACCTAAACAGGGAGTTAAGTCAGTTATGCTGCCAAGTTTCTATAGTACCCCAAAACAGATGAAACAAAGAATGGACCTTTAGTGATTTTTTTACGTTATTAGTAGCCACTTTGAAGGAGAAATAAACAAGGGATGCTCAGCTGGTTGCAATCTGCATCACCACACCTTTCAATATCAATAATCTTGTATTCTGAACCTTTAAATGTTGTTGGTTAAACCTTTATTTATTAAAATTGTGGAAACATTCTTACAATTCCATTAAAAAAAAAAGTTTATAGTAAAAGCTGAAAATTCATAGTAATCAAAAGATACTTGAATTATAATCACAAATAAGATCAGTGCCAATTTACACATTGTTACGTTTAACAAATGGCTGCATACATGAAATAAAGGGTTAGTTAATTGTTAATTCTACATGTGATATCATAGTCACCGGAGGGCATTTAATTTCTTTATTCTTCCTTTTGTTGAATTATCGATGGCTGAACTGTTGTGTATATTGTCCAGGTTTTGTATTAAAGCATGTCTGAAAAGCCTTTCAACTGCAGGTAAACAGTGTGTGGCCATGGCTTTATGAAGTGTGTGTGGGTCTGTTTACAGTTCTTTGTTATTTGCTGCGATGACTAACATTAATCCATTGTTACATACAGACTTGTATTGTCATGGGTGCAAACCTGAAACACTTTCATAACATTTCATTAGTTATGATTTCATACCTTATCGTACGCATTTTTCACATAAAGATCTTCACATCCTGCTATTGCAAAATTCAGATCTGCAAAGGAAAAAAAATGACAGTATGTCCTCTCATGTAGATTATTCAGCAAGCTTGGCCCTTTATTGGCCAGTATCTGGAGAAGCTACTGGTGGGAACCATTGCTCCTGCCATCCGGGCCTCCAACATTCATCTGCAGACTCTCAGCTTCACCAAGGTCAACATAGGAGAAAAGGTATGAATGAGCCGTCGTAAACGCAGCCATTTATTCTGTAAATGACCCACTGCCGAGAAAATACTGCAGCACCCACGGTGTTAATGCGGGTGATTCGTATGCTAGTCAGGTAGTACAAGGCTGGTAGTGCGAGCATAAAAATTGATGAGTTCATCCCAGCAGATGATCATCCTCGTCCAAGTCTGTCGTATTTTAATAGTCGCTGTTGTTTTCCACAGGCTGTAAAAGTGATGGGTGTGAAGGCTCACACGGAGCAAGATAAGAGACAAGTCATGCTGGATTTGTATCTGAGGTAATGCATCACAAACTGCAAATTTTAGAGTGTAAAAAGGAATACAAGTAAAAATTATATATAAATATATACTGAAATAAAGATTTTTAGGCTAAAATAAAATAAAATTCTCTTCGAGCACGTTGTACTGTGGGTATAGTGTATAATTAGTTGGTCAGCCAGACAGTGAGTTATGTGATATCAGACTAAAATGTCCTGCTGTCAGAAGAGTATATTCTTGTCTGTTTCAGTAGATTTCTGTTTACTCAACACAGGAAACAGCCTTATCATTATACATATCGTTTGCTTCCTTTGGTTGAACATGCATCTCCAGCCTTATCACAGCCCTTCTGCTTGCAGCTACACTGGTGATGTTGAGATCAACGTAGAAATCAAAAAGTACTTTTGCAAAGCTGGCGTGAAAGGAGTCCAGGTATAGGACTAAATATGAAGACATTCTTTCAGTATTAGTGTTTACTAAAAGGACCTGAGAGGATCCTTCCAACATTACATTTTCTCTTTGCAGCTCCAGGGGAAGCTGCGTGTGATACTTGAGCCTCTGATTGGAGACATACCACTGATCGGAGCTATCACAATGTTCTTCATCCGCAGGCCTGTGAGTGTAGCACTGGAAAACCACATCTCAATACACATACAGTATCCATATGTCTTTCCTGTTAACTGTGTTATAGAAACTGGACATCAACTGGACCGGACTGACTAACCTGCTAGATATCCCCGGCCTGAAGTGAGTATGGATGATAGAGCTCAGTGTAGAGATATGTAAAGATTTAGTTGCACTGATCTGTTGTATCTGTCTGGTGAATGTTTTCTTTCCTGTTTTCTTTAATGAAAGAAGGGTTTTGACAAGTTTTGCAGCTGCATTTTTTTTGTCAGCCTTACTGTTCTCAGTACTTGTTCTTCTGTATACATTTATACCAAGGTAGTTTTTGTAGTCCATTATGTAAGGTTAGACTCTGGACAAGACAGAATCAACTACAGTACAAATGAATAGAATATAAACTCTGCACTATAAGTCCATCATTCATATTCAGTGTAATCGTATGCTGGCTGATTCTGCACTGTGTCTGTGCTGTCTTCGATTGTGAATATACAATTAAAGTATTGTCAGAGGTGAACATTTGTCGCTGACACATCAGTCACACCTGGCAATACTTTCAATGACAGTTCGTCATTTTTTTAATTGTATTGCTCCTGTAGATGACCCCATGATTTTACAGGAGACTGTCTTCATCGGTAGCCAATGGCTGCTTCTACCTGTTGGTTGTTGCTACTGAGAACCTGAATATCATGTTATTTCTGCATGCTTGTATGGTTTGCAGTAGTATTTAACATCTGTCTGTTTGTCTGTGTGTCCCTCCCTTGTGTGTCTACAACATCATCCTGGCATTCATTTGCAGTGCCATTTCGGACAATATTATAATGGATGCAATAGCCTCCCACCTGGTGCTCCCCAACCGTCTCACTGTCCCGCTGGTGGCCAACCTGCACGTTGCGCAGCTCCGCTCCCCTCTCCCAAGGGTAACTGTCTAAATTTTGAATGGCCTGGCGAAACACAGACACATACAGACTCAAACAGATCTGTCTTAGCATAGAAGTTGCAGGCAAGCACATTCAAATTTAAGCAGATTCACACTGTGAATGAAAACCCTGGACCCATGTTTTTGTGAGAAGCTTGTTTGTGCAACGCTTTCACTTCTTGTGTGCGTGCGTGTGTTTTACGTCACATGAATGAACTCATTAGGGAGTCGTGCGTATCCACCTGCTGGAGGCTGAGGACCTGACCGCCAAGGATACAGTGATCAGGGGCTTAATTGATGGGAAGTCGGACCCCTATGCCGTTCTCCGTGTAGGAACACAAATCTTCACCTCCCACCACGTGGATAGCAACCTGAACCCACAGTGGAGGGAGATGTATGAGGTGAGAGAGCCTTGAAATGGAAAGAAATATAACTGAATCTGAGAAGAAACATGAGCTCTATGGCTTGCTATTCAAGCCCTACACTGCGTTTGTGCAGGGAAAGTTCTAGTTTACTGTTGGTGACCTTGTTTCATACAGACTGCCTTTGGTTTTAAATGTATCTGTGGCAATAACTAGATAAACAGCTCTGTGGAGATTTTTATCTATTTCTTTGTTAGCAGGAAGCCTGTTTCTAAGATAAGCACCTCTTGCAAAAATTGCTTGCTCTGCGGCGCTTCCTTTCTCATGATTTATGACATTTGAACTAAACACTCAATAGATATTAAATGAATAACATCTACCTATCACAATAGTGAAAAGTTCTTGCTGCCATGATTCTGTTTGCATGGTCTTGTAGTATCATGCCGGGTGGCTGTTTTTATATTCATATATGTGTTGTGTGCATTGGATATTTGTCCATTTATGTGTGTGTGTATGTGTGTATGTCAGGTGATTGTCCATGAAATACCTGGTCAGGAGTTGGAAGTGGAAGTGTTTGACAAAGACCCAGACCAGGATGACTTCCTGGGGAGGTAGCTTATTCATTCTCATCATATGTCATCTCTATGTTCTTCACCTGACATTTCCATCTCTGCTATTGCCATGTTGGGCCATGATTCTGTCTCTTTAATTCATGGCTTCATCAATTTTCGTGAATCTCTCTTTACCTGTCTCTCTTCTAGGGTCAAGGTTGATCTTGATATTGTAAAGAAGGCCGGAGTTGTGGATGACGTAAGTCGCATTTTTTGTTTTCAACCATTTTTGATGCACTGGATTCAGTGTATCGCCACCCCAAGCACCACAATCCAGTCATTATGTGTCTTATGTCACTCTGGAAAAATATTTGGTAAGGCTGTCATAACCCTGTTAGCATATGACCAAGAAGGCCCAGGTGATATGCTATCTTCTGCTACCGAGCTTTGTGCCAAGGAATCATCCGTGAGAAAATGTGTGTTTAATGAGAGCCCTGTGTCTGTAAACAGTGGTTCAATTTGAGGGATGTCCCATCCGGCAGTGTTCACCTGAGGCTAGAGTGGCTCTCTCTGCTGTCCTCTGCTGACAGACTGAGTGAGGTGGGTCTAAACTTTACAGCATAATTGTTCTCTGGGAATAATTTTCTCTTGTTTTTGTATTGCTCTGCTGTGTTCTTGTTTGTTTAGGGTACTTAGAGAGAAAGCAAACATGAGGGAGGTGACGTGTCAATCAGTTAATTAAACTGGGTCACAGGAATGTAGTGGCTACATGGTACATGCCATAAACTCGACCACTGGGTGTCCAAGTGCCCTGATATTTATCTACATTTCAAAAATTAGAAAGTAAAAGGTAAAAATATTTAGCCTTATATAGTTATGTGTAAGCTCATTGAGTCAAATGTCAATCATATTTGGATCCATGGCTTGCCTGCCTGAAAAAACTGAAATATTCTCATGTCAAGTTATAGGTTAGAATCGACAATGAAAGATAACATCTTACTTGTAGAGGAAATCTAAAGGGCTGCCTTTCAGTTGCTTGATGATGGCTCGATGTACTACAGCCATATATGATTAACATTGTTTATATGATTTTTTTTTTAACTTGGTCAGAACAATTGTTTTTAAATATTTTATCATATGCTTCCATTTTTTATGTTATGTCTCTGCGTGCTCTATGTTTCACTTCACAGCAAAATAGTATATCAGTGACACGTTCTTCAATATATTGTTATCAATAGTAGAAGATGCCCTTTGCTTCATCTTCCTTCAGGTGATCCAGAAGAACGAGAACCTGACCAGTAAGATGGCTGATCCCCCTTCCGCTGCCATCTTAGCTATCTATCTCGATCAAGCTTACGCTCTGCCTGTAAGATTTCCAGTGCAAAGCTTTTTCATATGGGGTGCATTCCATTTTCATCTGTTACCCACATCACTGTGTTTGATATGTTGCAGTTGAGAAAAAGCAACAAGGACCCAAGCCCGATGGTGCAGATTTCCATTCAAGATACAACTCAAGAGAGCAAGGTGAGGATAAAAGTTAAACTTATTCTTGGTGCATTAGCACCAAACTGTGCGTGAATGATTGTTTTGCCCTCCCCTCTGCAGACCAGCTATGGGACCACCAGCCCCGTGTGGGAGGATGCTTTTACTTTCTTTATTCAGGATCCTCGCAAACAAGACATCGACATTCAAGTAAGTCATCATCAGTAATAATTGAACGCATTAATTACGGAAGATGCAACACTTTACATACAATTACTCCCAATGGGGCAAATGTAATTAGTAAGCTAAATATCCTATTGATTATTGCTTCCTATTTTTTTTTTTTTACACTCACTCCTTTTGTAACCTGCACTCTCTCCTCTCTCTCTCTTTTTCGACTGTTTTTCACTAGTTTCACATTCTAATATTTGCATTTATCCTAATTTTTGTGTATTGTCAATCAGGTGAAAGATGATGACCGTGCTGTCTCCCTGGGCAGCCTGACCATTCCTCTGATGCGTCTTCTGGCATCCCCTGAACTCACCATGGACCAGTGGTTCCAGCTGGAGAATTCCGGTTCCGCCAGTCGCATCTATGTCAAAATCGTGCTGAGGGTTTGTGTTTCGCACACCTTCCCAACATGCCTCAACGTAAACTTGGCGTAAAACATGAACCTAAGTTAGAAGATCCACATGTGTGTCTGTCCTGTCTGTTCTTTCTGTCCTAATGAGGACATGTAGACTTGTTAAATCCTGTAAATTCTTTTCTGTGTTGACAATAAGCATGACAGAATTTTCCAACTACAACTACTGTTAACTGTTTCTCATTAGGTTTTGTGGCTAGGTGATGATGCCACCCCTACAACTCCTTCCCCTCGGCCCTCAGCCTCTGGAAATGGGGTTGATCAGGGGGGAATTACATCAGAGCTGAACCCTCTGGGTCCCGGCGGGGTTGCTAAACCTCAATCGACTCGACCACAGCACACCTCGCCTGACCCAGAGTTTGCAACTGAGGTAAAAATGCCTTATCTAGAGCCAAATGACAGCCTCGCACTCTACACCTCACACTACAGTAACATTTCCCGTCCTTGTTCGACCCACAGGGAGTGCTGCGTATCCATGTGGTGGAGGGCCAAAACCTGATAGCGAAGGACAACTTCATGGGTGGCATGGTGAAGGGGAAGAGTGACCCCTACGTCAAGATCCGCGTGGCTGGTATCACTTATCGTAGCCACACCATCAAAGAGAACCTCAATCCCATCTGGAATGAACTCTATGAGGTGTCACTTTGTTTAAAGTAAAGTCCAGCAGTTGGATTTTCTACTCATTTGATGTAAATATTAGGGATAATTTTGTTTTATGTTTTCTATGATGTAGGTCATTTTGACGCAGCTTCCTGGCCAGGAGATCCAGTTTGAGCTGTTTGATAAGGACATCGATCAGGATGACTTCCTGGGGCGGTGCTTCATTCATAAATAATAAAAGTTTCACCCTATATCCATCTTGCTCTTGTAACTGGAACAAAGCATGTTCCTGAAAACTGTTAATTGAGTCCTGTCGTTGCAGGTTCAAAGTCAACCTACGAGACATCATCAGCGCACAGTTCATCGATACGGTGAGTGACAGATCCTTGGACCAAAAATTTGACGAAAAATTTGATAGAGATACAAATTCACATTTATGTGTGTTTGGTAACCCGGATATTTGTGCGCCGATCTCATTACAGTGGTACTCTCTAAATGATGTGAAGTCGGGCCGAGTTCATCTGGTGCTGGAGTGGCTTCCCAGAGTCTCTGACCTTCCCAGACTGGAGCAGGTAAGTTGTTTTTTGGGGGTTTTTTTTACTCCCATTGCTGAGTTACATATTAAACTTAGAAGCCAATAAATAGATTTTTTAAAATTAAAAAAAAAAGATAAAGGTGTAGAAATTGAAGTCCTAAGTGCTTTAGTTGAAGGCATCTGGACTCCTTTTTGGGTTTTGAAGACGTTTCACCTCTCATGAGAAACTAAAACAAATGGAAAAAATGAATGAAAGTATTTAAAAAAATATTTGACACAAACAGAACCTTTGATGCGCACCTTGATGACTGCAATTTAACCAAGCAAGCTGTTCTTTGCATTCTAAAGATATCCAAAATGATGCTGGTCAAATCGCCTGTTTTTTATTTAACACGTTTTCTAATAGCTGCCTTTCTGCCAAACAGCCAAAACCCTACATTGAAGAATGCTAAAATGGGTGACTAGAATGACATATAAATTTGCTGAGTCATATTGGGCAGCGGGAGGATTTACTGAAATAACTCTTACTCTTAGTCACATGCTGTATGTGCAGTCAAAGTGTAGCTGTTCAGGAGGTGTGTAAAATATGGGAGGTACATACTGACCTTAAAGCGACCCATCCTTGTGCAACCCCAGTGCATGACACAATAAAGGGTTACCCACAGTTATTGTGAGGCTTCGAGAGTCAGAGTTAACAAAATCAAATAAACATCTTTCTAGCCTAACATTTCCACTTTTTGTTTCCATGGATTGTGTTTCCCTACTGAGGTGTGACTGAGGGTTATTTTGAGAAAGGTACTGCTTCACTGTCAGTATGGACAGTAGGGATGACACAGCAGCAATCTTTTAAACGAGAGCTTCGTACCCCCGTTCTTATTTTCTAGCTGGTTTTATGTGTCAGGATCAGTGAGTCAAGAATGCCATTAACAGGGCTTTGGGCCCAAATGCATAGCAAATTAAGCTCAGTTCAGTTATTTATTTGGTAAGACAATGTCACAGGTCATATAGCAGGCAAGGGTAAAAAAAAAAACAGGAAGTTAGTCCAAAGAGCAAACAATCTAAAAGGGGTACAGGCAATTATTTGAAATCTTGAAAAGGGCGAAGATTCAGGAGGGAGAGAAGCAAAACCACTAGATTAACACAGGGAACCAGAGGATGATATGACAGAAAACACAAAGGGGAGCACACAGACCGACATACACAAGGTGGGTGGAGACAATGGACTCACTTCACAGCAGCCACAGTGACACGAAATTTCAGGTAAACACAGGTGTAATCAATAAAATGTATTGAGGTTCTGTTCCATTTAGCATTGTAGACCCTGTCCAGTGAGCCAACATGCACTCAAGCAGCACACAAACTCTGTTTGACATGGGTGGAATTGAACACCTGTGTTTACTCTGCTAGTTCTTGCCAAAATGCTGCTGCTGTGAAAAAGGTCTGTCTGCCACAGGTGTAACACACAAAAGAAATCGCAGAAAAAGGAAACAACAAAGACAAGCCACAAGAGAAGAAGACCGTTCAAACTAAAACAGGAAATAGACTAAAAAGCTGTGAAGCTGTGGATGTCTTTTTTTATGTTTTTAATTTTCTTAAAATCGTCTTACTTTCCTCTCGGAGGGCTCCTTTACGTTAGTATCGTTGAAAGAAATATAACCACAACATTCTCTTCCACAGTTGTCACTCTGTGTGACATAATTTTCCACTTCCTGCAGATACTGCAATACCAGACCCAGCAATCGTACCAGAACAAAGTTGTGCCATCGGCAGCAGTGCTGTTTGTGTATGTGGAGCGTGCCCACGGACTGCCAGTGAGAAGACACCTATATATTTTTATCATGTGTTGTGTCCCTGTTCCACTGCGTACTCACTTTAGACATTGCATTTTCTAGTTTTAGTATACTTGCTTAATTGAGTAGATGCTGCTGATTGTGATATTTTATATTTCAGTATATTGATGTTATTGTGTCATTTTCAGTTAAAGAGTGGAAAGGAGCCCAAAGTCGGGGCTGACGTTATCCTCAAAAATGTATCAAACAGAACCAAGGTAGAATCCTGACATCTTTCAGGGGTTTGTGAACACAGCAAAAGAGAAGTGCTGCAATGAAGCCATTCAATTCTCCTTTTCCCTTCATCACCTAAGGTTTGTGAGCGTTCCACATCGCCCCGATGGGATGAAGCCTTTCACTTTTTGGTTCGCAACCCCAGAGAAGAAACACTGACAGTCAAGGTCTTTAACACGATTTGTATTTCCTCATTTAGCTCATTTAGCTGTGAAGCAGATCATATTATTGAACTAGTGAAGGTTTTATAAAGATAGGATAAAAGCTGTCCGAAAAATATGCCTGTATGTTTGTAGCTCTCTCACAGCTGGGGCCAGGCCCTTGGGTCCTTGACACTTCCCCTCAGAGAGGTGCTGGCTGAACCCGGCTTGGTGCTGGACCGCTGGCTCAATTTGGATGGAGCGCTGCCAGAAAGCCAGATACTACTAAGGCTCACGCTTAAGGTACTGACAATTAAATCCTCCTGACTACATTCTCTGCATTAACCACAATGTTTGATGTCTTGGAAGTTATACAATCTGCACTGAATTGCCTTTGTTTTTTGTATCTTGAAGCTATTACTGCAGTGTGCTCTGTAGTGTACCAAAGAGCATACTTTTAAGTAGTCTTGCTGCGTAGGAAGTCAGTAAAACTTAGTCATAGTTATGATATATAGTTTATGATTATGCAGCAGCAATGTTATGTTTTGATTTTATTCCTGAAAGTCTGGAATATTATGGAATTATCAGCTGCAAAACCTTTTTGTCACCACCATAGCGCAAAACTTTCAGACGTTGGATCTTAATTTTTTGCTCACTAGTACATCAATCTGCAGCTGATTCTAATTTCAAAATCTCCTGTCAACAGAATTGGCCACCAGGTGGTGCTATGTGTAAAAATGGATTTATTTTCAGCTGTATCTTCAGTTCTATGAGGCCAAAAATCCAAACAGTTCATGTACTGTCAGGGGACCCTCTGCAGTCTCTCCTGCCATGCCGTTGTCTTGGCTGCTGCTGCCGTTTTTAATGTTTTAAGGTTTTCAGTTATGTCGCAGATCCTTTGTGTAAGCATGAATGCGCAAAAATTATTTGAGTCTGAATCTTCATTATTTACATGCTAGTACATATAAATTAGACAAGCTCATTAGGTTTACAGCATTGTCTGACAGCAGATTGACCACCAAGTGTGTTATATATTGACTTGTTTTTTTATTCCGTAGATCTTGGACACACAGCTGGCATCATGCCGTAGGAGTCCCGGGGATGCGGACAGTGAAATCGGTGGAGATGAGGTCATTCCCAGATGGGTTCCTTCTCATCTGGACCTCAGACAGAGAAGTGCATTCTCTATGTAAGTCACAACCTTCACTGTAAAAGATAGTAGCTAGTTAGTTTAGCAGTTAGTGTCTTTCTCTTGTTCCAAGGACTCAAATAATCACCTGTTGTATACACCAGGGCTTGTGACAACGTGGGCACAGCAGGCCAGGTGAAGCTCACCATCGGCTACTCCACAGAGGAGAGCAGGCTTTTCGTCACCGTTCACGCCTGCAGGTCTCTATATGACTTTCACACTTAACCATCACATTTTCTACTTGGGGCACTCTGTACCAGCACACGTTGTGTCTGTGATCCGCAGAGCCCTGGCAGCCTGCTCCAAGGATGGCGCCGACCCTTATGTTTCCTTCATCCTGCTGCCTGACAAGAAGGCTACCACCAAGAGAAGAACTGCCACCAAGAAGAGAGACCTCAATCCAGAATTCAATGAAAGGCAAGACAAACAAATGAGACAGTCATATTGGTGAAGATAGAGTGAGAACGTTAACTGCTCAACTTTCTCTCTCTGTAGGTTTGACTTTGATTTCTCTCTGGAGGAGTCCATCCAGAGGAGACTGGACCTGTCTGTGAAGAACAGTGTCTCCTTCATGAGCAGAGAGAGGGAGCTTATCGGCAAGGTATGTGTCGCATAAATTCCTTGATGATTATGTAATGTTAATTAGATGCAAAAATGAGAAAAATCTTGTTTTTTGTTTTTTTTTTGTTTTACTTTGTTGCCCATAGTTGCAGCTGGACCTGGACCAAATTGACCTCAAGGCTGGAGTCACCCAATGGTAATAACTTCTACAACCAATGAATAATATTGTGTTATAATGAATTTGTAGCCACAAGCATATGTTCAAGTACTACCTTTTTCAAAATTATTTAAAGAGTTTCTTGTGTCCTTCCCGTTTTCCCAGGTACGATTTGGTAGCAGAGCCCAACTAGAGCAACTGATACTTGTAATATATAATATTAACTGTTGCTTCTGTGATCTGTGACTAGTGTTTTTGCATATTCAGCTTGAATGAAAATAGCCCCCATCATGGATGAAAACGTTGATGACATATCTGCTTCAAAAAAAAAAAAAAAACACATTCCATCAGTATTTAAGAGAAGAAAATTTACATACAGCTTATCATCTCTTATCAAGTTTTAACTGTAATGAATACCTGCTGTGTTTGACAGATTCTTCAGTAGGACATTTTTGCTGAATAGATATTTGATAATAATGCGACTATGTTGCACAACTTACCAAATATATATGTGTTCAAAAGCATGCCAAAGCCCTCTTTATTGCAAAAGGGCTTACACTGTGGATAATATTCTAAGGTATAGTTTAATGGATTTACAGCATCCAACACAAAGAGATTCCTTTTAATATAATTTTTTTACAATCTTAAGATAACTCCCAATAACTTTGTTTGTATGTGTTTATATTATTGCCTAGTATTACTGTGCACAATTTGTCAGTGTTTATGGATTGTTTTCCAGATGAAGTTTTATATGTTTTAGTCAGATTCTCTATAAAAGTCTTAAAAACCTGGACCCTAATATTTACCACTGAAAACAGGTAGAATGCTGTAAGTCTAAATCACTGTGCTTTTATGAAGAGAAAACTTTGTACATACTGAAAAAAAATTGCTGGTGTTCTTTCACCCATGCTTTCTTGTGTTGTGGTGCAAAATGCTGCTGGCTGAAGCCATGTTTCTTCTTTATTTTCGAAGCAAAAACAGTTATGAGAAGTAAGCAAATATGGTGCCTCGAGAGGAAGACAGCTTCTTTGTACAGCAACTTTGAAATTACCACCGCGGCTCGCGATGTGTTCTAATGCAAGGAAGACAATGTTTTGTCAGAACTGAAGAATTAATCTGCTATAATGTTACATTATTTGAAACATATCACGCACCTGCTGACGTTGCTCATTAAAGTTTGCACATTCTCATTGAACAAACCAGTTTTGTGATTTTTTTTTAGAATTAAATTCTATATCAATGTCATACTTATGTCTGACCACGGGGGGACGACAAAGTGCCGACAAAACCTCCCTTTTCCCTTTAACCCCACGCTGGCTCACTGCCTACAGATGTGGGGGGCGGGGCAACGGAGACGAGGGGATTGGCAGGTCTGCGTGCCAACAGGAGCGCCACCTCCTCCAGCTCGGGGCGGGACTGGAGGGGAAAACCTGCCCTCTGAGTGGAGGCAGCAGCCCAAAAGCTTTAATCAGGGTCACACAACAATAATGAATGGAAACACGTCGTAGCCAAGAAAGTTTAGCGGCAACTGAAAGTAACTGGTGGCATTAGGGAGTTATCGGTCGCGCGGTGAAATCTGCTGCTGGTAATGGATTGTCAGGGGGAAATAGACAGTAGTTTGTGGGAGAGAACGCAGCTGCACTTTTGTTGTTACTTCTGAAAGTGAGTTTGTGAAGGGGGCACTACAGTGCGGCACACTGTAAGGCTGAACGCGTGAGTGAGTGTAAATGGCATTTTGGGCCATTAATAACAGACTACTGCACTGTCACCTTTGTATCTCGGTTCGAAGGGCTGGATATTTTGGATTCATTCGTTAACGAACTTGTTGGATTACTTTTTTTTCTTTTTCTCTAAAACACTTGGATTTACCATCACTCAAAAGTTGAAGGATTGTGAGTTCATAAGAAACAAAGTGACTGGTGGCTACGACTCGGAGGAAACATGGGTAATATAGAAAGCGTGGACGGCCAGTCGGAAATGAAGCATCACATCATGCCGCTGAAGGTGCCGATGCCCGACCCCACCGAGCTGGAGGAGAAATTTGCCATTGTTTTGGTAAGTGGCTGATCACCTCCATTTTGTAGGTAGTCCACAATTCCATTGAGGTACCAAAAAGACTTTCTAAACTGGGCTCTAATTATTATTTCAACTTTAAGTACAAATATAAAAGTTTTGAAGGCGCCAGAACAAACGCCCCCATCACGAAGCGCCACATGAAAGCTTTGCTCCTCTGTTTCAGTGACTCTCATTACAGTGAGCGTGTCTCGTCCATTATGAGCTGCGGATGTTTTAAATGGGCCGACCTGTGCTGTCCCGCCCCCCATTCTGTGCCTGCGCCCCCCCTCGCCCCCGATCCTGCTGTTCTTTTGTCTCCGCTAAAGTCACACAGCTCAGCGTCGGGCTGAGGTGTCCGGGGAGGAGGGGGTGCCTGTCCTGGGCACGGCTCCCACCGTGCCATCGGGCTTATGTGACGCTTTCTCGCAGCAGGCACATTCATCTCATAAACCGCATTTTCTGAATTCCCCCAAAACTCCCACAGCCGCAGATTGACTCTCTCCTCCCCTCCCCTCCCTGTGCGTTCCGCATCAGGCCGGATTTAACCGTCTGAGCGATTTGTAAGAACGCGCACCGAGTCAACACCCACTTTTACCAACTTTCACCTCAGTTGAGGGACTGTCACCCCACGTCAAGCGGGCGTTTCTTTCCTCAAACAAGGGGGTACTTTACACGTTTGCGCATCTTTGTGTCAGGAACAGTGATGGGAGGTTCTGCTCTGGTTATTGTTCATGACAAAATGAGTGGGAGTTTCCGTCAGTCATTCCCAGGACTGGAAATTCTTTCATCTACCAATCTGCCACAGCGAAAGTAATGAGACAATCAAATGGTAGTGATAAAATGAGCTATAACTGATTTACGGATGGACTGATAGGAACATTTGGCATCATTTCTATAAAAGAATCAGTTTCTGCGATAACCATCTTTTATAAGCACTGGGACATGTGTCACCAATGGCATGGTGACAAACAGCCAGACAGCGTACGCTGCCTCTTCCATATGTAACACACATGCCGTGTCTGCACATATAAACTCCACTTGGCCAACAAATTAGACACACACACACACACACACTTCTTCTGTTGTATTTGGCAAGCAGCTGTTTGGTGCGCAACTTTCGGAAGCTGAGGGTGGATCACATACACATGCAACAGCAGCTACACTAAAATAATCATAGGTTGTCCACATTGGACATTTTGCTCAAAAGAGCGATATTTAAAAAAAAAAAAAAAAAAAGACTCACATCGGTACCACTATGACTGTTCATCATTACTATTAATCATTAATCAGAAGTCGTATTTTGAATAGAACTACAATGGGTGCAGCTCCTTTGATTTTATGGCTTTCTGTTTTCTCTGTCTTACATGATTGTAAGCAAACTGTTTTTGTCTTTTGGGGTGGTAGTTGGACAAAATCAGAACACCTGAAGTCATCACTTCAAGTAGATTTTTCAATAAATATTGTATTCAGCCTCTTTTGTGAAGGTTCGGGATTACAGAGTTGCCTTTAGAAGGGACTCCTATTGATCCCCAGCGGGTCCAGTGATAAATCTGAGGGTCCACTACTTTTCTACTTATGTACATTAGATTGTTTTTCTAAGTTTAATCAAAATTGCGCCTTTTAATTAGCTATTACAAGCAAGTTTGTGTACACTCGAACACATTCACACAGCTCAAAAGCTCTTACTCGGAAGAAACCCCAAAATTCTGCCAGTGTCCCATGTTTGTCACTTTATTTACAGTGTTTTGGCCCTCAGGCCTCCATTACATAATCATATCATTCCAGCTGAACCGTAAACATTAAATTGGAAATGTATTTGGTAAATAAAAGGATTCAATTGTGTTTCTTTATTGTGAAATAGCGTGTTCTTTTCACTTCTTGCCGGCATATGGAAATCTTAGATCTTAGAGCTTCTCAGAGATTTCTTAGATCTGGTCTAGCGGCAATTTTGGAAATACTGTTAACTGTTTCTTGTGGCGAGTTAGACAAAAACCTCATATTAGTCCAATGAGGCTGTAAACACTTAACTTTACTTAGCAAAAAGAGTGATAGAGACAGCAAATCTGACTCTGTCTTAATCCTACCAGCACATCTGAAGCCACACACATTACGTTTCTTTGGTTCAATGCAAAGCTCTGGTGTGATATATACAACTAGAGAACCGGCAAATAGTCTGTGCTTTTGCAACCAAATAGTTCCCCCAGGATGCCACAGTGGCCCTTTACGGGTATCATATCCTTCAAATGAGCGACCATTTTCTTGTCACGTGTAGTTGAGTAACAGCGTAGTTATGCAGAATCACTCTGCCGACTTGCAGTTTCAAGCTCTTTCCATCCCCACTGCGCTTCATGTGTATCCAAACAGAAAATAGAAAGCTCAACAGTACAGCTCCAACTTGTTGAGTCATCCAGCACCGCAGAGCCACAGAATCATCAAATAGACAAGGACAAAATAGGGAAAAAAGGAGCCTGTTTATTTTTTGTTCCTCGCAGGTGCTTATTTTGTGCTCCCTACTCCACGTTTCAACATAACCACGCCTGGCCTTGATTTTCAGCCGTTTGAGACTTTAATTACAGCATCAAGCAGCAAAGAACTCAAATAGTCTCTAACCTTTTGTAGACCCTGTGTGTTCTTGGAATAAAGCCATTATTTGCTTGCCAGAGCTATCAGCAGCCACCGAGCAAAGCCCTCATATGATGAGGCCAGCACAGCAAGAAGCCATTGAAGGCCTGGTTGTTAACTGCTGTGCTAAGTCTCAGCTATTATGACAATTATCCACTGTAAGCGCTGTTCTGACAGCTCAAGTCGTGTCGCTTTCATGCCGATGCGTCGTTGCGTTGGACATTTTCGACCATTGTGTGGTTTTTCCACGTGATTTGTAGTTGCCCGATTTCCCATAAATGAAAATAACAACACACATCCTACCCACAGAGCGGTACCTGTGTGCAGTTGTTTGACACAAAGTCAATCCCTGTCATTACGTTCAGCTGTGCAGAGCAGACGATCTCTGCGCAAGAAGCAGAAGACTCAAGATCCAGGATGTTTTTTTGACTGCAAGAAGTTTTCAGGCTCTCTGACCCCACCCCGTCCTACCTCAGGGTGGCTCCAGATTTCCTTTACTTTGTGGGAAAGTACAACATGTGTATATTTTTGTGTTCTTATCAGACAATGCTTCCTTCTCTCCACCCCGCTTGCCCCTTGTTGTGAGATAAAGATACATCAAAAGTTTCTGCCTTTGCCGTTGGAGCTCCTGAGGAAGACCAGGTCATGGATGTGCTGCATGGCCTTGGCTATGGATCCGGATGATACATAACTTTGCTTTTTCCTAAATCGAGTAGTTTTTTTCTATTTTCGGTGTTCATATCAACATAAATTTACTTGGCTTCAGAAACAAGACATAATTGAAATGGCTCATTTCCCCCTCTGTCTCCTCCCTCATGGTGGCACCCTGGCGTAAAGGGACTGCTCTCTCCTCTCAGACGTGATTCGCAGACATCCCAGAGGACTGACAGGAGCTCGCAGTGATGTCATGGGTGCAGCGGCAGCTTTGGTCCGTGTAGTAAAATCCCTGAGCTAATGACTTTAACAGGACCGCTCTACTGTCGGTGATTGAGGAGGGGAGAGAAAGACCCCTGGGTTGGCTTTGACTGCATCATGCGGTCTGCTAATAAAATGCCTGGGTCAGTTCTAACGAGGAGCATGTGCTAAAGGCATAGTCCTGCACTGCTTTATCCAGCAGCCTCAGAAATGGTCTCTACCCTGTCTTTTGTGGCTGGAAACCTGTACCTGCTTTTTCCCCTCTTCGATTTACAGAGGAAATTTCAGTGTAGCCAATAATCGTTGTGGTTGCTTTGCTTTACAATAGAACTCTGTTCCTGTAGACTGTAAGAGTGCATGATATGCCATTAGTTCCAATTGCGATACAGATCAGCCTCGACTAAAGTAAATGTACAACACAGAATCGGTACATTTTAGCTTTTGGTAGCTCTCTATTGATGTCTTTTGCCCTTTGCCTTTTCCCCTTTCTGTGGCAACTTTCACTTGTCATTGGCTTTGTGCTATTGCAAGACGAACTTCTCATTTACGCACCTCTCAGTGATTCCTAGCTTTTCTCTGCCTGAATTCGCTCTCACCACGGCTCTGTCCTACAAACAGACGATGAAAATGATGTGAGATGAGTGAGTTCATTTTTGAAGGTGCGCATCTAGCCCTTGGATCAAGTACCCAAGCGGCAATCCACCACTGGATTCCTGCGGTCTAGTCTGGGCTGAGGTCTCAGGAGAACTCAGAGACGGGAAAATTCCCTTTGAACTGGCGGTCTGCCACTGTTCTTGGTTGTAATGACTTTACCAACATTTCTAAATGGCACACACAATATTAGAGCTGTTACAGGAGCAGCATCAGATTATTTTTACCACTGGATTGCACTGGAAACCATTTTCTTAACTGAATTGTCCGAGTCCACTCAACTCCACACATCTTTTATAATTTGACGGGGATTTGCATCATGCATAGATGTGCTGGGGCAGCATTTCTCTTGAGATTCGACTGTTCCAGAGGGATGTCTCATCATTAAGTCGCAGCAAATGTTGGGACAACTACAGATGAGTCAGTGGTAGCGAATTCAGACATGCTGACAGCATGAATCCAGCGTCTGTCTGACGTCACTGTTTCTTCATGGCTGAAGTCTAAAGAAAACTGTAGTGTCTGATAGATGCCACTTAACTGGAACTAATGGATTCATGCTGTGAGATGTGTTTATCACACATAAAACCTAAATCATTTTTATTTACTTAATGGAGCTTGGAGTTTATTTATTAGCCTCGGGTGTCTACCACTCTCTTTCCCACACAAATCATCACCACCAATCTTCTTTTTTCTCAAAGGGGAAAGTATGTTTTGTGACATTTGGTAATAAACAAATTTCTTTAAAAAGAATGTATTTGACTCAGCCACGCACCACCATGTCTTAGGAAGAGGGGGATTATGGGAGTTGAGTACACACAGCTAACTTGGTTTTAGAGCAGCGGAGCAGAAAGGGTTGGGGGCTGGATTCAGCACAAGGCTGCCCACCTGGCTGTGTCCACCCTGGGGCTACAATTCCTCCAGTCTGGCCCGGGTTTCATGGGGATTTATAGTGTGTCTCAACTTCCCTCCTTGCAGTCATTTGGAAAAGCAAAGGTCAAGTTAAAGACTATGACTGTTAAGAAGACATACAGATGGACTGACAGAAGGGCATGTCATCATTTTGTAAATATAATCATTCGATTTCTTGCGATAATTATACTAAATATGAATTTAAAGACATCGGTGAGTTAGCTTCTTAGCTTATTTAGAATAGATAGCTACTGGAAAGAGGATAAACAGCTAAATGTCTCTGTACAAACAAAGAAGCAAAATCCCACGATTACATTTAATGTAAATTTCATTAGTTAAGCACTAATTAACATGTTTACGTTTGGTTTCCGTAGCAGAGTGTGAAAAGGAAGTTGTGGTTGGACAGTCTGGTAAGCTGTTTCTTTCTGCGTCTTCATGCTTCATGCTCTGCTAAGCTAACAAAGCCAATTATCACACAGACATGAGAGTGATGTTAATGTTTATCATCATTACAGGTAAGTGCATTTCTCAAAATGTCGCAAAATCCCTTGTTACACCAAAAAACAGACTGACCAACAGAGATAAAACTAAAGCTGTATTTGTTCTTTATATTTAAAATTTTAATCATATAATAAATAATCTGAATTTATTCATCTATGCAAAGAAACTATTATCACTTTAATACATGCCTAAGTGTGTTTTTGGTATGCATGTGCATCAGCGGGGGTTTGCATGCTGCTCTAATGCAGCTGCACCAAGACTATTGGCTTGAAAGGTGCCTTCCTCCTCAGTACAATGGGGACTCTGTCACTCAGTGTTGTTTTAAAGAGGGGGGCCTCATCCCCTGGTGCCTTTTGTGCCTCTGCGCTCCTTTAACGTGGATGCTCAGAACAGCTGCTGCCAGTCCATTTAAAAGGAGCCAGTGGATTGCAGCTCTCCTATGCAATGATGTATTTATTTCTCAGGCCCTCTTTAAATAACAAATCGTAGTGTTTGTTCATCATTTCCCAAGACTTCTGCTTCTGCCTTTTCACACTTCGAGCGGGTGAAGTCATCGAAAAACAGGGGAATTTTTGATGATGTATGACTTACCAAGTTTCTCATATGAATTAACATGCAGCTGGACTTTTTGGTTTTAGTGTTTGTTCTTCTTTATTTTATTTTTACCACTTCTCTATCACCGGATTAAGCGCCCTGACAATGTTAACGATGTCGAGGATTCAAAACCTTTACTTCTATTGTTGTTCAGATTTATTTCCCTCTCCCTTTTGATTGATTTTTTTAGCCTGGACAAGTGTGTCAAAAACTTGGCCGGCATGAGTTATTGAGGCATTCATGCACCTACATACCCGACATTCCTTAGGTATATCATCCGTTGGCTCGGGCTTCCCTACAACTTGTGCATACGCACGGAGGAGAACAAACAGGATGTTCACCACACAGGATTGGACGAATGCCTCAGATTCATCACTATTTGTAATATTTATTTATAACTTGGCCTTAGCCTGACTCGTATATTGCTTTGTGTTCACATTTCCTAGATACAATATGTTTGAGTAAAAGGACAATGCAGTTGTCGGGTGTGTATGCTGGAATGGATTCATATCATTTTTGTTTTGGGATGTGAAAACTTCCTAGATAAGCTCTTGTAAACAAGTATTCATTCAGGTTTCAGGAAGGAAATTTTCATTGATCATTTGGCTGAAGAATCCTTCATGAAGTATGAGTATCATTAGCTTAAGCCCAACTATCATCACTGCTATATCACAGTGGGTTCTGGAGGGTTTTTTAACAGAAAATGGCTTTTAACCCACTTCCTGTTGTCCATTTGGTCTTGTCGTAAAGAAGGGACAGGAGAGAAAGTTGTTTCTCTCAACACAGTGACTCAGAGGTCACACACTCAAAGTTCATGGGAGAGGAGAGGAGGCTTTTGGGTGCATTGAGCCCGGAGAGGGACAGAGAGGAGTCTGAAAACCTCACACCATAGCTGTAATCCCTGTAACCTTAACAATCCCCTTTTGGTGGGGATTTAACAGTCTATGATTCAAATTGTCAAGCTCACATGGGGTTTCAGCCACTTTAACAGCTGTGGATTTTGCATTTCTCCTCTTATCTGTTGGAGGGACAGAGAGATGTGATTTTTATTTTTTTTTTTTTTTAACCACAATGAGTCAATTAATCAGTGGGTCAATAAAAACAAAAAGGCAGATATATTCGAACTTGTTTTTCTCTTGATTGATCAAAATCTCAAATGTCAGCATTGATTTGACTGTATCTGTTTCATATTATTGCATTTTAAGTATATTTGAATTTTAACCTCTTAGACTGTACATTTAAAAATATCACTTTAGACTCTGAGAAAGCATAAGGGGTATTTTTCACTGGTTTATTTTAAGATTTTGAGTTGTGTAAATTATACAGAAGTTTTTGTCTGAGGGAGAGAAAATGAAAAAGCACCGTATGTCATGTTTATTTGCATCAAGTTGTGTCATCGTGTGCTTCAAGTTTCCCGTCTCAGCGATGTGGTTTGGCCTCTTCATTTGCATGTGAATGCGGTGGGTGTCCTACCTGTTGTCTGTATCTTTAAAAAAACCAAGCTTTGAGCTCAATTTGTTTAAGTTTTGTTGGAAACAAGGACCCCCATCTGCTCTCTGCTCTCTCTTCCTCCCGCTCTCAGTGTCTGTCTTTAGGGGAGCTGGTAGTGTCTGCTTTACTGGCCTCCCAGTCTTTGAGCATCTTTGTGGAGGACTCATGCTTTGTTGTGATTGCCCAGTTCAGGTTACCCCACTAAAGGGCGACATGGTGATCATGTGTCCAGTCAGAGAAAGGAGTGCAGTGTTTTCCCACACTCTGCTCTGACGCTTTCGGCTCACTGAGACGTACCTGGGAGCTAGAAAAATACCTACAATTCATTTTGTACACATGTGAACACATCATGGGAGTGGGTGCGCAAAAACACACCCTTTTGCATGTCAGGGACACAGCTTTGGTACAAATCTGCCGTTACTCGGGGAAGTTTTTGATTTCCTGCAAACTGAAGGAAGTCCCTGTCGCACTGTGGCAACAACGGCCGAGCCACTCATCCTCTCTCCCACTCTGTTTTGGTATCAAGGAAAAGGAAGAATCCAAACAATAGCGCCGAGCGTCATTAAAGGAACAGCTCAGCCGAGAATAAAAAAAGCCTTTACTGTAGACTCATCCTCATACTGTTGGAAAGTCAGGCGACGTTTCTTCCATAACTGTACAACACATGTCTGGAGCTTTATAGCAAAGCAGCACTGTAACGTTCTCTTAAACGACTGAAGTGGGTGAAGACCTGTTTTAAAACATAAGAATAAGCCATGAGATCCCAGATTCAACTTTTTTTCAAAAGAAGATATAAAAAACATTTTTGTACCAATTTCAGATCCCAGGGCCTCCAGAGAACTATATGTAGCCATTTTATGTTTCTGTTTATTCCAGTTGTGTTTTTGATATTTGGATCTAATGTACTTCAGGCATTTGTTAGAATGCTACAGTGCTGCAGTGCTGCTTGGCTGCAAAACCCCTGACATGTTTTGTAGATGTTGAAATTTTTAGGGGGCGAACTATCCTTTTACTGAAAAGCTAATGGTACTATATATGCTGAGGTGCTGTCATAGTCTCTTTTGTTTATCATGAATGACATCATTTAATTAGCTCATCTGGGCTTGGTGAGTCCCACCTAATGTAGTCATAATAGACTGTATGCCTCTTCGTCATTTTCAGTGTGAAACCCATAAGAAGGTGTTGTTTATCCTTCCTTCCTTGCTCTGGTGACAGTTGCATTTCCTTATCTAGAAATAATCAGCCACTGCCTGCAAAACAGCTGGTGCACCCCTTTCTTTTCTCATAGCGAGGACCTAAAATATACTTGCTTAATATGCTCAAAGACACAGTCATGCCAGGTCTGTATTCATTGTGTTTCCTTTGCCTCCTTCTTGGCCTGACGTCCTGATAGGGATCAGCGGCCTGGCTCTTCCCTCCGCCCTCCTCAGACAGTGCTCTTCATTTGATTTTGGTCTTATCTTCCCCCTCATTTGCTTGTCTAGTTTTTCTTTAGTCACCAGATCGCTGAACTCATGCTCTGAAACAATGTAAGTGAGTGTCATTTTCATTAAAAGACAGTCAGACCAGAAATTTCTCTAAAACCAGTAATTAAAATATACCCCTAGCAGCAAAATGAAATCGTCAAACTTTTATTATCTGATTCTCTTATCACATTTACTTGTAAGACACTTAATTATGTTGGCAGGACAGATACGGGTCCCGTCTTCCTGGACCCCACCCTGATGAGCAGACTGGTTAAAAGGGCTGTCTGGGCCTCAGTGCCTGACTTGACGCAGGCTCTGTCTTTAGCCACCCACTCATTTCCCTCTGAACGGATGAATACTAAGTCTGGCCTCTGAAAACCAAATCAAAATAAATTAAAAAAACACAACCTCTGTGTTTCCGACCCACTGAACATAAAGAGAGAATCACACTGAATCTGTTTGCTTAGGAAGCCTCTATGCGATGTTTTCGGCCTGGAGATGAGATAAGTACGGAACAGCACCCTAACCAAAACGAGTGAGCATGACCTGCATTAGCTTGAAAGCAATGGGCCTGATTCAGGATGCTGCACACAGATTTTAAGCCAGTATAATGAAAGAGTCCAAAATACAATCCCAATTTTATAGCTTTTCAATACACAACCTTTCAGGCTTTGGAGACAGCTTAAATACATCAAACTGAAACATCCAACAATAACAGAAGAGGTAAAATTTACAGTGTCTTCATCAAATAAACAGGCCTAGGAAAATCGGTAACTTTGAGAAAAATGTATTTATTAGTGTGTTTTGGTGTTATGGTCCTATAATGATCCCTTGTGTCTGAAGCTGTGACAAAAATCAGATGGAGGGAATGTCCAGTCAATCTTTCTGTTCGCTCCTTTATGGCGCCTCTTCCTGGACTTGCAAGACACAAGCTCACCTCAAGACTAATAGTAAATCAGATTAGGAGGCTGTCCAGTGTTGGGCAGATGGAGTCGCCATGTCGACCCTGATGTCTGGATGTCTGAAGTGACCATGGTCTGTGCAGCACCCCCCGCTTGTGTGTTGTGGGAGTCTGTGCGTGACCTGAGCACTCTGCTGAGTCACTGATGGCTCTTCTGGACTCTCCATTCCTCCTTAACCTGCAACCAGACCCCCTCAACTACTTGAACTGTTGAGTCTTTAAAACCTCTGTTGGCCTTTGTGAATGACTCAAATGTGTCTGTTTTAGAGTTATGTCCTCCCTGTTGACCGGTATGCTTAAATCTTCTCCACAACGCCATTTCACCTCTAAATGCATGCTTTGTGCTGTATCATTTGTTACTTGTTTTGTAGCTGCATTTTTCTGAGCAATTGTTTCATTTTAAATAGTGAAAAGTTCCTCTCACCAACCTTCTGCCATCTGATTTCTTTTATACTTATAATGCTATATTATCAGTATATTATTAACATTTATTATTCTGTATTTATCATATTTCTTGTCACTTTATTTATCAATTTCTTTTGTATAATTGAGATTTTGCACAAATGATCTCAATGTAAGATAAACCATATTTTGACTTTTTTGTTTTTAAAACAAGTTTAACAATAAGTTTAATATTGCAGAGTATTATATTGCATATCCTCAGTGGTTCTGTTTAGTAAGTCTGTCTCCTGTTCTGTTTTGCAATGGGGATGATAATAGAACTAGTTCATCTGGTTATGTGGTGTACTGGTGTTGTGATGTAGCCTGATTTTGCTTCACACAGCACCAGGAGGCCTGCACTGACTCTGCCCACCGGCTGTTGTTGCTGATCTTCTGTGTGGGGGAAAAAAAAAGAGAAAAACATAGTGAAAATGTCAAGGGATGGGAATGGCACAGCACCAAATCAAAACAAAGCTCTGCAATGAATGCTTTGTCAAGCTAGTCTCAGGTCACTCAAGAAAGGCCATGCTAGAGAAGAGCGTGCGTGGGCAACATGGCAACTTTGCAAGCACTCAACATTTTTGGCATTTCTGTAGTATTTTACCCCTAAAATGGTCTGTGAATCCATTGCTTATTTCCTTTGTAGCTGCTTATAAACACAGGAAGTCCAAGATTGTATCGCTGTGGGAGAAAGTGAAGTGAAATTTGCTAAATTGGGTTAGTTGGCTTAAATTACCCAAATCTAGTCAGAAAAGAAACATCTCTGCTTTTGTTCTTGTCGCAGAAGAAACCCTCTTTCTCCCCTCTCCGTCAGTCATAGCAGCACTCTTTCTGCGCCGGTGGAGTCGGAAGGCATCTGCACACAGTCACACCTTTATTTGTTTACATTACCTGAGGCTAAAACTGACAAAGAGCAAAACAGTATTATCAGCCTCTTCAGTGTCTTTTCATTGCTCATGGCAGCATTTAGGGATTCTACATTCTACATGTTTTCCTTTATGTTTTTGTAACAGAAATCTCTTTTCTCAGCTAAGCTGTTTGCCCCACAATTCTACTTTAGTATGCTTGACTGGCCAAGAAAACAAAGGAACCCAGACTTAGGGCCTGGACAGATGCTGTGGTAGATAACTGGGTTTATTATTTCTACTACCTTCAGGTGTTTACATCAAGCCCATGGAACATTATCCGGCATGTATTAAAGAGATCCACTCAGTGCCACTCATTCATTGGTTCATTATGGCATATTACCGAGATTCTGTCCAGCTAAACTTTGATGGTCACATTTACAGTCTCACAAAGTAGATTATTTCTTATTATCAGTTAATTAACTTAATATTTTCTTGAATTGTTTTTTTTGTTTTGGCTATAAAATAACTTTTCATCTCTTAAACCCTAAAATATTTGGTAATAACAGTAAAAAAATTCTTTAAATCCATTTGAATGATAGACTTAAACCTCCAGATATCTGATATTTGGTTTTCTTGACAAACAATGATTGAAATGAATAATCCATCAGAAATAGCATTTACTTAATTTTCTTGCCATCAATAGAATGCATGCATCAAATTAATAGTATTAATATTTGTGAATAAGGTGACACCTCCTTGAATGTTATTATTACAAATATTTGTTTCTCTGCCACTTTTAAGTGAAATTTGTAGTCATTGTTTTTAATTGATGACTGACACTAATTAAAGGGGCTCGACAGCTCATTCATTCCATCTGTGTTTTTGACTATTGTTTTGAATAAATTCTGACTAGCGTTCAATCTTTTAAAAAAAAAAAAAGGAGAGCGACGATTCAGATAGCAGATGCTCTTTTTCACTTCCTGGTATGACTTCCTGGAGACTGTTCTAGCTGAAATCTTCCCCAGGAGGGACAACACAGGAGAGAGGGAGCATTGGGGGTCAAACGAGAGAGAAACTTTACTATTATATACTACTACTATAAACAACACATTCCTCCTGTAATTCTGGACATCTGGTATGCATGTTGCCTCTCTTTTCTCTCCTGTGTCTGTCAGGTTATGGCAAAAGGCTCCACATGTGCAGTTTTTCTTTGGCTTCTTTGTTTGAGTGTTCCTTGGATTTTTTTAATGTTAGAACATGCTTTGTGCTGTGAAATCACCAGTCAGCTCCATCAAATGTTTCCATACCTCTGTCCTCCTCAGACTTCATGATTCATAATGCGCTGATAGCCGTTCATGGAAAACCAAATTTAAAATACTCACATGTGACATTCCATTTTGACCAGCAATTGCCATAGAAACAGATGCACATGATTTTCCATACACCAAACGCTCCGCTGTATCAAAATGCCGGTCTGAACATTACATCTGGCCCGGTATGGGTGTGCGTCATGGACAGGAGGCTGAGTTATAGCTGTAGGTTAAAAGTCAAGCTGGCAGGCAGTTTGTGGCCAGGCTTATGAGTTTCTGTTCATATGGGTGTAAATGAAGGCTCCCAGTGCAAACAATCCCTAATGTCTCTTCAAAGAGAAATGCTCTTTTAGTTTCAGGGAATGGCCAGTTCCCTTATATTGTTGTCCTTCCTTATTTTTAAGATCTCCGTGTCAAGTCCTGGCTTAGTCAAGGAAGCTGTTAGCCAAACACTTGTTGTATATTTTTTTGTGCACATTTTTTTTTTCCTTTCTTTCTCTCTTCGGTTGTCACAAGGACATAAAACACTTAAGTGGGTTGGTTTCCAAACGCAAATTAGAGCATTTAGGGTTTAATTTGAGTGACAGTAAACATGCTGCCTCAGGCCATCCCATGTGGCGTTATTGGGCCGCGCTTTGATAGTGGCCTTAAAGTGTTGCCTGAACAACAGTGAGACTTGGGATTGCAGAGGGGGTGTGGATCATCTCCTCCAGCAGGATGCTAAGAGTCAACACAGGAAGTGAGGTCATTGTTTAAGTCCCCAAAGTTTCAGCTGGGCTCTGCCGTTTGGCGCCGGAGGCCTGTAAAGCGCCAGTCACCCACACATACTCAGTCACAGCTGTGCAGAAATGGTCAAATAAATTAACAAAGGCAAAATATGTGTTAAAAATGAGACTAAAGTTTATGTTTCCTTCATTTTTAGAATTCTATGAACCTGCCTCCAGACAAAGCTCGGCTCCTCAGGCAGTACGACAACGAGAAGAAGTGGGACCTGATCTGTGACCAGGTGCATTCATAAACTCCTACTCTTAAATGACCAACACCTGCTCATTCTACACCAATGCACTGACTTCAGCTTGCAAAATTAATTATAATGCTTACTCTGGTGTGCGTCTTCAGGAGAGGTTTCAGGTAAAGAATCCGCCTCACACCTACATCCAGAAGCTACGAGGATACTTAGACCCTGGAGTGACACGAAAGGTGGGACGGTACAAGTGACCTTTCAACAACAGCTTAAAGGAGAACTCCACTGATTTTACACATCACATAACAAAGAAAGTATTTAAAGCCATTTGTCAGCTACATCAATCTCCTCAAGTGATGTCTCTTGAGTCAGTTGGCTACTTTTAAGACTAAAAGTTTCATAAAACACTTCTCATCTCAGAACAAACTGTCAGTAGCCATGTTCCATTGTGGGTAAATTAGGCATCAAGAAAGCAGAATGCAGTGAGAGACATCTTGCTTCTGCTGCATTGGTTGAACCGTTTGATAAAAGTTTTGCTTTAAACTAATACACACATTTGTTCTGATGTGTTTATCAGTGGAGCACTCCTTTAAAATGAACCTTTAATCCCCCTGTGTGCAACATTAATTTACAGCAAAACACTCTGTTTCAGAAGTTTCGCAGGCGGGTGCAGGAATCTACAAAAGTCTTAAGGGAGCTGGAAATCTCACTGCGGACAAATCACATTGGGTAATCAATACATATCTCTGCCCTTTATCTGGTGACTCACATAGATGTATTTATTGTGCACAAAACTTGAGGAAACCCATTATAGGTCCCCCTTCCCTTGTAAAGAATGAGTCCTTCTGTTTGTTCTCGCTGCTGCAGGGACCCAGAGCTCTCTCTGGTGCCCAGATATCCCCCATTGTTCTAACTTGCCAAGCTCTGCAGCTCCACTTCATAGAGCTGGTCCTCATAATGCCCAGATGGTAGCTATTCTGCTGCCTCGTCTACTCCCCCGTAACGCTTAGCAGGAAGCTTTGTTGTGTATGCCAATGGGACAGGAAGCCTGGCTGGCCAGCTGTGAACCCAGTAAACAGCAGAGAACACACACATTTTAAAGCAAACAATCTTTTTGTGTTATATTTTGTATTGTACAGTTCATTCTACACACACTGTGCAAGCGGCTTATTCATACTAGCAGTTTGTTTTCAGTGCTCCTGATCCTATACTTTGCAGAATCACACAGCTACAACTGTACTGGCAGTTAAAAAGGTGTGCTGCACTGACTTTCCATAGCATTCACCGATACCCAAGAATGACTTATATTCCATTAGGCTTCATCAATAATGGCCCGTTTCAATGTGTTTCCCAGAAAGACTCACAGGCAGTGAAAAAAGTAAGCTATTTTCAGAAGACTTACTGTGGGTGGGATTAAGTGTAACAGATGCGGCTTTATTGTGTGTGTCTGAATCCTGTGCCCTCTTGGATGTGTTATTCCTGAGATTGCCAAGGAAATCTGAAATAGCAACTGGTTGGGAGGGAGGGGAGGAAGATAGGAAGGAGTGAGGGGTCAGAGGCAAGCAAGGAGAAACGGGAGGAGGAGGAGGGGGTAGGTAGACAGGAAACTGATGATCAAGCCTTCCTCCCTGTCCACCCCTCCTCCCCATCCCTCCTGCTCCAAAATCTTAGTTTGTGCTGCTTTTTTTGCTCTCATCTCCTCTGCTCCTCACCCCCACCGCTCCCTCTCTCCCTCTGTAAGATTTGGGCCCTTGATTGCTTTCCTGTCTGACTCTCCAGTGGCTGAGCAGCATTGCAGCACCAGAACCAGCACTTCTTGACTATTTTAAGGACCTTTTACCCCAATACTGCCCCCCCCCCCCAGTGCTGCTGAAACAGAGAGGAGAGGGGCTGAGGGCAGACTAAGTCCCGCTGACCACCAGGGGTTCGACCTGAGCCCAGCTTCTTCAGCCACATGCCCTCCACATTCTTTCTCTCATCACAATGGGAATTCCTTTGTTTGGAGACCTTTCTCTCCACGAAAAGCTGGAGTTAAATGGGGAGG
>KV751364.1:1691308-1725329 GCA_001698575.1 Mola mola
CTGCTGTTGTGGGCGCCCATATACAGGGTGGCATACACGGGGTTGGTGAAGTTGGTGGGCTGTGGAGCAAAGATTACAATGTTTATCCAAAGGGCCTGAAAACAGCAGAGTTTTGTGCCATTAAAAGTCAGTTCACGCTAATAGAAAAAAACAAACATGTTCTGTCTCGATCGTCTCAGTCCGTAAATCAATTAGCTTTTTTGCCAGCTGTTATAAGCAATTTTTCAAAAAAATGTCCTGTTTCCAGCCACTTAAATGTGAAGTTTTGCCTTTCTTTTCCATTTATAATGGTAAATGAAGAATATAGGGCAAGACTGTGGAAAATAAAAGCAGGATGATTTTTATCTACAATATTTTAGGCCTTTTTTTGTGCGTGCAGCTGAATCGGCAATCATCATCACTTGCTGGAGTAGCACCTAACAAGGCCTCAATTGATTGTTTCATTCACTTTACTTCACTTTGGGTCACATAATCATGTTTCCTCCTTTGTGTTGTTTATTTTACCTGTGAGCTCGGGGTCGCAAATGAATTTTAATCGTAGCATTTTTTACCACCACCTCAAGACCAACTAGCTTCTCTGAACCTGCAGCACAAATTTAATTCCCCTCCTCATATTTTGGTACCTTCAACTCAAACTACCAGCACTGATGACGAGAACATGTTTTGTTGTGAACAGACCTATCATACAAGGGTGCTTTCAGCTGCTTTACCTTGTCTGGGTCCAGAGCAAAGTCTGAATCCAGGAGCTCCCCGGCATCATCTTCAGGGTCTCCTTCATAGACCTTATAAGCGGGGTTCCCAATCTCGACATTCATGGACCCGTTTGTCATTCGGTGGTGCTGGAAGCCCTTCGCACTGCAGAGAGACAGCAATCAACAAACTGATTAACCACTATAACCGTAGGTTTAAGACCCTAATTTCAAAAGATATTATGGAGCATTTTATGGCAGAAACCCTTAAACAATTGACAGTGGTCGGAAAACGTCAAAACTTAACATATAATATAACACATAAACCAGGTACTAATGCCGCACCAGCAACATACAGTCAACACTATCAGGACAACACGTATTAAAGGTTATCAAATGAGGTTTTGACTAAAAGGTCATTTGATCGAACCCAGATTATAGTGCAGCGTGTCAGTTGTGGAGAATGCTGGCTTTTCATGTTGCAAACACAGTTTGCAAGCATATTAACATTTTCCATAGATGCACAGTTGTATATTCAAGCACATAGATTAAGTCTAACATTTACAAATGTAAACAAGGGAACATATGGAGACGCAAGAAGGACAAAACAGTTTAATTGTTTCTGCATCACCAGAAAAGCTACTTAGGATGTGATTCCCTGTGTTGCTGGGTGCAGAAACCCGGCGGGAGGGAAACAGGAAATGCAGGCAAGAGCAAATGGACAGATTTCTGGACTGACCAACAGAATGGACAGGTGGACTGACAAAAAGCATCAATCTGACTGGAAATTAGGCAAGCGAGGGGAGGATTTGTGGGTCAACAGGTGAACTATGTAACCCTAAAAAGTTACCGCGAGCACTGAGAACGAGATTTGCCTGGCCATAGAGACCTGGGAGACAGGAAATAGATGGTTATCAAAAGGTAAGAGAGAAAGACAGGCTAGATAATTTTGATGTGAGGAACAGATGGGAAAAAAATGGAAGGTTGGATTGAAAGTTAGTGAAAGGAGGACTCACCCGCGCATTCTCCGCTTGTACCACAAGATGGCGCCAACCACCAGTAGAGCCAGCAGCAGCAGCAGGAACACTGGGATGATGATGGAGGTGGTACCTGTGTGAGGACAAATAAACATGAGCAAAAAGAAAAAAGGATAAAGTGCGTGTTTTACTAGAGAGGACTCTAACTTACTACCACTGGAAGTAGAAGAATCCACAGTAGCTGCTGGAATTTCACATGTATATCCGCTCCATCCCACCGGACACCTGGACACACCATGAGCCACGGTTACAAAGTTTTGTACATTCCAAATCCCTTATTCGATAGCTCTACTCATTCTGCTCCGCTGCCATGGAGGGCATTTCAGTGCTCTTATTTCTGCTCTGACGAACGAGACCAACCTTCGCAGAACGGAACTCATCTCGTGTAGTTTTCTACTAAAGAGGTCACACAACAATTGAACCCACTTCCAGATTTCACATTTTGTTTGTTTCCAGTTTCAACATTGTGTTAAAATTAATCATTAACTGCATATCTGAGTGAAAAAAAACAACAAAAATCAGCATTCAGTATTAATCAAATTCAATTCAGTTTCATTCAGTGAAGCTGAATCCAAATAGCTGTTCGGCTAAGGTCATTTGGACATTTGGGTTAATGAAAAATCCAAATTGTCGAAAAATGGTCTACACATAACGTGGATATTTATAAAAGGCATTGCTGCGAGGAGAAATTGCTTCAGCAATTTTGTTATATGTGGACATGTCATGAAAATGAAGTCTGATTCTGATTCTCACGTGACATCGTTTACTACACGTACTGCAACTGTACTCATCTGTATACACTTTAAATGCACTCAGGTCTCATATCTTACTTGCACTGAGGCAGCAGTGTGCGGGAGTCCACTGAACATAGTCCTTTTGTGCAGTAGTCCAAACAGCTGTAGCAGCTGGGCTGGACCTGACCATTGGGACAGCTACACACACACACACACACACAAATATAAGTATATCACATAAGTAATATCATCAAATTCTGCACAAGTTTGAATATCCACATATTTTTTACCAAGTAGCAAACAGTCAAAATCAAGTATTTAATTTGTGAACCTACCTGCACGTAACCTCGCTGGAGGACGATGTCAAACACTTGCCCGTTCCGCAGAACTGACATTTGTCCAACTCGCACTGGTGTCCGATGAACTGGTTGGGGCACTGACAGAGTTTGGTGCCGTTGGAGGTTTGTAAGCAGGTTCCAGCATTGTGACAGAATCCTTCACATACACCTGTGCACAGGAGGGAAGATACCGTACATGAGGGCTGCAAATGACTGATTGTTTAAAACGGTTACCGATCAATTTGGTAAAAAAACAAAACATCATTGTTTTGTGCATATTCTCTTGTCAATCTAGTTTTTGTGTGCTTTGCTAATGTGTTCAGCATCAAGCACAACAACAACCACAGAAGAAACTGTTAATCCACACAGGTTGTCAATTCATCCCCAGCCTTTGGTCAAACTCCTTAAAGACAAAGCAGAGACGTGTGAGAGTTGCCACTTACTGTACTGGCACTGGTCTCCCTGGTACTGCTGCGGGCAGCTGCAGGTCGGCTGGTTGCCCGTGTTGACCGAGCAGTTGCCTCCGTTCAGGCAGTAGTCCTGACAAATCTGGCGGTTACAGTTGGGCCCTGTGAAGCCCTTTGGACATCTGCAGGTTGGAGTACCTGAGACGATGGAAAACATGAAGACCAAAATGCAAATGCTTCCACATAGATATTGTCATCTGCTTCACGTCCTCTCCGCCGCAGCATTTGAACACGGGATTTCTGTCACTAACGAACACTCCAGAGCTTTCACAGACATCAAAAAGGATCAGACAGTTTTCGCAGGAAATACAACCTGTTTGCCCTGACTGAGACCCAGTAGTATATAAAAAAACATAAGAAAGTATAGTATGTTGTGCTGTTACCTCTATGAGAAGCGGTGCACGTGCCTCCGTTCTTGCAGTAGTCCCTGCACTGGTTGATCTCACATCTCTCTCCGGTGTAGCTGGGCTGGCAGCGACACTTGGCCACCTGACGGGCATTGAGATAGCAGCTCCCACCGTTCTGACACTGAATATCACAGGGCCCAGAGGGAGGAGCTGTGGAAGCGGAGAGGGTTTCACAGTGAGTCGCCCTTTCGCACGCACCATCTGAATTTGAAGCAACCCGGGGGTTTGATCAAATGTAAGTGATGTGTTTGTTCTCCTGCTCGGCCATCAGACTTACAGAATGGCGACTGGGTGGGGGGCGGCCTATCCACGCATGTGCCGTTATCGGCCACGTAGTTGTTGGGGCAGGTACACACCGGTCCGCTTGGGCTGAGCAGGCACAACCACTCACACTTCTTTCTGTCACATGGGTTAGTCACTGGTGTAGAGACAGACCCCAAAGTTTTACAAAACACCTTACTTTCTCTCTGGTCACGCAGTAAAACATGTGCATGCTGGTAAAGCTCGTAAAGCACTCACTCTCTGGCTGCTTGTAACGGTGGTAAAGGACTATGTCAGTGGCATGGTTAATGCCTGTGGTGAGATTCTCCATGGGGCCTCTGCCAAACTTGTTGACGCGGAAGACAATATTATTTATATAGGTGACCCCATATATGTAGTCCTCAAAGATATCTATGCTGAAGGGATGGACCAGATCTGGAAATGAGCAGAGATACGCAGAAATTGGTAAAAAAAAAAGAAAAAAAAAAAGCTCAACTTCTGAGCTCATGTTTTATGCTGTTTTAAGTGTAGAAATATCTCAACTGTTTTTGATGCCAGAGACTGCAATGACGGGATCAGAGCCGTCGAGACGAATGCTGCCAATCACAGAGAGTTTAGCATCCGCCCAATAAAGACGCTCGTTGAAGTAGTCCACAGCCAAACCTGCAGAGGCAGAATGGGAGCACCTTTGCAGATAACTACATGAGGGCAGGGATTGTCTAAGATATAAAGCTGTCTAATGCTGCTAAGACACGACATGCAAGCTTTACGTTCCTTAGACAAATCAGGGTTATTATAATTCGAGCAATAATGCAGTACTGACCTGTGGGCCACTGGATGTTCTTATGGACTAGAGTTTGTCTCAGAGTACCGTCCATAGCAGCTGTCTCAATCTTAGGATGGTTCCCCCAGTCTGCCCAATACATGGTACTGAAGGGAAAGACAGAGTTGGAACACACAACTAGAAAACATAACAGGGCATATATGACTCAAAGAGCTCAGCATTCATTCTTACCCTCTCTGTGGATCCAGTGCGATGGCGTAGGGCTCGTCAATCATGCCAGAGATGAGGGTCTTGCAATGCTGGCCGGACATCTGAGCCACTTCAATAACATCTCGACCCGAGTCGGTCCAGTACAAGTTTCCAGCCACCCAGTCCACCGCTATACCCCGAGGCATCTTCAGCTCTTTGATCTGGATATGAGGACAGAGGAGTTTACGTGGCGTTCATGTGCGTGTTAACCTGCGGTAAAGAAAGTGCGTTTCCACTACCTGCAGGTTGGTGACCCTGCCCTCACTCTGCCGCCGGTCGCGATGGGAGTTGGAGGAGGTTGACGACGAGAACGGCACTTGAAGCTCATAGGTGGAGATGCGGCCGGTGTGCCAGTTGGTCCAAAAGATGCGGTTGGTCTTGACGTGAAGGTCCATCGCATCGATCCGCACGCTGGCATCGCCCTGGAAGGTATGCTCGTAGCGCCAGTGGGGCATGCCAGGGTCCAGGCTGCGGATTTCATTGTCATCGGCTATGTAGAGAATCTGTCGGCTGCTGTTCATGCCTGGACAGAGAAGAGGCAACGTTACAACAACGGCCTTAAATGAAAGTTTTAGGTACCCAAGAGACACAAAACAGATGGAGCTGTGATCCTCACTGTCAGCCTTGCAGTTCTCATTGATCCTGGTGAAGTACTTGTGGCAGCTGCACTTGTAGGAGCCTTTGGTATTGTTGCAAATGTGGGAACACACTCCAAACTGCAGACATTCATTCTTATCTGAAAAAACAGCCAGTGGATCATATTAACTCTTTAAAAACCCAACAAAAATGGTGAGTGATTGGGTGGGTAACTGGTAAGCAAGTGAAGTAAATCATCCATAATACTTGAAAAAGTGCTGAAATTGTCATAAATTAAAAAGAAAAAAACCAAAATAAAACATTTAACAAATAGTTCATCAACTCTTACCAATTTACCAATTACACTAAACACATTGATCCTAAAGATTACTAAATTATTTCTCTACACTCAGTATCTCATTTCAACATTGGACAGTTTTGTTTTTGAGACGTGTATAGGCTTTTTTTGGTTTCAGGGGTACCAGGTTTTGTAGTTCCCATAACATAAAGTCACGAAGGGTTGGACCCGATCCACTACGAGCCACTAAGACCCAGAAAGAATTATTGCTGTAGCTCTATGTTTTTTACTTTACATTACATTTAAAGAGGACCATCAAGTGTGGACGTGTACCTCCACAGGTGTGGTGTCCCGTCTTCTGGAAGCCCGGTTTGCACGAGCAGAAGGAGTCCGTGCCGTTTGTGACACAGTGGGCCTCGTCTCCATCGCCGCACTGTGTCCTGTTACTCCTGCAGTCATTTAGTTTGGTCTCTGCACATAAACACACAAACCAAGTCAACCGTGTCAGTATATATATCCTGACACTTAACAAACCTCAGCTCTGTGACTATCCGTAAAACAGAGACATTTTCGACGTGAACACCGTCACCTGTCTTGCAGTTTATCTCATCCGAGCCATAGTCCTCGCAGTCGTTGAAGAAGTTACAGCGCAGAGTGGAGCTGATGCATCTGTTATTGGCGCACAGGAACTCATCTTTCTCACATGTGGGAACAGCTGGAGGAGACTCTGTGGATATATCATTGAGCACATTTAAGCAAGCTACTTAATTAAAGTTGAGAAAGGAGGGGGTTTGACAGCAAGTTAGATGACTCCAACACTCACGGCAGTTCAGTTCATCCGAGTTGTCGCCGCAGTTATTGACCCCATCACACCTCTTCGACACCTGCAGACACACACGGTCGTTTTGGCAGCGGAACACTCTGGTGGGAGGACACTGGAACTTCCCTAAGAGCCAAACAAGGAAGGGAAAAATAATGTTAAGTATAGGAGTACCCGACACAAACTGAATTGGTTTGAGGGGGGTCTTTGGATAAGGATAAATATCATCAAAATATATAAGAAAAGCTCAAAGGCACTCGCCTAGTAACAATTTAAAAGACTGTTTTTGACAGGCTTGATGCCGAAATGCATCAGAGTGTTTTAAGGTCCTACATGACCATGGTGTGACAATGAAGGTATTTTAAGAGTGCACTGGAACTTTAATTTCACTTGATGACTTAGAGATATTCAAAATGCTTGTGATCCACAGGCACACTCACTGCACTCTTCAGGATTCTCATCTGAGTTGTCGCCACAGTCATCCTCCCCGTCACACTTCCAAGCCAGCGGTTTACACAAAGTGTTGTTACACTGGAACTCATCGGCAGGGCAGTGACGCCCAGCTGAGGAAAACAGCAGGAAATCTTTACTGCTGCTTTTTCGAGACACCCGAGACCTTCTTATGATTTCTTTTAAGGTTAAAAAAACTGATAAAATACGTAATAAATGTCAGCACATAAAAACCAAGACGGACACTTACCAGCACTAGCACAGTTTTCCTCATCACTGCTGTCCATGCAGTCGGGGTCAGCGTCACACCGCCAGCGAATGGGGATGCAGTGGCCGCTCTTACACTGGAACTGGTCGTTGTCACATTTCAAATCACAGCCATGCTGAAGACAGATCACAGCCCAGAGGCACAGAGGATCAGCTTTTATACTTAACAAACACATATAGTTTTTTTTCCACCCAGATGAAGCCAAAATTTAATTTAAAGGGCACTCGTCAAATTCCCTCACCTCGTCAGATCCATCAGCACAGTCATGGTCTCCATCACACTTCCACCTCCCAGCAATACAGCGGCCATTTGTGCAGGCAAACTCACTTTCAGAACATTGTCGAGGCACTGCAGGGGCAGAAAGTAAGCTTTCTGTCAGTAACAATATCAACACAGTGATTATTGAATTATAGCCTTCAGCAAAAAACACAGGACAAGGGTTGAAAGAACCAGACAGCAGGAGGCCATGCGAGAGAGTGAAAGGAGCTCAACAGATCTCATTTTAATGTATTTTTATCACCACAAATTTGATAAAAGTAATTTATAATATGTTACTTTTGTGGCAAAACTAACAGTTTCATGTGCTATCCAGCAGCCAAAGTACAAGGTTACACAATGAACCTCTTTAGAGCTCAGCTTGCAGACTCTCAAAGATGGGCAGGGGGCACAGATGGACAGGAGTGTGAGTGGACACACAGCAGGGAGGTGACAGAATATGGAAGCACTTCAACCAGAGAAGGTGGAGTGACTTACCTCTGGTTCATGCCAACAGGATAGTATGAAATCAAACGAACATCAGATGAAGTGAGATGCATCAGAAATGACAGTGAACGGATGTTAGTGCTAATTTTATGCAGAGTCAACAAGTCGGAGCTGCAAAGTGAGTATGTTACTAGCGGAGGAAGGTGTGGGGCATGAGTGTAAGTGACAGTGGACGAGGCTTGACAACTTGACAGCTACTGTGAAGGCACCGTCTGAAAGTGACACCTACTGCATTTGTCTTCATCAGAGTTGTCCCCACAGTCGTTGTCGTAGTCACACTGCCAGCGGCCTGGCACGCAGCGGTTGTTCTTACATCTGAACTGGTACGGCTCACATGTCCTCTCAGCTGTAAGAATCACAGAAAATAACGCAGCGAATAACTCAAACATTCATAATTTGGGACATTTAGCGCCACAAATGTCCGCGGCATGTCGCATGTCTTACCGCACTCCTCCTTTGGCTCATCTGATGCATCGCCGCAGTCATCCTCGCCATCACACTTCCAGCGAGCAGGGATACAGCGTCCAGAGTCTTTACAGCGGAACTCGTCCACGCCGCAAGTCATCTGGGCTGGAGAGGAAAGCGTATGGTTGCACGGTTACATCTGATCAAGTTAAAGATGACTCACAATGAAAAAAAAGTCAACTTAAGTGAGAGTCTTACTGCAGTTAGCAGGTTCATCCGATCCGTCCACGCAATCATTGTCGCGGTCGCACACCCAGACTCGAGGTATGCAGCGCTTGGTGATGGCACACTGGAACTGGGTGGGCGCACACGTGACCTCGGCTACGGGAGGGAATGATTGATTTATAACTCCTGCATGAAATTATGCACCAGAGTGAAAGAATAGCGTGCTTCTACTCACGGCAGTCCTTCTCGTCCTCTCCTTCTCCGCAGTTGTCCTGACCGTTGCAGCGGAAGATGCCTGGGATGCAGCGGCTCGTGTGGGAACACTTGAACTGGCTGGGCAGGCAAACGTGAATATCTAAGGTGCAGCAACACAGCAAAACACCGGACCAACAGATGAGACATTGCTAATAAAAGAACAATAAAATTGCGATGGTGGCTTATAATCAGAAATATAAAGACGGAGCAGGGTGCACATTATTTAACGTTTGAGATGGTTATTCAGGAGTTGACACAAATTTAAAACATACCACAGTTGGCTTCGTCTGAGCTGTCCTGGCAGTCATTGTCTCCATCACAGATGTAGGCAGGGTTGGTGCAGATGCCTGTACCACACTGAAACTGGCCCGGCCTGCATTTGAACTCAGCTATTAAGGGGGGGAAAAAAAAAATAGAAAAACAGCTAAAGTTTTGTAAAATCATGTGTTACAGAATCGGTTCTCTCTCAAACACTCACGGCAGTCTGCTGGCTCATCTGACCGGTCACCGCAATCGTCCTCCGTGTCGCACTTCCACCAGAAAGGAATGCACTTGTCGTTCTTGCACACGAACTACAGCAGGAAGAGATTATGAATCAGTCAATGCCGTGAGAGGATAATAGGGCGTAACATCAGAGCTCTTGCCATTGACAAGGGCAAGAGGCAGTAACCGCGGCACTGGGCAGGCCGCCAGTCGTCAATCAGCCAGCCAACAGCCATGAGCAGCTCATTAAACAGGATACAGCAAGAGCTTGAGAGTTGAGATGCTGATATTGACGAGGAGATGTTTGCACAGCCTCTTTACCTGGCTGGCTGTGCAGTTGGACATGCAGGTGCGCTGATCATTGGCCAGGAAGAAGTTGGTGGGACAGGCACACTTGTAGCCTCCTCCAGGGGAGAGAAGGCAGAGGTTACTGCAGCCACCATTGTTTGTCTGGCACGGGTGGTTGGGCACTGGGAAAGAGGCAGAAAGAGGGGAAATGTTTTCATCTCGGACACCATCCATACTGGTACGATATCTGGACGGTAAAATATCTTGTCACGCTTGTATCTCAATACATAGAATTAACTCCTACATGTAACCGTTTACTGTTTTACACATCTCTCTTGGACTAAATGTTCAGTTGGTTCATGTAATATTGACACGAAATGAACAATTACAATATGTGTACCAGCATAAACTACATGCAGTATATTTTTAACTAATTCCAAAAACCTTCACGCAGCCATCTCTACAGGTGCACTGTCCTCTTACCCTCGGGCTGGCGATAGGGATGGTAAATGTGGATGTCCATGGGCCGATGCAGGGTGCTGATAAGGGTGGTCTTATTGGTACCCAGAGTTTTATGAGCCCTGTTGATGGACTTTGTCTCCCAGTCGGTCCAGTAGATGTACTCCTCAAACAAAGTCATGGCAAAGATGTGGGGGATGTCGTGGTTGAGAACTGCACAGACAAACGTGAAATCACATGGTACAGTAAATCTGCCCCTCTCATTTCCACCATGATCCTGGTAAGTAATGAATTTATGACATTTCAGTACAATTGTGTGATCAAAAATCTTTGGAGAGGGGTGCATTCAATAGCTAGGGTGTAAAAAAAAAAAAGAAGTTAATGCTGGTTTCTCATCTTAATTTGCTTAGCATTAGGTGACATGAAAGTTGTCAGGCATTTACCTAAAAAAATATCGTTTTTTTCATGCAGTGTAGATACTTAACTTTCCCTTTTATTCCAATATTCTAGTTTTTATTTTGTTCTAATTTCAAGATACATGAGAATCCAGACAATAATACAATAATGATGGGATTTTTATTGCAGTTAAACCGACGTGATGCTGTGTCCCTAAGAGAACAATCCTGCACTGTTAATATAAAACAGAGGTAGGGTGTGCTGTGCAGTTCCAGGGTCGGTATATGTGTGTTACGTAACGAGTTAACAGGTTCGACGCTACATGACGCTTCATTAGGCTTTACACTCTAATTGCTCCTTTTCGACGCCCCTATGGGTCTTTTCATGTGTTTGCTCTCAGCATTTGAGGGCGGTACATTATGGAAACCAGTAGTTTCTGTTGTAAAACTCAGCAATCCAAAAACGTCACACACGAAGGGATCGGCACACACACAAACACGAAGCTCACACATGGCACGCAAATTCAAAACACCCTGTTGTTAGGGTGACCACGGTGTCAGTATGAATTATAACAAGTGAGGAGGTTTAAATCATGAAAATCTTGCTTGAACTGTGATATTAGATTAGTACAACGTTCCCTTTGGTCTATCCTTATCTGAATTCAAACAGACAAAGTCTCGTTCTGCAAACACACACACAAGGACAAGCTGGTGTTTCTTGTGTGCACGTGGGTCAAAGTATGGATTTATAACTCCCCGGACACACTACTGATGGACAAAGCCAATATTAGACGGTCATATTTTTAAGTCGAGTACCACAATTTTCCCTCTAATGTTCTTCTCTCTGAGCAGCGGGATGAAACGCAGCAGGCTTGAAACCTGTGCTGCACTCGCAGTAGAATAATCCCACACTCACAGTTTTGTATCATGTTCATTCTTCATCCAAGAAAAGATGGGATGCCTTTGTCGTCTATGTGTTGAGTGGGGCTCAGCGAATGCGAGAAATTTCAAGACAAACAGCCGCTAAGCTTCAGAATTCCTCTGGACGCCTGGTTGGCTGACAATATGAAGTATTGTAGCGATTGTGCTAAACAAGTGAGCGCTATGACAAGCGAGAGGCCTCACCGATCAGAACAATCTCCCCTATTCAGGGTTTAGTCCTCAAGGTCCACGGTTTATGATGGCTGACTGTGGGACGGACAACCTCCTGGTATGGCTGCTGAAGCTTGGTGGCTCACAAACGACTATTTGTATGTATGCATGACAAGGAGGAACTTTAACGACCATGGCACTTTATATTAACTGCACACATATTACTTGCTCCTCTTAGAATTTGTTGATGTGCAAGATGGCTGATTGTGTGTGTTTTTTTAGTTTTATGCAACAACCAGAAGTGGCGCTCATTAATTTGTTGTATTCTGAATACAGTGACGATAAAGGCTTTCTATTATAGCTTTATTAAAAATGTAATCTGCTGAATATTGACTTTTTGGCACTTTACTTGTCTTATCGCAATTTTTTTTTCTCGTGGTAAGTGAAAGTATTTAATCTCACACACACACACACACACACACACACACCTATGCTTCCAGAGAACAATATTCAGACCAGTGCATACACGCTGCCATAAATCAGCCCGAGAAATGACCTTTGTTAGAATGTATACTGGTTTGTTACCTGTGTGTCTGTTGGTGCCATCAAGGCTGGCAAACTCAATGTAGTCTTCCCTTGCATCGGCCCAGTATATGCGGTCATTGATGAAGTCCAGGGTTAGTCCATTGGGCCAGGTGATCTTATCCTCCACAATGGTACTTCTATTGGTGCCGTCCATCCCGATTCTCCCAATGTGAGGGCTGTCGCCCCAGTCAGACCAATACAAGAACCTATGTAACCGGAGACGAAGCCAGTGTTAGTTACAATTCGGTGAATCTTTAATTTATCGTACCCCAATCAGATGTGCTTCTCACCCATAGCGCACGTCCACGGCCACAGCACGAGGTTCCCTCAGTCCACTGTTGACCAGCACAGTCCGGTAGGCCCCATTGAGTTTTGACACCTCAATGGTGTCCCGTCCTTTATCACACCAGTACAAGTTCCCGCCAACCCAATCCACTGCTAAACCGTCCGGGTTACTCAAGGAAGTCCGGTGTAAAACCTGTCCAATCATATCCACGTTAGACAGTTTCCAATCAGGCAATTTCAATAAATGTGGTTAGTGCGGCTGTTAAGGTGTTGGCTGTGCAGCTCATATTTGAGTTCTTCACTGACCTCCATGTTGCTGCCATTCATACGCATGCGTCGGATCATGCTGCCCTGAGTGGTGACATCTGTCCAGTAGATCATCTGTTCTGCATAGTGGAAGTCCAGTGCCACTGCATTATTCAGACCCTGAAACAGATGCAGGCAGAGCATTAACAGGTGTATGGAGCACTAACCACGACAACTTCACCTTGCTGTTGTAAACAGAGCCAGTGAGTCACACCTGTTTTATCAGAGTGTAGTTGGAACCATCCAGGTTGAGTTTTCTCAGGTAGTACCGGTTAGCAAAGATCAAGTAGGGCTCTTCTTCTACACCCAACCAAAAAAACCCACAAAACATATGCTTCAGGATTAAGCTGGCTATAAGCAAATGATAAAATGCAAAGCACAGTGTAAGCGTGCCTTACCCGATGTGGACTTGCAGATGGTGGGGTCATTGGGGTTGAGTTCAAAGCCTTCCACGCAGAGACAGTGGAAGCTGCCATGTGTGTTGATGCAGCGCTGAGAACAGGGGTAGGTGGTTGTGCACTCATCTATATCCACACAGGTCTTCCCGTCCCGCTTAAGCTGGAAACCAGGATGGCACCTGCACTGAGGGCGCCAAGAGCGCAGGAGAAGTGTCAAAATCTCACAGCCTGCAGAATGTGGCACGTCTCATTTCTGGGTCTTGACCAATTACAGGAAGCTGCCACAAAATCTCTGACAGTCAGCTTGATAATTCTTTTTTTTTTTTCATGTAATCAAAGGCTGGCTTTTTCTCCACCAACACCAACATGAAATCCACTTTGCTGCTGTCGAATAAGCTGCATGAATAGCCAGAAATCTAATTTGTGCAAAACTGCTTTATATTAGACATGAAGTTACACAGGTAAGATAACATCCAATGTGTTTGCAAAAATAACAAACACATAGCATCTTCACAAAAGGCATCGTATTAGTAGTTGAAATCAGAGCCCACACCTCACCTATATCTGCCAGAGGCAAGTGCCAGAAACCTGAGAAAAGCTATGATCATTAAGTTAAGTTAAGTTAAGTTAAGCACATACTACTGTCTCAGTCTGCGATAGCCTCAACACCTGTGCCAAAATAAAGCGAATAGACACATACAAATAGTTCTTTATCACTTTCAAATGCAGCTTTGCCCCAACACTGCAATCATGGGAGTTCACACAGAGTTCAAGCTGTCCTAGGACTGGCCTCCCACTTTCAAGAAGGAGCCAAAACATGTCTTACATAACCACATGCCTGAAATAAGAGTTTCCCAACTTTTACGCTGCAGGTCCTCCACAACTTATCATTAAGCACACACCTAATTTGTTTGTGAGGTCACTGTGTGCCTATCACATGGATTGAAATGAAGTGAGGCAATGAAGTAATTGGATTAGCATAGATGGCTTACCTTGAAACCAATCTTGAGGTCGTCACACAGCTGCGAGCAGCCGCTCATCTTGCTGTTGAGACACTCGTTGATGAAGCAGTTGAGCTCATCAGAGCCGTCACCACAGTCGTCGTTGTGGTCACACAGCAGAGTCTCATTCAAACACTTGCCGTTACGGCACACAAAGGCCGACTCATTACACGTCCTCTCTGAAATCACAGACGAGGGGTGTGTTACAATGTTTTCACAGATGATCTTTCTGAACAAGAAGTTTCTTTTAAGTGGAGGATAAAGCTAAAAAGATGACTACAACCTGAGTCATTGCAGCGGGGATTCTTGGGAGCCTCGTCAGACTGATCCTGGCAGTCAAACTCTCCGTCACACTCCCATTTCTTCTGGTTGAGGCAGCGGCCATTGGCACAGCGGAACTCAGCTTGACCACATGTTGGGTACTCTACACCAAAGCACGAGTTCATCATCAACCTCAGCCTTAATTGTTGGTACAACAACTAAAAATAAATTCATTTCTCTTTAAGGATCGCAGTCACACAAACACTGACCGCACTCTGGGGATTCATCAGAGCCATCGGAGCAATCGATGTCATGGTCGCACACAAAGTGCTTGGGGATGCACTGCCTATTCTGGCACATGAACTCATTCGCCACGTCACATGTGTTGTTGGTGTACACTGAAGTGGAAAAGAACACACTGCGGTTAATGGACATGAAACTGAGTTGGCGCGGTGTTTTGTTTTTTATTTATTTAGTGGCAAGTCAAAGCACAGATTTTCCATGACGTTCTTTTGTAACTGTCCCACTTACTGCAGCCAGCTTTGACGCTCTCATCAGCGCCGTCGGGACAGTCCTTGTCTCCGTCGCACTTCCAGCGTTGCGGCACACACATGTGCGAACCAGGACACTGGAAAGCCTCAGGACTGCAGGTCTTGGATTCTTCAACAACATTACAGGAAAGTTCACTTTCACTCAAAAGGCTTCAGAGGGCATGGGAGAACGTACTGTCAACACTGGTGAGTGGGAGTCACTTACTACATTTCTGGTCCTCATCAGAACCATCACCACAGTCGTCAGAGCCGTCACACACCCAGTGGGAAGAAATGCAGCGGTGGTTCCCGCATTCAAACTGGGTGGATGTGCAAAACCTGTCTGCAAAGGATGACAAAGAGACCGCAGCATTTAGTAGAAATTATTCAATTTACCGTTAAGTCCTGATTGTCCTGTTGTTTTTGTATGCTTTTTGTCTTTTGCGTTTAAGACAAAAGAAGAGTATTAGAGGACAACTTTATAGCAGACTGACCACAGTGTGTCTCATCAGCTCCGTTCTCACAGTCATTCTCCTTATCACAAGTCCAGCTCATAGGAATGCAGCGACCACTGGGGCAAGCAAAGAAGTTGACGGGACATTTAAGATTTCTCTTATCTGCAAGACAACAAGGAAAAGAACAAAACAATCTATCATTTCTCTCCATTTCTGAAAAGTCAAAAGAATTCTAGAGGGAAAACAGGGCTCCCAACCTGGGCAATTTCTCTCATCTGAAAAGTCTCCACAGTCATTGTTGCCGTCACAGACCCATGAAGACAGATAACAGAGAGTTGTTTTCTCACAGCTCTGGAAGGACGCTCCTTTCGCTCCCAGGCGGAAGAAACGAGAGCAATCGGTGGGTTCTGACAATAACGGAAAAAAAGGTACATTAACTGATTCCTTCATCATGTTTTCCCATGTCAATCACATTCTTGTCAAGTCACCCTTCCATCTAAATAATACTTACGGCAGTTCATTTCATCACTGGCGTCCTCACAGTTAACCACCTGGTCACACCGGCTGTAGTTAGAAATGCAGCTTCCGTCTTTGCACTGGAACTCCCCTGGTTTGCACAGGGTCACTGCAGGACGCATGGGAAATTTCAGTACACAACAGAAAAATACAACCTTCTGATTACTCAACTTAATACTTTATTATGTACCTGTCATACAGCATTTCATTAGGCCAAGAAAAACATAAGTGATTAAGAAACAAGCCAATCAGCCTGCAGCTAAGAGCTCAAATCCCAATCGTCTTTGGAATTTGTTGTTCTTTTCTCTTCTGGCAGAACTAATATGATTAAGTTGTCATTTTAAAAATGACAAACGTCCTACTGGAAAAGCAGTTCAAGTTGCACAAAATATGATACAAGGCCATCATGGCAGACGTTTCTATTTGTGCATCTGTCGCAGATTTTTCAGTTACTGCTATAAAGCGGACACAGGTTACTTACTGTTGCAGGGCAGCTCGTCTGAGTGATCCCCACAGTCGTCTGTGCCATCACACCAGAACTGGTGGCCGATACAGCGGCCATTCATACAGCGTCTATAGCCTTTCTTACAAATCCGATTTGCTGTGGAGGAACAGCAGTTTGTTAGAGTTATAACAAGTGATTCAAACATATTCGTTAGTCATTTCATCAAGTTTATTGTCACATTCTAGCACTCTTTAACACTATAACACTGTATTTGCACACTTGCTCTAAATTGCTTTGAATAGGACCATTGACTAATAATATGCAAATTAACAAAATTATAAATGATAATGATGACTCATTATGCAGCAAATAAACAAACAAAAAACCCACCACAGTAGGACTGTTTCTCATCAGACTTGTCCTTGCAGTGGGCCATGCCATCACAGGTCAGGCTGTAGTTAATACAGTCACCGTTTCCACACTCAAAGTCATCCACACTTCCACATGATATATTCAAAGCTGGAGAGGTGGACACATTTGAAATTGAGCAACATTTATACCACTGTTTAGTCTATAACAGTGAAAGGTATCCTCTCTCTTACAAGAGCAGGTGTTGTCTTCTAACAGCTGCCTGTCTCCACGGCAGCTGCAGTTGACCCGTCCGTCGGATGTGGGCAGGCAGAGGTCTTGGCAACCTCCATTATTTGTTCGGCAAGGTGAAAACTCACCTGTGGAATGGATAACACAGGAGGGTTTGGCAGATATACATTAGCCTTGCAGGAATTTACTTTAAAGGAATTTAAAATTAATATTTTGATGACGATACGGGAAAAGTCAGGAGAACACCAAAGCGATTCCATCATACCCTGACTGGAATGTGGATATCTGTGTCAAGTTTCAGATATATCCATTCACCTCCTGCTGAGGTTTTTAAGACTTCAGCTTCATGCCACTAGTATGTCTAAAAAACTAAACAGCCTTTATGGAATATGTCATACGATAGCTGTGCAAGGGAGAGAATAACATACATAAACTTTACGGTGACTCAAGTGAACAATACGTACAGCTGTTGGTGTCATTAGCCACAGCGATGATGCCCATTGGCTGCTGAGGGATGTCAGCACGCAAAACTTTCATGTCTCCTCCTGTATATTTGTCAGATCTGAGGACAGCCCTCCTCACCCAGTCGGTCCAGAAGATGTAGTCTCCGTACACAGCCAGGCCGAATGGATGGACGGGCTCATTCTTCAACAAGACCTGAAGCAGAAAAACGCAGGCATCGCGTCACTCATGTCAATTCAACCTCCATGCAGTGTTTAAAATCAGGAAAAATGATAGGCTCACATAACGGCTGCTCCCATCGTATTCGCAGCGTTCAATCTTGTCCAGGGTGGCATCAGAGAAGTACAGTTTCTCAGCGCGGTGGTCTATGGCCAGGCCATTGGGGGTTTTAATGTGGCTGCCGATGATGATGAGCACGTTGGCGCCGTTCAGCGAGGCCCTCATGATGCTGGGAGACTGCTCGTTCCAGTTGGTCCAGAACATGAGACTGTAGTGGGAACAATGATCATAATCAATGATGTGGAGCTCCCAAAATGTCTCCAACTAATGTTGACTCAAATAAAATAAAAATTTCCTCTCTCAAGTAAGGAAAAAGAAAAATAATACTGGAACCAGCCCCTGATTCAGCCTAGAACCTAAACTTTAGATATGAATGACTCACTCCTGACACTCGTCCAGCACGAAGGCTCTGGGGTGGTCTTCTCCAGACATGGTGACCACAGTGTTGCGGTTATAGGCCACAGAGCGGCTCTGGTCCACGGTGTGGCGAGTGATGGTGGAGGTTGTGTAGCTGGTCCAGTACAGTGTATCCCAACCACGGTGGTATGCCAGGCCCTCAACTGATCCTACATCTGTGGAGCAAAGAAGAAGGTCCTTAGCAAATCTCAAGATAGACTATTCACATTACTCAAGAAACAAAACAACTACCTCTCATGTGTGTAAATGATAGCTTTAATGAGGACCTTCAATGAGAGCTCAAAAGATAGTTGATCAGTGTTATATTAAGCAAGATTTCGTGACTGAGGCTTTAGTGAACGGCTTTTCACAGCAATACATGAGAAGGGTCAAACATTCAAGGAAGAAGTACGTCATTAAAAAGACAAGTGCGGAGTAAAGTGGAAGTGGCAGCACACAGAGCTGAGAATGTGCCACGCCTGCTGTTCCTGGAGAGAGTTAAAAGACTGTATCATCCTGTCATTTCATGGATGGCTGCCTTCACATACAAATGCAGCTCCCCGTGGCCACTCTCGTTCATAGTGAATTCTTGTTCAAGGAAGAAAATGACTATTGGAGCAGCTTCAGTCACTTTGGGAACTTAAGTAGGGGTGAGGAAGTCAGCCATGAACGGTAAAGAGCTGCTCTCAATATCCATCGTCCTTCTGTCCAGCAAGCCCTCACTAAAATGAAGGAGTAGTGTGAGTTTTTACAAGTGCTGCCTAAATGTCAGACAAAGAGCAGGGAAAAAGGACACTCCGTTGCTTACTGACTCTAAAGTGTACATCGGTCTGTTCTTGGACACACTAGCAACCACATTTTATGACTAGTTACATCCAACAATAAAAACCATGAACACTCCACACAAATGTTTACTCTTGGCTAAGACTCAATAATTGCCTTTTAATAGATGTTTCAGATGAGCGACAAAGTGCTATAATAAACCATCATGCAATACAATGTTAAAATTAAAAAACATAAGACAAACTAAAGATCAGGGCCAAACAGAACACAGTCAACCTTTGTGTCTTCAATCCCCAATGATCAGACTGTACAACACATTAATGACAAAAGGTGCACATGAGAAGCCAATTACATGCTGAAAACTAATGAATAAAGCAGAGCAAGTTGGTATTATATAATGAGAAAAGCACAGTCACCCCTCCCTTTGCTCAGATCAGCTCAGCCCCTAGTTACTGTGCAAACAGTGGCGAAAACCTGCCAGGAAGACCACTGCTGCTCAGAACAGAGCCTTTCTGATTATCACAAGAGACACCTGAGAAGGTTTTCATGCAATTCATATAAATACCTTTTTTTTTTTCCCCCTTTTATTCAAGGTCACGTTAACCGTACACCCTCTGCTGGTGAAGTCGACGTTCATAGCCTCTGAAGAGCTTCCAAATGGACAAGATGCCTCCTGCCGCGGTGACCACTTAGCATCAAGTAACATCGACTGCTTTTAAAGTGGAATGGCTGTTAGCAACCCTGCGATGGATTTGTCCTTTGTTGCCTGGTTTCAAGAAATCAATACAGCAACAGAGAAAGTGCTGTGCTGACACCCCTGTGGATTTGCTTTGGATTCCTTGGATGATGAAGGGCATTCTGATGCAAACAGGAAAAGCCAGTGTGCAAGGACTGCATAAGGTTATGTTTATAATCCTTTTTTTTTCCCCTAAGTAAAATTGCATAACACAACATTAAAACAGACTTCTGTTTGTTTGTTTTGCACTCTTAGATGAGAGTGCGCTTTTTAAGTCATGATAGAATGATGTTGCACTGTGGGTGAGACGTATTATACGTGGGACTTAGGCTGACAGGGAGAGGAGCAGGTGGTTGCTGACTTAATCACTTGACTATCTCTGGTCACATGAAAATGTTTAAAGACAAGAGTGCTGAAAATAAACTGGAACGCACCCTTTCTATTCTCTTTACCTGAGAGAGCACAGACTCTAAATATCTATGAAGAAACTGGACAATTTGATCTTAACTGCTTTACTGACTGCCGTCATAAGAGAAACACCACGAGAACATGTCTCGGTGCCTAATATAACCAGACTACTAGATTCATTCCTCAGCTGAGGTGAGCGTGGAGCATGGGGGAGCAAGTAAACGGCAGTGACCTGGGCCACATGACCAGGAGAGATGATGCTTTAATTAAAATCTTGGTGCCCATCCTGGACGGGCTTATTCTGGTGACTGGTGTAGTGGGGCAAACCCTGGTCATCACTATTCTTACTGGTAGAAGGAGGAAAGAAAGTCAGCCGCCGCATGGAACAGACACCCTTCTGCTGGCTTTGAGTGCTGCTGACCTGCTCCTGCTGCTCTGCCTGCCCTTCCACACCTCCGCCATCACGCTAGGATTCTGGCCTTTCGGTAGTTTCCTGTGCAAGGCCATCAGCTTCCTGGGCGTGGCCTGCTCAGCTACTTCAGTCTTCACCCTGGCTGCACTGGCTGTGACGCGATACCTGACAGTGGTGCACCCCACCTGGACGTTCCGTTCCAGAGTGCACCGACGCATAAAGCTGACGGTGGCTCTGCTCTGGATCCCCGCAGCAGCCTTGGCGGCCCCACAGTTCGCCATCCGTACAGTCACCGCGTCCAGCTCCACATACTGCTTTGCCTTCCTGTCGGACTTCAGCCAGCTGGTCTACAGCATCGCCCTCTTCTTGTTCGGCTTCGCTCTGCCTCTGGGCATCATCGTACTGATGTATGCCAAGATCTACTGTTTTCTACGACACGCACGGCTGCTGGGGAATGCTCCCCACCTGGAGCGCTACCAGAGCCAAGTCACCCACACTTCAGCGCTCCTGGTCGTTGTCTTCACACTCCTCTGGCTGCCCTCCTACACAATCATGTTCTCCTTCATCGGGGGAACTATCACGAGCTCACCTGTCTACAACATCATTGTTATCCTAGCAAGACTCTTAGCATCCTCAGTAGCAGTGGTAAATCCTGTGTTATATGGATTCATGTCTAAAAAGTTTAGACGAGATTTATTAGAGCTGGGGAGGGAACGCTGGGCATGGTGTAAAAGCTGTCTGACGGGCTGCCCTCATGTAATCAGCAGGGACATTGTACACCCCCTTTGAGCTTGCCTCAACCTGAGAAAGAGGCCAAAACTGACAAAACACTGCAACTGCACTACGTAGCTCATCAACAAGGACTAGGCAACTTGATTTTAAGAAACTGCGTGACCCAAGTCAGGATATTTACATATGTCTGTATGTGCTTATAGATATGCTTGGGTTTATCAATTTGAACATCACAGATACTCATCTACAAAGACAACACACACTGAAACCCCACATCAGCACCAGCCTGTTAATCCTGCCTCTGTCCAGTGATTCAAAAGTATATGCTGCTGTACCACTGTACCACAGAGCTGCTTCTCTCCACGACTCGAGCTGTGAGACTTCTCAGTTCATACTCATATACACATCATTAATCAATTCTAGTTTTTATATCTTGTGTGTGTATAGCATGGAGGGACTAAAGCTAGCATGTCACTGTACAACACTGTGTTGCAGAATTCAGCACCTCCAACACAGAACCCTGACAATGTAACACTAACAGTAAAATATAATATAATTTGAAAGTCTTATCTGGAGCTCTTCAGATCTGTAAAATGCTGTGGTTGGTGGGTGAAAAATAAATCTGCAGTATCATTGAACATGCTATCCCCATGTTTTCCTGTCTTTTCTATCCAAAACCAGTGTTTGAATATTGCTTGAAAAGAACAACTCTTTTTTTTGGCTCCTACATGAGATACTTCTCTGGATGGAGTTCAACAACCTACCCTTCAATCTTTTAAAAAGATTGGGACTTAAAAGACACCCCAGTGTTGAAACAAGTAGAAGGCTCAGTCAGTTTTGGTGCACATGTTTTTTTTAGGTGCATGCTTCATAAATACTCGTTCGAGTGCAGCCCTAAGTGATGTCAGTTTCTGACTGAGTAGCTGTAGCTCTGCGTGTGTTTCGATGGACCCTCTTAGGTGCCCGTGTAGTCAAAATGTGCGATGATGGCTGTTTATAGTTTCAAAGAGACGGGGACAACATTCAATGATTAATGGGAGTGGATAAAAGCAGCAGTACCACCAGTCAACACAGCTGAAATACTGTATATGTAAAGGCAGAGTGGAGGGAAAGATTTCAGAGAAAGCTTGGGTTTTGTGGATTTCCTGAGGTGTGGAAAAGAAATGACAAGTAATTGAAGACTGCACACTTACTGTCCACCACAATCTTGCGGTCTGTGCCATCATCATTGATCTGCTGGATGTTGCCAAAGTGGATGTCGCTGAAAAAGATGCGGTTGGCACCTTTCCCTCCACCACCATGGTAGTCAAAGCTGAGGGCGATGACGTTCCTCATGTGGTCGGGGTCCTCAAAAGGCTTGATTGGCGCGTTGAGGTTAGTCTCGTCGGACAGGTGGATGCTCTTCAAAATGGTACGCTCCGAGTACAGCAGGTATCCGTCATAGTCGCGGCAGCTGCGGTTGTCCTCTGCTAGCATGCCATGAGCACAGGCGCAGGTGCGCTCTTCGTTGCCACGGAAGAGACACAGCTGCTCACAGCCTCCATTGTTGACTTGGCAGACGTTGGTGCCTGGAGAGAGTGTGACATGTTTAAAGGCAACATTTGACAACAAGTTAGGCAGCTGAAGCTCGGTTTTGTGTATTAGTGCATGTAAAAAAATTAAATATTGTGATTTTTCATCAGTTATTTAACGAAGAGAACATATATTCTAGACTCGCTACATGTAAAATAAAAAGTTTCAAGCATTTTAATATTCTAATTTGGATAATAATGGTCAACAGCTCAAAAAATAAAAGAAAAAAAAAACACATCTCAAAATATTTTAATATTTTACAAAAACTCCACAATAGCAAAAATTAAAATAAATAAGACTTTGCAACAAATTAATACAGAATATATGAAAGTTTAACTTTCTGAATAGAATTCCATCATATTCTATGTTTTTAGATGGAACTAGTAGGTGTGAGGTCCAACTCAAGGCAGTCCTATTTTCTTGTGAGGACATTTCTGAGAGACAGAGCGATAAAGCATTTTTAGCATTTGCTGTTTAGAACTTCTAGGACTAGGAGGGTTTTGTTGTGTGTGTTCCTACCCTGCTGCCTGGCTCTGTTGAAAACCTTGATGTCTTTCAGCTGCACGCCAATGCCAGTCCTGAGCTGCACAGCATCTGTAGCATTATCTTTGCTGCCTCTCTTAATGGAGCCATTGGCATGAGTCCTAAAGAAAAGGGTCAATTAAGAGCAAAATGCAAAATCCTCCACAGGATTCAAAAACTGGATGAACATTAAAATATATGGTCGATAAGGGACAAATAAAACAAATAGAAGAACAAAAATGGTTCAATAAAGAAACTAATTAAGCACCGAACCTACCTGTCACTCCAATAGATGTATTCCTCAAAAACAGACACAGCAAACATGTCCATGTTGTTGTTGGCCAGCACCAGCTCCCTGTTCTCGCCAGTCTCCAAGTTGATCCGCTCAATTCTGTCTGTCCTGGCATCGCACCAGTAAAGCAAACTCTCCTGCAGGGACAAAAACGCGTGTTACGCGTAAGTCACATTTTCTAAATGAAACTCAAGTCATATAATAGGTATTAGAGGAGATGGCTTGCTGCTGCTTTCAGTGATACACACAGTTCCATCTAAATATTCTTAAATTTAGAGATGTTCTCATCTGTGGTCCTCACCTGGTAGTCAATGGAGATACCATTGGGCCAACTGATGCTCGCATTGACCAGGACCAACCTCTGGGTGCCATCAAGCCTAGAGCGTTCAATCCGAGGATACTGACCCCACTCGGTCCAAAACAAATACCTGCACACAGGTGCACACATAACACGGTTGATACAGTGCAAGTACATAAAGGAAACAGCACTGTTGAATTGAGCTATGGTGGGGGGGACCTTACCCTTTAACTGGATGGACTGTGATGGCTCTGGGCTTGTCCAGGCCCTGGGAAATGACTACATAGCGGAAGGAGCCATTCAGCCTAGCCACCTCAATTACATCAAAGCCCTGGTCAGTCCAGTAAATATTTCCTATAAAAAGCAAAGGAATGCAACAGTTTGTTGTTTGTGCTTGCGTGATTATGTGGTATGAGCAAGTACATTAAAATAGAATTTCAAATCTGTGATGACTAGACCTGCAATCCAGTCAACGGTGATGCCCTCCACCCGGCCGATGCCATTGGTGACCACGTCTTCTCTCCATGTCTGGTCCCTCTTAGCCCTGCTGATGGTGCTCAGGCCCATGTCCACCCAGTAGATGGTGTCATTTTCTGAAAACAAAAAGCACCTTTTATGTCAGCACATAAATAATAATAATTATAAATAAAAAAATCACAGAGTCAATGTTAGATTTAAAATATCGCTAAAGCAGAACCAACTATTTAATGACGCCCCTCAGTCTCTCTTACCAGCGTGAAAGTCGATTCCGACGGCCAGAGAGGTGCCAGACACTGGCACCAAGGCATCAGATTTGTCCGATGGGTCGAGTGGAATTCCTCTGATTCCCTCATGAACAGAGTAAAGCAGGAAGGAGCCCATACCTGCTCAGAGACAGGACTTTGAAGTTTTTTCGAATCCATTCTTACTGTACGTGTGACTTTGGCGGTGAGTCTTACCTTCACAGGACTGCTGTCCAGACTTCAGGCTGTATCCAGCTGTGCACATGCAGGCCCTGGTTGTCAGAGAGGTGGGCAGACACAGCTGGGAGCAGTCTCCATTGTTGTTACTGCAAAGGTTGATATTGACTAAAGGGAAAGGAGAAGGTCAGTGTAAAACCAGAGGATTTTTAGTTGAATAAATTGAGCCCTCACAAATAGAATTTTAAACCCAGCTAAGAATTCAAGTGAATTTATTATAGAGAATCTTTCCAGCTTGTCCAAATGACATACATAGAATTACTTTTAGTGCAGTAACATTTTCCTTACCTTTCTGCACATTCTCATCATAGATCTTCATATGCATCATTGGGGAGGTGTGGTTTCGCATGACTTTCCAATTTCCTCCATCCTTCTTGTCGCAAGTTCCTATCTGGTCAGTTCCCTGGTCTGCCCACCACAGCTTGTCTCCTAATGTGAGGGAAACCGATTTATACCGCTGTAAGCTATCCCTTCAACATGGGGTTGTTTTTTGAGATATTAGACCTCTCAGAACATAAAGAGCTACACAACGCAATTTTGCAGATCATTAAAATGTATCTGAACGAATTTGAATTTCAAGTATCATTTTTTTTCCATATTACCCATGATAGCCAGTGCTGTAGCCTTGACAAGTTTGCCTTTAACACCTTCCAGGATCTCCAGTTTAGTTCCATCCAGTTGACAGCGGTTAATGGTGCTGTCCCCTGAGCTGATCCAGTACAGCTGCTCTTTTTCATAGTCAATGGAGAGGCCTGAGTGGAAATAATGATGCTTTTTGGGTGAAATTCTCTTACTAATCTGCTTATTTCCCCGTTTTTACTCTGTGAGTAAACAGATTTGTTTTGCATTTTTGGCAGCAGTTTGGCAGCATGCTCACCTACTGGACCTTTCTGATTGGTGAAAAGCGTGGTCTGGTTGGTACCATCCATGTTAGCCATACTTACGTTGTCACCATCAGTCCAGTACAGCTTCCTGGGGAGGCAGATGAAGTTTAAGAAACATTAAGTTGTGAGAGTGTAGAGACACAGTAGTGGAGACTTGGGAGAAATGGAAAACGCATGTGAGCGAGAATGTGCATCTGGAACTGAATGCAAGAGGACTCACCCCAGTAGAGGATGCACCACGAGACAGTGGGGCTTGTCTAAGCCCTGGATGACAGCATTCTTGAATGATCCATCCAGTCTGCCCACATTGATCTGCTTCTTGTTGGCATCATAGCTGGTCCAGAAGAGGTTTCTGGACACCCAGTCTACTGCCAGCCCATTAGCGTTAGGAAGGTCTGAGTAATGTTAGAACCACAGTAGGAAATCTTAGGGTTTAATTTAATTTTCATAGAAATACAGAAAGTTTTAAATATAAATTGCCATAAAAACAAATATTAAAAAAAAAAAAAAATTGAATGAGAGACGTCCCTATAATCTATCTTACCAGCCGACACAACAGTCTCCACCCCTGTGCCGTTAATGAAAGCTCGCTTGATGGTCTGTGTTCGGACATCTGACCAGTAGATGCGCTGCTCCACAGCGTCATAGTCCACCACTGTCACGTTGTCTATATCCGGCACGGTGAAGGAGATAATGTAGTTGTAGTAGGGGTTGTCAATGTCTACACCTCTGATTTCAATCTGGCGAGCATATAGAAGGAACTTGCGGGACTCTGGAAGAGAAAAAAAGAATACAAAAGATTTTATCCACTCCTATAACTTTATTAAAAAACTTTTTCAAAAAGCTTTTTAATATCTAATACTCGTAATGATTTCAGTTATTAGCTACGTTAGCAACAAAACATTCTCTGTAGATAAACATTCATGCTCCATTTCGTGTCAAATTATTATACACTATTCTAACAAAAGTTAACTTTAGGCTGCTTCTTACTGTGCAAGCTGGAAAAAAAAAAAAAAAAAAAAATCAAGAAGGGTTTTACGTGTATGACTACAGATAGGAAAACTTTATTTCAAAAAGTGCTACTGATGCAGTATCCTCTCTGTGCAGCGCTCTGAGGTCTCTGAGGCCCACAACACTGTCTACTTGGTTCAAGAAGTAATAATCGATCAGCACTGAATAATAATAATCTGCAAACGTTAACTAGTAACTAAACTTATCACATAAGTTTAAATGTAGCAAAATATGATGTTAATGTTAAAATTTAGTGAGGTCGAAACTACTGGGGAATGCTCTCAGCTCCAGCACCTCTTAATCCAATTATCCTAGAATCTACTGGTGAAATTAATTGTTCTGTAGAATGCTCAACAATGAGACAGACAAAGCTACTCCACCAAAACATCATGTATCACACCAATAAATGAAGTTTCCATTGTGGTATGAAATAAAATGGAAATGAGAGCGATGAAAGCTAAATGGTGCACATAGAGGAGATGTAATCAAATCTCCTGTCACAAGAGAAGACAGCTGATGAAGCTGATGTCAGGTTCAGGAGCCTGAGTGCGCCTTAGCTAGTCATGACAGTCGTGAGAAAACATTCCTAGAAACAAAGAGCCTTGATGAAAAGGATCTTATATGACAGTAAATACTCAGCTTGAGCCAGGTATCTGTTTAAGGTAAGAGAGGGGAAAAAAAGCACGTAGATGCATTTTGTTTGTGAGTTACCAGTTTGTTTCCTTACCTTTGCAGGTGCGTTTGTCAGGCTGAAGCTTCATGAGGTGGGGGCAGGCACAGGAAAAGGTCTGGTTGAAATTAATGAGGCAGAGGTGGGAGCAAGGGTTTCTACCGTCACTGGTTACACATGGGTTAGGAGCTGAAAGAAAGCAAGAGTCAAAGAGGGAAACTGGTGAAACAAAGACATATGAAGGATTTCTGGGCATATAGTTTCAAAATGCATCTGGACAAAAAATATGTAACATGAGAGGGTGTTTTTCAAGATTATCACAGTCAAGAGTTGTTTTAATGGACCACCAGATCAAGGGAACCTTTAGCATAGTGAATGTCACGACTACACTTGTCAGCACAGCTTGTTTTCTCATCACTGTCATGTGCATTGGCAGCAGCTGTCAATCAACAATTCTGTGTCATCTCTTTTCCTGCCTCCAATTACAGGACTTTGCGCCTTTCTGCTGCCCACACACAATTCGGTTCAACACTGACTACTAAACAAGGTGGCAAGGTGGCAGTCAAATGTAACAGAATACTGCAAAACAATCTTTTTCTGCCATCTTGTCAATCATGTGTGCATCTGTGAGATCAACACATGACATTTAAGTCGCAGGAGGAGCACTTTATTTCTTTCCCAGCCAGTGGGAAATGTCAAACAGGGGGGTGACTTTTTGATCAATGAGGCAGCAGGAGATGTCCAAATTTCATGCTGGTGCAGAGACACAACATGTTCTCACAGCTCCGAAAGGTCAGCTGTCTTCAGGGAATGGGAGTTGTGAATCAACGTGGTCACAATGAACTGTGAGCTTGTTGCTTTTCTCCTTTGAGCAAGGCCCAAATCAGCCAGACAGGCTGGAAAGGCCGGGTACAGTTAGGTCCATGACTACTTGGACAGAGACACAATTTTTGTTATTTTGCATCTGTACGGCACATTAAGGGGGTTAAAAAAAAAGTCAATATGTGATTGAAGTGTAGACAAAGCCCCCCGTTTTTAGAGACCCCGCCCCAAAAAAATTAACCAACTAGGATTATTTTGATACTGCTATGAAATTTCCTTTCCGTCAGTAACTGCCTGATGTCTAGAACACATCAAGACACCAGTAAACACCACAACCTAGTTCCTCTGGCAGCCATTCAGGCCCATGTCATAACACTGCCTCCACCACGTTTGACCGATAGTGAAGTATGCTTCAGACGAGCCGTTCCTTTCGTCTTTCACAGTTTTCTCTTACCATCGTCCTGGTACAAGTTCATCTTTGTTTCATCTCTCCAAAGAATCTTATTTCAGAACTAAGCAGGCTTTTTAGATGTTTTTTAACTAATGCTAATCTGAGTTTTCAGTTTTTTGTGTTAGCTATGGTGTGCATGTTGTCGTAAATCATCTGTATTTACATTCATGAACGTGTCGCTTGACTGGAGACTTTGAAAATGACACATATTCCTCCTCAACAGTGTTCTGGACTTGACTGGATGTTACAAATAGATTTTTCATCAAGCTGTGGATTTTTGTCACTTCTGGTGTTTTTTCTATATCTCTCTATCAGATTATTTTGTTTTTTAAGACTAATAATGGCCTACTTTACTTGCATCAACACTTATTTGGACCACATATTCAGAGTTCTACTGAAAAGCTTCTAAATGCAGGTCTAACACTTATAATCAACTGCAGAACTATTATCAGCTCAATTAGTCATGGTATGAGGAAGTAGACAACAACTGGCCATGAAATTGTTTTCCAGTAAATGGTCTAGTCTGAAATGAGGGACTTTGTGTAAATGATTCCCAAATGATTAATGGAATACTCCAAGATAACCCTCAAATTAAAGCTGAAAGTCTACACTTAATTCACATAATGACTATTGTTTTGTAAAATCCATTGTTGCGGTGTACAGACGCAAAATAACCGTAATTTAGTAACTGTCCAAATATTTATGAACCTAAACTTGAGTATAGGGTGCTCTCTCTCTCTCTCTCTGTCTCTGCATACACATCCGGTGTGAAACCTACCCTGCGGTTGTCTGGATGGGTGATAGACCTGCAAATCAAAGGGCTGTGTGTTGGTACGCTGGACGATGGTGACGTTGTGTCCCGTCCATTTGTTGGCTTTAGCCAAAGTGTTAGTTCTCCAGTCAGTCCAGTAGACCTCCCCTCCGTACATGGTAACAGCAAAGGGGTGGGACAAATACTCATGACCCCGTAACACTTCAATCAGCCCAGAACCGTCGTACATGGCAGAGTAGATAGCATCTGACCTGCAGAGGCATTTGAGCAGAGATTAAGAGGGGGACAACATGTGCATCAGTTTAATTGTAGGCATGCTGCTCATAAAGCTAAAGTCTGTGCATGTTGTTTTGAATAAGGAAAGCATTTGCGTGTTTACTGAAAACATAACAATGGCAAACAGAGAAATAAAGATTGGGGGAAATGGTGATGTAATGAGTGAGTGGGTGGATGCAGGGCAATCTGAACACTCTGTATGTTCAAAGAAATACTACCTGGCATCAATCCAGACAATGCGTCTTTCCATGTAGTCTACCGTGAGTCCGTTGGGCCATCCACCACTGCCCGTTTCCTTGTGTATGATGCGTCTGCCCTCACCACTCATTGATGCTGCCTCAATCCTGGGCAGGCTTGCATCCCAGTCTGTCCAAAATAGAATACTGCCAACAGAAAATAAGTGGGGCGGAGGGACTTTCACTAATGTGAACACAACTTTCATATAAGAATATGTTTCTTTTATAGTCCAACACTGTAAATATATTCTAAAATTAAAAAGGTACTGGAAATTTCGATAACCTCCCAAGTCTGATTACAGTGTCAATAATCCATGCGTTCTTACCCATCTCGAGGGTCTAGGGCAATGGCCCTGGGATGCTCCACCTCCCCAGCCAGCAGGGTGGTTCTCATGGTCCCATCCAGTTTGGCAACCTCTATCTGATCCAGGTTGCTCTCCACCCAGTAGATGTTTCCTGCTATCCAGTCCACAGCCAGGCCCTCAGGAGTACCCAGTCCATACTGGATCACCACCTCAAAACTGGTCAGTGCTGAATAGGTTGCAGAGACAGAAAGACTTTAAACGAGGACAGTGCTCTTAATTGTACATTTGGTGACTAAACACTGAACCGGAGAGCAGACCAATATTGTGATTTTTGCTTGGTTAATGTTACTTTATTTTTTCCCAGAAACAACAGGCTGTCATGCTCACAAAGTGCATGCCAAAATGTGTGATCATCTCTGGCCGAAGACGATGAGACAAGTTATACACTTTTTTTCCAGTAGTGATTTTAGAGGGAGCAGGACAGGCCTTCTTCAGGGTTTGCTTAAAGGAATGCTGGACTCCAGCTGCCGTTCTGTGTGTATTGTGGGTAACATGCCAACAACTTCAGAGTTTCTGAAACGATTTCAATAACTAGCAGCGGGAGCGGGTCTCTGAGTTGGTGAAAATGTCTCTGCTCCACAGTCTTATTTTAATGGTGAATTTGGAAGGCTGGGAACTGGAGCTACAATGTTTTTTTTGCCTCCTAAGCTTCATCAGTGTTCTGGCTGCAGTCACGCACAGTGAGTACTGAGACAAATGGGAAGAGACAAAGCCTTCCGTGTGCCCCCGAAGTGCTACGCTGGGAACACAACCTTGATTGGCAAGGAGACCTGGGGTTTGGGAGCAGCAAAGGCAGACCATGACCTGGGAGATTAATTCAGGGTCACAGACCACCACAACTGACCACAGACTCTCTTTAAAAACATCTAAAAAAAGGTGCGTCATATCTGAGGAAACCGTCAAAAGTACAAATATAATTTTCAATCTCCGAAGGAATAGGCCACACCTATCTTTATTTTAGGTCCCGAAACACTGAAAACTGAATTTATTACTACGTAAGTTAGATTGTTCATCCATCTTTATGTTTAAGCCAAAGTTACTAAAGGCTGTAGCTAACTGGCTGCTTCACCTCCATTTTCAGACAGCTTCCCACGATAGATCTTGTCTTCCACCACATCAGTCCAGTACAGGGTACTCTCATTGAGGTGGAAGTCAAGGGCAATGGTGTTCCTCAGGCCTGGTACCAGCACACTGAACTCCCCTATGTGAAGGTCAATTCTTCTGATCTCGTAGCGGTTGGAGAAGATGATGAAAGGCTTGAATGTATCTGGAAGGCAGATAAATTCAATTTGTTGAAAGCACAAAAATGTTAATGGCTTGACACAGTAAACATCACTTTAAAGCCCAGACAGACAAAACCTCTCTTCTAAGCACCAATTTGAATAACTGAAGGACTTTAGTGCCCTCTATAACAAATAATTTCAACACTATGATGCATTAAATTGTAAACACACGGCAGAATCAGTAAGAAGAAAAACATGTCTGCTCTCAATCTGAAGCCAAAAAGGAATTCTTCAGTCTAAAGGTAAATACTATCTTTAGGTTTTAAATTACCAGTGCTTTTGCAGCTCTCCATGTCGGACTCCAGCTCCCAGCCTTCGTAGCAGGAACACTTGACGCTGGACTTCTCCTGCTCGCACTTCTGGCTACACTTGAGGTGTTTGGCACAGAAACTCTGGATCTGACAGGTCTTATTGTCTGCTCCCAGTTCCATACCCAAGGGACAAGAGCACATGAAGCCCTCCCCAGGAATGATGCTGCAGTTGTGGCTACAGCCACCATTATCCAACGCGCACAAGTCTAGAGGTGAGAAAGAAAGAACGAATGCACCATTTGTTGTGTTTTTCATTGAAAGCACAGGGCAATTTCAACGTTATCCTTTGCATCATTGCTTTTGCATGAAGAAGACTCTACCACAAAGTTTCTCATCAGAGCCATCGTTGGTAGCACACATGTGGTGAGTCAACTTGCACACCAAGGCCTCACAGTTGTCCTCATCTGAGTTGTCCTCACAGTCACTGTCGCCATCGCACACCCAAGCCTTGCTGATGCAGCGAGCTGTCCAAAACACGACACATCAATTATCAGCTTGTGGTGTTAAAAGATTTGTACCTCAATATATTTCAGACCAACAACTTAACATAGACTTGCAACACTGTCCTCAATTGTCAGGGAATAAAACCCTGCATGTTTCCACTGAATTCAAAATAAAAATTTCATCTTTCAAGGTCAACTCAGGTATTCTTAACCCAAAGCCTTTTCCCAGTCTCTTTCCCAGGCTCTAAGAGTTCACAAAGTCCAAGGACTGTTCAGCTCGACAAGGCTAAACAATGTAACACATGCATTGTATAACCTTGTTGAGCTAAACAGTCCTAGCGACTGAGCTCCATACTGTAGTCATTTTCAAAAAAATTTGTGCAATTTTATAGCCTAAAAGACTGAGAAACAGGTCTTCGATTGAAAAACACTGGAGTTCTCCTTTAAACTCTGGCACTTAATCTAGCAGAGTGTACTTACCAGATTCCCTGCAGCTAAACTTGACTGCTGGGTCACACATGTGGGTCACACCCTCGCAACTGCTCTCGTCACTCAGGTCCATACAGTCTGTGTCCCCGTCACAACGCCAACGCATGGGAATACATAGGCCGTCCATCCGACACTGGAACTCATCCACATGGCATCCGCCCGGAGGACGAGTAGCTGGAGAGAAATGAGCAGAACAAAGTGCGATAGTTAGGCGACGAAAAAGATGTGGTATAGAGTTCAACCGATGTCGAAGCAATAACACCTAAGAAAGAAAACTGTCTGTTTCCACAACTAGGAAACAAAGACCACACGCCCTTTGCCAAAAACTGAGAGGAAGAAAAAGAAAGGACAGGCCATTCTAGTCATTAATTAATGTGTAGGTACGTTGGGATTCTGGGTTAACAACCTGACACTGAGCCAAGTCACAAAACATTGACACGCACAGCTCACTGAGTGATGTCACAGGCAGATTAAAGGCGCCAGTGAGGTGGCACAATGACGTCCCCTCATGGCAAAAAGTCTGCTCCTTGCACGGCACAGCTACAGGATAAGGGTCAGGGCTAAAATATCCATGAGGTGATAATGTTAGTTTTTGGGGTTTTTTTCATCTAGTGACTTCCCAACAGCTGGCCAAGAAGACAGTCCACACACACAACACATTGCTCATTAGACCAACAAGTCACGCTGGGCGCCGACTTTGCATGCTGGGACTTGGCTGTGTTTCTGCATGGATCAAACAGCGCGTACAACATTAGAATACACAGTGTACAGGACTGGATGTTACAAGACGAAAGAATGCAACAGTTATGACGCTGACGCTGTCTATATTACAAAGATCGGTTCACCAAAACTCCAAATTCCACGTCAACCCAACAGGGACACCACAAAACACAACCACATCCTAAACAGAGCAAGAGACCACGCCAGCGCATGCTTTGCAGAGGACAAAAAGGTAGGTTGATCCCTTTTTACAACTGTAAACAGCAACCCATAAACCCAGTAAAACATTACACAAAATATGTTGAGTTGAACC
>KV751364.1:1725340-1740503 GCA_001698575.1 Mola mola
ATGTTATCTTATCTTTAATTCCTTACCCTGGTTGGTACAGTTGGCATGGGTCTCGTCACTGTAGTCCCCACAGTCATTGTCGCCGTCACAGGTCCAGTATTCTGGGATGCAGCGGCCGCTGTTACATTTAAATTGGACGCTGGAACACGAATGACTGCAACCCGCTTCATCACTGTTATCGCCACAGTCATTGTCTGTCGCACAAGATTTTTCAGATTAACTCAGTTATTGGATTGCTTTACAGTTGCACGGAAGTTGAGGAAGTGTCAGAGGATGACTACCGTTATCGCAGCGCCAGTTGATGTTGATGCAACGGCCGTTGGCACAGGTGAACTGTGTCAGAGGGAAGCAGGTTGGATAGGCTAAAAGGGGGGGGTCAAGCAATAAGTTTAAAAAAATATTTGCTGTGTAAAAAATAAAACATGTATTAATCAAAGTTACAAAGGTGCTGTAGACTCACCACAGGAATCTGGTTCATCTGAGCGGTCTCCACAGTCATCATCCAGGTCACATGTCCACGAGATGGGGATGCAGCGGCCACTGGCACAAGCGTACTGGTTTGGTGGGCATGTGCGAGCTGGCAGGGGAACAGGGTGTAAAACATTTAGGTGCTGTAAAAGACATCTGACTTCCTCAGGCAATAACCCCTGACTCAACGTTTAGGCTTGCAATAACACAGTTATTGAGTTATTACGAATACTCAAAGTTATAAAATTATAATCCTATTTCCCAAATTTGATTGCTACAAAAATAACTGCAAAACACCAAAAGTCACTTCATCTTAATTAAGTTAAAAGCCTATTTGAATTTAGAACAGTCATTAAATAAGCAACAAACGCTGTTAGCCAAAGACCATCACGGCATTTAGCCCATTATCATTGATACTGCAGATCAATACGTCCTCCCAAACTGTCTGGAGAACCCTTGTGGTATCCGCCACACTTATCTTAAATAAATCAATTCAAACAGAACCGAGCATGTCTGCTTTAGATGCGGCTTGTTTGCAACCCCAAGCTTTCAGTAATTCAGCGATTTCTTCTGACCCTTAACAGAAATGCTTCTGTGTCCTAATATCTTTTTAACCTAACACTTTCTCTTGATTTGTTGATCCTGAAGAAACAACCATCCAATCCTCAGCATCCCTTAGTTGCATTGTTACTTGTTTGAAATTCTCAAATCCCCATTGTATTACCTATTGCCGCTATTATGTATGTACTATATATTATTCATTGGCACAACCAGCAACACAGGTGATAACAATCAAATCTTGTGTCTTATAAGCTGCAGTTGTGTGCTTCCAGTCAAAGTTACAGTTTATATCAATGTTGGTGCATATACAGTGTGTAGTAAAGACATTGAGGGGATTTAAAATAATGTATTTTATGGAAAAATGAAAGTTATGACTATACTAGCATGTATGATTCGTATGGAAAATTTGTAGTCACATGCCATCGTCCTTTAATGGACATTTTTAGAAGGAGTGCAAAAGACTGATAGAGAGCGTTATTGCATAGCAAAGCAACAATCAAGTAAAGCTCAATATCAGCAGAAGCCACAGAGCTTGTTGTGCTGCTGTATGTAAAGTCAAATTCCTTGATGTGTTCTCGTGCTTGGACAATGAATACACAACCTAGACTTACGCACATCTTCAGCCCAAAAGATCTATTAAATCGCTACAGTTTTAAGTCGAAAACCCAAGATTAGAACATTATGTATGCAGCATATACAGTATATACTCCAGCTTTGAACATACCAGAACAGGTGGTGTTGGATTCATCTTCATCATTGCCACAGTCATTGTCACCATCACACAACCACCGCAAGGGGATACAGCGGTTGTTTTGGCACTTGAATCGGTCAGCTGGGCAGGTATGCTGGTCTGAGGGGGGAGAAAATAAAAGTCCAATTCAAAATCTTAATCTTAATCTTTTTCAAAACCGGTTTAATTACTTTTAGTTGCTTTAGCGTTTTAATCTATTCAACTTGTTACATAATACTACAAGCGTTCAAGTAAGTCAAACAAATGTAAAAGGAGAAGAAGATCCAGTAAAAACATGATTCCCTGGTTGTCACTATTGCCTGATGAAGAGAACGCTGACCAGCCACATAACAGAAACATTACACTTGCTTGGAAACAGACAATCAGGGAAAATTTAGTTTGCACTCTGTCAGTTCGTATTAGTTAACCCTTAAACAGTGTTTCTGTGTATCTCTGTGTTGCAGTGTAACCATGGCAATGACGTGGTTAGCTTACGGCAAAGCTCAGGGACCTCGTCGCTGTTGTCCAGACAATCATTGTCCCCGTCACACTTCCAGCGCTCTTGGATGCAGCGGTTGTTCTTGCAGGCGAACTCCCCAGGCTGGCACTGGGGCGGGGGCACGTAGGAGGGGTTGACTGGAGATGAGATCAGAGGTAGGAGCAGAAACAGATGGGCCATTGAGTCAAGAGGCAAGTATCAAAATTAAAAAAGGAAAAAAACAAAGCTTTTTGGACATTAGATTCCGTCAGCCCCCTTAAAAATGCTCGTGGGCCTTTTTAGAGCTTCTCTCAACTTTTGGCAAAGACAGGGTACAGCAGACCCGGCAAATGGAAAGTGCAGCCAAAAATTCTTTGACAGCTTTAGATCCTACAGAGTAATGAATTTCTCACAGCTTTCAACATGGCTCTCCGGTGAAACCTCTTCTGGTAAAACTGCTAAGTACCTTTGCAGGTGACACTGTCGACATCCAGGATTTGATCATCAGCACAGCCGCAGGACCTTCCGTCAGGAATAGCAAGGCACAGACTGCTGCAGCCACCGTTATTAACTCGACAAGCGTTGGAGCCTACATGAAAAGACCAACCAAAAGGAAAGTGAGATTATCACCCTCATATTTATGCAGTAAGTCATAATGTGAGCGTATATGAGTAGAAGGATGGTGAACCTTGCTGCTGGTGAGCGTCGTAGACCCTGATCTCAAAGATCGGTGGCCTCTCGTTACGGAGCAGAGTGACCGTTTTAGTGGCCTGGTCTAGTTTGTAGATGCTGCCACCACGGTACTCATTCCAAAACAGAAATTGTTTGTAATGACACAGGCCAAAGGCGTGGTTGAGCTCTTGACCCTCATAAACCACCTGGTAAATCGGGAGAGAGATTCAGATTTTCCAACAAAATTCATAATTATGATGTTATCAACACAAGGCTGAATTTTACAATCGTAGGTATTATGTCTTATCGTGCCAATCATTACCAACCTTTCGCTCAGTGGTGTTGAGGTAAACCAGCTCGATGCGGTCGTAGTAAGCATCCACCCAGTACAAAATGCCCTGGGGGATGTCGAGACTCAAGCCATTTGGCCACAGCACTGTCTTGCTGGTCAGGAATACTTGGTGATGAGAACCATCCATCCAAGCTTTCTTTATCTTCCCTCTATTGCTCTCAGTGGGATCTTCCTCCCAGTCAGTCCAGTACATCCACCTGGAAAACAAAAATCAAAAAAATCCAGAGATGAGACACTTCTGTGAGACCTTGAACCATTAACAACTTCAACATTTGTCAGTGTCATTTCTTCAGTGTCTCACCCATGTTCGGGATCCACTACAATAGCTCGAGGGTGGCTCATCTTGCCCTCAATGAGAGTCTTGCGCGTCTGAGAAGCCTTCTCCAGCCTGGCGACACTAATAGTCTTCTTAGGCCCATCATCTGTCCAGTAGAGATTACCCCCCATCCAGTCTACTGCTATCCCCTCCACTGTGTGAACACCTGAGGTAGGCAAAGGAAGGAAAGTGTTACCTACTCATTTCTCATAAAGGTGGAAAGAATAAAATGAAAATTATACGGAATAACACGACTGAATTTCCTGTCTTCTATACATTCAGTGTGTTCATCCAGAATTAGGTTAGAGAATAAAAATAGTCTCAAGGACATAGCTACTATTTCACTCCTACCTTCCTTTAGTATGGTGTCTCTCTCGGTGCCATCTATTTTCTGTCGGCCAATAATGTAGCTGGTGGCATCAGCAAAGTAGATGAATTCACTAGCGGCATGGAAATCCAGAGCCCGAGGGTTCATTAGGTTCTCAATGGGAATCATGTACTCATCGGGCACCTTGGCATTCATGTCCATGCCCCTGATGATTCCAGGACGACCTTTACCGTACACCAAGAACAACTCATGGTCTGGTTCTGAAGAGGAACGGAAATGAACACTGAATGAGTTTAATGACTTTCATCAGCCATTTTGTAATAATCATTACAGAAGAAACTAAGGGTTAATTCCTTTAAATCAAAGTTAAACTTTTCCCTCAGTCTTGATACTCACTTTTGCAGGACTTGCCATCGCTGCCCAGGCTGAATCCGGAGCGACAGCGGCAGGTACGAGCCTTGTGGCTGTTGCTCAGCAGACAAATATCAGAGCAACCTCCGGCCTTCCCAAACTGATCCAGGGCACATGCGTGGCTGCGCACTAAGCCAGGGAGAGAGGGGCACAGAAACAACAGCAATACAACAGTTTGTGTTATCAACAGACATGGAGTCGGTTAGTTAGCAGTCAAGCTAATCCATGCACTCTTGATTTGAGTACCTTGCGGCTGCCGCCTCTGGTGGTACACATGCAGCGCGGCGCCACGATCTACCCGAGTCACCACCTGGAAGTCAGAGCTGTTGAAGCGGTTCACGCGGATCACGCTGGTCTTGGGATTGAGGTTGCCTTCGTCTGAGTTGGTGGCATACAGGTAGTTCTCAAATACAGTCAGCCCATAGAGGTGCTCAATCTGAAATGCAATAAAGCCGCAAATGTTTTACATCTGCTCCTAAAAACTCATTGGGCATGAGTAATGCCCCGTGTACATATTGTTGGTGTGCATATTTTTAAGTTGATCACTGTTCCTTAAATTCTGTATGATAGAGCTAGATCTAAAATATTTAAAAGACAGAAACAGACTTACAAAGAGACATGCCGAGAGTAAGAGAAATAAATAATAAATTTGGCACAGTGCTGCCTAATGGCTCCTATCTGCAGACATTGTACTGTTATGAGAGTATTTTCTGTCCAGCTCTCTTCTTCTGTCAGAAAGATGTGTGGGTTGGGATCATATTACCCCACACACATACTGCTCATACACGTGCCACCACCGCCACCACCATCCTCCCAACACTGCAGTGCTGATTTCATTACAATCATTACTTTAAGTTTGAGCCAAGTTTTGCTAGGGCCAGACGTCCAGTCTAGCTTCCTACTAAACACTCCGAGATTAAGATGACCTGGATGACTGAGAACCTTCACAGATAAATCAATAAAAGCTATTTATGCCCCAGTCAAGCAGTTCTCTTGGAATAAATAATAAGGAAACAACTAGAAAATTGTGCTTAACTTGAATGATGAAATAAAAGCAATGATGATACAAATTTGTGTTGGTAGACTGAAAGGCAAAAAGTGAGAGTCTGGGTAGTTTGGCGAAAGTGATGCAGTCTATATTCTTGAGGGTGTATCGGTATATGTTTGGGTGCTGTTTTTTGTGTGTTCACTCCTGCAAACATCAGTTTAACCTCACCAGCAGGCCCTGGATAATGGTGTGTCGGTTCTTGCCCTCATAGTCAACCACTTCGATGTAGTCCAAGTAGGCGTCAGCCCAGTACACCATGCGATTGACCAGGTCAAGTGTGATGCCGTGTGGGAAGACAATCTTGCTGTCAACCAGCTTGGTGCGGTTCTGACCATCCATGTCACAGCGCTCCACCCTCGGCGTGGACCCATAGTCTGTGAAAAACACTTTGCTGTGGCAGCGGAAGAGTGGCAAAAAGAGAGGGAAGTTTCATTAAGCTTGGGGGAACAGAAAAGGATATTTCATCAGCCAGGGGAAAGGATGTGCCTGCATTGCTACATCTATTATTTTCAATTTGACCTGACACAACATGATTGACTCAAGTGACACACCAACATTTCTAACTGTAATGAGAAAGAACCGTGATAGATACTAGCCTGTCAGCATCTGGACCCCGAAAAGGTTAACACGCATGTGTGTATGTCGCACCCAAGTATCAGGGGTTTCCATCTGGAGGAAATGCATTGATTTTTGACTGCCTGCTTAGTCAGCACCTCGTCTGATCATAAGACAGCATTTCCCTCTGAAAAGCTGCTAAAAAAGGCCTAAGGGTAGCGTTAGGTCAAAAACACTGGGGAGAAGTACAAACCCCATGGCCGGGTCCAGGGCGATGCCTTTAGGGTTGTACAGTTCTTGGTCCAGCAGAGTGACGCAGGTCTGGCCGTTCTTGTTGCAGACAAACACTCGGTCATCAACATCATCCACAAAGTAGAAATTTTTGGTCAGCCAGTCAATGGCCATCTGCTCCACATCTGAAGGATAAACAGAATAGTTTTGAAAAAAAAAGAGGAAAAAAAGCAGCTCATCTGGGAGTTCAGCCATAAAATTTAGACTCAATTCATAAAAACAGTCACTTTAAGACGCTCTGCCCCGCTCCTTACATTTGACCATGGAAAAAAAAAAAAAAAAAAAAACCAAAAACAATTAATACAACTAAATTAATAAATTTCTGTCATCTCACTGCACTATTGGGCCTAACAGGTCGTCCATTTAAAGCATTCCACTTGTCTTATTTTAAGGCAACACAGGGGAGGAGAGAAAACAGGAGAGCGACAGATGAAGAGCTGGAGATGAAGGCCTCCACCTTATAACCTGAATTCCTTTCATCAGACTGTTTACAGAACTCACGAAGAAAGTTAAACTCTTGAGCCCCTTGTCCTTTGATAAGAGGCACATAAACTTAAACATAATACACCGATCAACTGCCAAAGCACATCAAACGTGTTTTTAAAAAAGTGGTAGCTTGTCTGTAGCCACCACTCTGTGGTCTGTCCTGCCGACAACACTATCTGATGGATACAGATGACAACTAATAGCCTATCAACATTAACAGACTGGAGCGTACTTCAAATAGAACAATACACAATAATTTATTATTATAGTTTTTGCTTTTCTTTAGCACTGATAAACAAAATCTGCAAAGTACACAGTAACTAATTTATCAAATGAATTGAAAAAAAAAAAAAGGAAAATACTGACTCGCAAATGTAGTTGCAGAGTAGAAGTATAAACTAGAAAAAAATAGAAATATTAGGATTGAGTACCTTAAAATTGTACTTTAGGACATTTCTTGAGTAATTTACGTAAATATGTTTTGACACTAATGTTTTTTTGGGGTTTTTTTTACTGCAAATGCACATCAGTTATCAGACTCCTTGGTACCAATAATCCGTAACTGCCCTAAGAAAAGAACATATTGGTCTAAGAACTACAATTACAAGCAGTACACAGTTTCGGCACAATGAAAATCGCTCATTATGGACCAAAATTGACTTTAAAAAAATTGAAAATTTCTCCAATAGGAAGCTGGGAGCTTTTGACAGATCCATACTCTGTGCATTGAGGAGTGAAATGTGAAGTTGGTGGTGGAGACATGTATTGCTCTCTATCCTGTACAAGGCCAAGAGTAGAAGTCCCACATCACAGGGAGATCCAGCTGTGTGACACACGCGGCCTGGTGTTTTATCAGGTGCGGTTTCACATCTTTTCAAAACAGAACACTGAATACACAAATGCACATCACACACTCACTACTCACACAAACAGTATCAAAGTGCCCCCACTGGTCCCTTGGGGGAATCTATGCCGTTGATAATGACACAGCAGTCAGCCCTTCTCTGGGATTCAACAATTCAAAAAGAAACCAACAGCGCTGGAACTCCAACAATGAAATCCATGCTGCTCAAAGACAGAGCCAAAGCAAGTTTCACAACAGAACATAAAATACATCTGGACCTAATGTAGGACACCTCCAACCCACCTACCAAACATACACAGAACTTCAAGAAATCTTCCCCCACTTGGCACTTAGGGTATGTTCAGAGCTAAAATTGAATAGAGCTGAGGAGGATGACAGTGGATGAAAAAAAAAAGAAACAGATGGTGAAATAAATTTATATCAGAACATTGAAAATATCAGTGCACCTCCAAGCTGGAAATTATTTATTGACACTTGGCAGAGCTAGTGGGAAGAGACTGTAAATACGTGAGCCTAATTTCTAAAGAAGAAAAAACACAAGAACATGGAGGGAGTAAAAACCAGTCCAAGATGTTTCTTAGTATCAAAACCAAGATTCTGACAACGGGGAAAGTTTGTCATGGGGTTGAGAGGGATAGCGATACTCCCACTGGTATCAGCTCTGAAACCATTCCTCCGCTAAAGGAATCCAGCTGGAATCCTGGCTGCACAAGGCATTGATTAGACTCGCATATGGGGTTTAGCAGCCAGTTGTGCAACACAGAGCCTATTATGTTGTGTAACAACTGGTGGACCCCCTTATTCAGACAGCCAGAGTCTGTTAACATTCTCACTCGTTCATTTTCTGATAAGAGGAAAGTTTGCTGGGAAACTGAATGAACCCACCCTTCTCTCCTCAACTAACTACCCTGCCTTCGCAACCCCTTTTCACTTCCTGCCCCTTAACACCTGCCAGCTCACACTGCACAGGCGGAACACATATTACCAGCTGAGGGGGGAGTTCTTACTGGCAACAACAAACAGGCTATCCACACAAATAGCACAGGTATTTACATACAGGGCCCACAGCCTATTTAGATCTCCAATCTACTCACACACACCGGTGTCTAGACTGGTTTGTGAGTACAAAATTTGTCCTTGAATGGTATTTCCTCTTTTTGCACATCAATGCAAGCAATTCTTTTATTTGCATGTTGGTGTAAAGCAGAAAATAATCGTGATCATCCTACTTCTATAATCCTTCCTCCCGTGCCAAGAAGATCCTATTAATCTGTACAAAACCCTCTCTGACCTCTCAAGATCCATTTACTTTGCATGGTTTTCCATAAGGTTATAATATATGACCTCTATTTTAGTGGTTAACATTGACACCACGGGCAAATCCCTATGTGTGACAAGTGACGCAATTGGATGGGTTGGATAGGATGATTCGATTTTTTAAAAAATGAGGATAAGAAAAGAGGGGCAAAAAGAGCAGACATGCACATTAACATCTAGCATGAAGGTGGAAGCCTTTCCTCATCAAACTGTATGCTGACTGATTCTAAGAGAAAGCCCCAGGAACAAAGACTATGACAAGAGAGGAAGGAGGACTGAAGGATGGACATGTGGATAAGGGCTGGTCCCTGCTGTGGAGTTCCGCTTTGAAGGGGGAGAGGATGAGATGGTGGGCACACATATAGATAGAGTCAGCCACATCTGGAACCTTCCTATAGTTATCTGGCCCGCTCTCTCTGGTTCCCAGAATATATATAAATCACCCTGTTTGTGAGAACCTCCCTACCTCCCCAGCACATTCTACTGTATATCCATCTAAGGCCATTCTGCTGCCCTGTCCACCATACATTTAGTAGTGTACCTGACCTTCTTGTTATAAAACACTGACAAAGACCTCATGTTGCTACCAATGATTAGAATTTGCTGAAATCCCCGACTGATGTATCAGAAAACATAGAATCGACCAAATGCAAAGAGAGCCTGTTGCCTGTGTCCACGCATAGTGACAGACAGCCAATGCTCAGATGTGACTGTGCACTTTCTGTCACTGTCAGTTTTCTTGTGGAGGTTGGGATACCTACCTGGACATAGACTGCTTTGACTAAGAGAGAAACAGGGAAATCATGCCATTTCAGAAAGTGTGGCTATGGTGTAGAATCACAAGTTGTGACGCAACGAAACCTTACAGCCATTGTTAAAAACTTTCTTGAAGGAAACCCTTACTACACAGGGCCAGGCTCACAGACAGCACAGCTTACTTTGTCCTGTCCATTGAGGAAGTGCTGGAGAGACTTTTTCTAAACAGAAAGTCAATCAACTCATTATTTTATTAAACTTTCTGATAGCCGTGTAAGATTAGACACAATCAAATATAAGTATTAAGGTTAATACAAAGTCCACTGATTAAAGGTTATAGCAGTATCAAACTAGATAGAATGCAGGCAAGAAGTAATGAAAATAATGTAATAAACAACTGCAAAAACGCCAACCTGTGAAAATACTAAACTTAAAGACCTGCATTCAAAACTTTGCCAAAGTAAAACTGTAAGAATAATCAACACAATGTACTTAGTGTCAAAGTAAACTACTCATTCTGAAGTGATACGATCACTGGCAATGTTTCACTGTGGTGCATGTGGGTTAACGGTACAGTTGCATTTAAGTGTATACTGCATTTTACTACTGTGGCTGTGGTAAAATAGTTAGTTTTATTTACCGCAATGCATAATATTCTATACGATTATACACATGTATTGTCACTATTTTGTGAAAAAAATATATAACAGGACAGGACAGCCTTGTTTTCAGCTATGTGATAACACATTTCCCTTCCAATCCAAGGATTTTTAAATCATTCAATCCCACTGAAAAAATGGAAATACATGACATAACACTGGAGAAGTATGAAAAAATCTTAAAAGTAATATAGCACCTAAATCTGAGGAGAACTTGTACTTCATAATATCTACAGTACTCGAGGTACATTTGACCACTCTCAAGATTTCAGACGTGTAGAGGTAGGACAGCACACACAAAGAAATGTAGGCAGTGTAAAGCTGAACAGAAACGTGTGAAACTTCTCATGTGTATATGTGTATGTGTGCTTGTATATCTGAGCGTGTTAAAGTGACCTGAGTGGACAGGACGTGAGACAGAAAGAGGAATGTAGGTGCTGTACTGGCTGACAGTACCCAACATCGGGAATGTAAATACCATCTGGACGTCCGCTCGCTCACGCTCACACACACATCCAAGGTACGGCAAAACACCACCTTCTCCCTCTCATTTTATCATTCCCTTGTCTCCTTTGCTTCAATCTTTCTCTAGAGGTGTCCTATCACTTCTACCCTTTGTTCCAATATACTCCGCAGACCAACTAAAACCACCAAAGCAGCTAATCAGTCTTGTCACAATATTGAATTTTAAATCACAAATTAATCAACATGAGGTTTAACTTTCAAATAATTACAAACAGTAACATGATTTTTGTAGCTAGTTTACCTGTAACTGCACTTAAACACATCATGTGTACATGAAGACAATCAACTGAGTGGTGCAGGAGGTATTCTCATACCAGTCCAAGTCAACAGGCGACAATCTCACAAATCTCTTTTTCCAGAGATTTGTAGGATTTGTTTGGGTTTATTCATTAAAAAACTGCCAAAGATACGTTGCTGATTTTTTTGACAAGAGGGTTTACTCTAGAGAAATTTGAGAAACTCTACTCATTCACTTAAAGAAAAAACTGAACGTAAAAAACTGAATATCCATCATTTGTTTTTTATTCTTGAATGCAAGGGAGTTCTTTTCTTTTTTTTTTAAACTCTGTAATCTTTATTTTTTGACTTTGTCTAACCCTGTAGCTGCTGCTGCTGCTGCAAAATACCACTCACTACCTTTAAAGAATAAACTGAACATATAAAATGTGAAATAAAACCAATGATTTGTTGATCTCTACAAATCTTACTATGTATATAAACAAAATTTAATCATGGCCTCAGTATCAATATTTAAATACAATCGTAGATTTGGAGGATGGTGACACAGCAACACAAGCTCAACTGGAAGCAATTATGAGTCACTGAACTTTTGGTAACATTGCAGGTTTCCCATCACACATTTCTGGGTTTACACAACTGGCTCCTCCACTTGTTTTCTGCATGTCAGCCATTTCATGCCTGGGGACATTTCTCAAGGGAATACTTTACCACATGCACACACTCACAAAATCACACCCTTGCTTTCATGTTTTGTCTAAATCTGTGCTCCCACTCTACGAGAGTAACAGTTCTGTCAGCCAGACAAATAAAATCAAACTGTCAGGCTCATAATAAATCATGAGATAAATCATGTCAGGATTATACGAGCAAGTCTCTCTCAAAGGGAAGTGGTCACATGCCGTGCATGTTAGTGTGGGTGTTGCAAAAGAGATGAAACTCTGAATTAAGGCAAGACCTATGCGTGTACACTTCCAGAACAAAATGTACATTACTTGAGGAGGGGAAATCTATGCTGAATGTCATCCAGAGGTGCAAGAGAACAGATTACATCAAACAATAATACACTTTCAGGCATCTTTATACTCATCCAAAGTCAGTATTCATGTATAGAGACGACTTTATTAATTTCCCTATGGGGATTAATAAAGTCATCGCTATCTATCTATATATTCTGAGGAGCAGCTTCAGCAACAGAATGATCCAAAGCCCGCTGCTACAAGGAACAATACAGGATGTCGTTCCTCCCCAGTGCAATCAGACTTTTCAACACCTCTAGTTACTAGACACTTGACACTTTACCTGGTAAAACCATACACCTCCTCCTACCTGCACTAAGCTCTGCACTCTGCACAACATCTGTACATACTGTTAGAATTCTACAACTGCCAATACTGTGTATATTTTTGTACTTTTATTTTTATTTTATTTTATACTTCTATACCTTTATGATGTTATATGTCCACTGTCAACAATCTTACTGCTGTGACATATTAATTTCCCTACGGGGATTAATAAAGTCATCTCTACCTCTATCTCTATCTATCTATCAAACTACGTAGCAGGCTACTTGTTAAAAATGGGCAAACTAACAGCTCAACGAATGCAGGCAGCCTTGTACCACAAACCCTGTAGGTAAGCTAGACATATTGCCTCCCTGGGTATGTCAGGGTGCCCCTGTTCTTCAAAGACAAACCTTTACAAACAATAGAGCTGTACTCAGCGTTTCTATTTGGCAATTTTATGCTGGTTCAAGCAGCTTTTGAAGACAAGGTCACTCTGCTTCACACTTAACATTTGTCTGAGCTAGCAAGTGCAAAGTTGACTATTATATTCCTGGGGCAAGTTGCACCTACTTCACATGGGCTGAGTTGACACCTGGAACTGATTACCTGAATGCGCACCTCGCACGCTCGTATGCCAGGCATTCATTTCTTGCTCACCGGTAGCACAGAACTAAACTGTAATGCACTCAGTGCACCTGAAAGCATTTATTTAGAAAAAGTATAGTATGAGGAGAAAATACTTATTCTATAAACTAAAGCTAATTCATCTCTGTTCAAGTTAGATGACATTTCTTTTTTTGTGCGAATAAAGCTTCTACTCACGGTGCAGGCTGAGGGAGATTTTGATGGTGCGGATGTTGGTGACGGTCTTGAGGTCTGGGATGCTGGCGCACTTCAGCTGGGTGGCAGCAGGGGTTTCACCTACATCTATCCAGCAGACAGTCTCTTCAGCATAGATGAAGTCCATCGCCATGGTCTGCTTGTTGGTGATGGAGGGCAGCCGGAACGCGGAGCCACTCAGGGAGGTGCAGCGGATGTCATGGAGGTTAGCAATCAACAGCATAGGCAGACGATCCACTGGCTCTGGGGAGGGAGTTTGGGACAGTGGAACGGAGGGGAGGGGATAAAAAGAACCAAACGGGGTAGAGTGGGCATTAGAACGAGAGGTTATGAGGAGTAGATGCAGAGGAGTCAAATGTGATCCATTAATGACTATAATACATTGCTCTCCTGTAAATACAGCGGGAGGCCATTCCAAAAGGAAAAATAAATCAGCTCTAGTGAACTGCATCCTAGGCCTCTGTTTCCCCTTTTTGTGCGTGTGTTCTTACCATTTTTGGCTTTGCAGGAGCGGTTGTCTGGCTGCGGAAGGTAACCCTCCACACAGCTGCAGGTGTAAGAGCCCTCAGTGTTAGTGCACGTCTGGCTGCAAGTCCCATACACATTGCACTCATTGAAATCTGCAGGAGAATAACACAGTGCATACACAACTTATTACACTGGGTGTGTTTAAATGCAATTATTTGTCAGAGCTAGGCAACAAAACTCGAAGGTAACTAACAAACTCTGGAAAATAAAAGTATCTTCTACCTTGAGGCAAGTGATTTGATGAAATTCTAATCTTTTCTACATTTTGCCCCATACAAATTTAAGTCAGTGAGCAGAAAGTCAGCATTCGATGATGTGATTTTCACGTTGGCTGGGCTAGAACAAATCTGCCAGATCACCCACTCACCTTTACACAGCTTTCCATCTGCAGCGAGCTCATAGCCTGTGTTGCAGTAGCACTGAGGCCCATCATGAGTCACGGCACATTTAAACTGACACCCATGGGAGGCACAGGCTGGCGCTCGTTCTGAAGCAGGAAAAAACAGAGACAGGCTGAACGTTAAATACTCTGAAGGGCTAATGTGTAACAGGAGGCAGCATACATATCAGTAGCTCAACCCAAGGGCGCTCAGGGTGTGTGCAGAGCAGCTGGCAGGAGTCCTCATACATCTTTTTGACCTCTCCCTGAGGCTGAAAAGTGTGCCCACGATCTGGAAGACATCCTGTATAGTCCCGGTGCCCAAGAAGGGACGTCCCAGTGCTCTAAATGACTTCAGGCTTGTGGCTCTAACGTCACATGTCATGAAAACCTTTGAGAGATTGGTACTGCAACACCTCAGGCCCCTGGTTCGCGGCTGCATGGACCCGCTGCAGTTTGCTTATCAGGCTGGCATTGGCGTGGAGGATGCCATCATCCACCTGCTTCACAGAGCTTATAAGCACCTGGATAGGCCGCAAAGCACTGTGAGGGTCATGTTCTTTGACTTCTCCAGTGCCTTTGACACCGTACAGCAAGCCCGCTTGGCTGAGAAGCTCTCGGTGATGCAGGTGGACCAGGACTTGGTGGCATGGATAACAGACTACCTCACAGACAGGCCGCAGTTTGTCAGGCTGCAAGGCTGCTTGTCAGACGTGGTGACAAGCAGCACTGGAACATCCCAGGGAACAGTACTGTCGCCGTTCTTGTTCACCCTCTACACCTCCGACTTCTGCTTCAACTCTGGGACATGCCACCTGCAGAAGTTCTCTGATGACTCCTCCATTGTTGGCTGCATTACAGACGACAAAGGGGGTGAGTACAGAGACCTAATCAGGAACTTTGTGGAATGGTGTGACAGGAACCAACTGCAGTTCAACATTGGGAAAACTAAAGAGCTGGTAGTGGACCTCCGACGCAGGAAGAGACACCCAACACCTGTTTTCATAAACGGGGAGGGGGTGGAAATGGTGGACACCTACAAGTTCCTTGGGGTGCACCTAAATAACAAACTGGA
>KV751364.1:1740567-1752429 GCA_001698575.1 Mola mola
GTCCTTCAACATGGACACCAGGCTGCTACGGATGTTCTACCACTCTGTAGTGGCCAGTGTCATCTTCTTCCGGGAGGGGTGGTGCAAACAAACTGAACAAGCTTGTAAGGAAAGCCAGCTCTGTGGTGGGGATGGAGCTGGACAGTGTGGAGGTAGTGACTGAGAGGAGGATGAGAGGAAAGCTGAAAGCTATCATTGACAATCCCTCTATACGCCAAGCTGCGGAAACTCGGGAGCACCTTTAGCTACAGACTCATACAGCTCCAGGCCTCAAAGCTCTTGGGGGGCTCCTTCATTCCATCTGCCATCAAACTGCACAACAGCACAGCTCCCACCGCTCCCAGCACCACCCAGCACCTCCCAACACCACCCACTCCACAGATTAAGGACTCAATTCGTACACCACTTAAGGATAATAAACACTGATACTGCACATGTCCAACTGTTTATATATATAGAGAGAGAATTCCTCACTATTCGGTATGTAAACTTCATGATACACTCTATTTATAAAAACTCAGGAACATTGCACTTTGCACACTTTATACACAGAGGCCAGATTGTACATAATACTTAGTATATTTTTAATTTCCAGTTTTTTAGTTTTTATTTATCCCTTTGCACTGCCACTTTCACTTCTGTACTGCTATGTCAACCTGAATTTCTCCCAAGGGGAGATCAATAAAGTTACATTTTATCTCTACAGAGGCATCGAGTCAGAGGGACAAGAAAGTCTGTGAAACAATGGAGGATACACAAAGACTGTTTAAATAAGTTCCTCCATGATCTGGTGTTGCAGGTCAACCTTTTTAATGTTATCTTAATCCAAACACAACCATTACAGTCATATCGCCATATCTGCTGGGAGATCAGGTTTATAGTATTGTGGGTGTGTTTGTGTGTGGGTGCGTGTGAGAGAGTGATAGACTTACAGTCAAATACTGCAAGTGTAAGCATGTTTCATCATCTATAAAGTGGCAGACGTAAAGACTGATGACATGATAGCTCCCCATAAGTAAAGCCAAAACATCTGGACCACCCTCTGGTGTTTGTTTGCAGTACATATCATAAACCAACTCCAACTCCATTGTATCTCGTAGGACTTGAACCAAACCTAAAATAAGTACACGTCAAATACATTTTTGTCAAAAATGTTTTTTGTAATTTTACCAGAAGAAGGTCCAGACCCAAATTAGATTCCATTGTATTTTGGAGTTGATCGAGATGGGGGATCTTGATCAAGCAATTTTTTAAAAAGATTATTTCAGCTACAACACTTTGACTTGGCTTGTGAATGTCATTAGTGACCAAATTACACATTTGGTGAAAATAACATTATGAAGTATATAATAATATATAATACTCTGAACATCGGAACCGTTACATATATTGATAAAAATCCAAATCTTAGACATTATGAGGGTCAAAAACTAACTCTGGGCTGGAAGCATTTTTGCAGGATGATTTACACGTAATGGGGTTTGTGCAGCTTGGGTGGAGGTTTGCCATCTCAGACTGCTCATCTTAAGAAATTGGATGCAATAAAACCAGGGTCAAATGTCATGATGACAGAATCTTCTTCTTGATACACTTCTGCACAGACGGATGTAAACAGTCTGAAATGACATCATCAGCGCAAAATGGTAGCATTCATATCCCAAATATTTTGCCTTCATGTTTTGTTCAGAGGGACAAGTTGGAAATGTTCATCTTTATTTATGTCAATAATGTGCACATGGGGCAGGGACCTCTTCCTTTCCACATTGCCAGCTGACAGCTAACTCAAGGAAACATCCTTTTAGCAGTAAATGAACATAGCATATCCACACATCTCATCACGCCTTCTGTGGAAAGATGTGTGCATGCAAATGTGCATGTCTCAGCTAGGACTTCAGCAGAGTAGGGTGTCTGTCATGAATCGAAACTATGTGTCAGACAGTGGCACGCGCGTGTGACTGGGGGGGGGAATTAAAAAAAAAAAAAAAAAAAATCGCAAATTTCAGACAGTTTCTGTTAGCTTTAATACTTCATTAAAAAAAGCGTTGTAGCACTCCTGAACTTTTCCTATAAAATATTTAATTACTAAGAACAGGTCCATGACGTACAATGAGCGGGCAGTGCCCCAGATTTTAATAAACCGGTGGTTGAAACCACAGAGCTTAAGTCAAAAAGGAAATTATAATATGTCAGGTCAAAGTGGAAAATAATACCTTGATCAAGATCCTCTCATTTATTTAACCACATTCTCTTTATCACTCTTTATATATCACACAGCCACACACACACACACACACACACACAGACACTTAGAACTTCCGCTATTCATTTCTACATTTTTTGGAATCTCTGAATCCAGTTTCATGCTGACATGAAATGTCCTGTCTGGTCCTTTGAGGCTCCAGGAAAGGACAGTAGCTACACCAACATTTAGCATCATCGGAGTCAAGCCACTGCCTTCACATAACCCACCCACACTCACACAGCCCATGCTTGTCTAATGAGCTAAACTTGTCTCAAAAACTTGAGTGGACCTATTGAGAAACATTTCCATTTGATTGGCAACACTGGTGCAACACGGCTGTAATTAAAAAGAGAGAAGATGCTATTACCAAAACAATAAAATTTACCGCAGCATCCAACAAAATGAAGAAAAAAATATGTGATGCTTTGTCATGGACACATTATACTTACAGTAGCTAGTGATACTGCTGCTGGGAAGAGAAGGGATTGGACCAGTGAAGGGCTCTTATTATACAAAGCCTGTGGCACTCTGTGTCACAATGACCCTTTTGTTGTGGCCCAGCTCTAAGGAAGAGTCCCCCAGTAAACACTGTGGGCCATATCAAATCCATTCACCAAGACTCACGCTGTGAGAGACAATAGGCAACTACAGTGCTATAAACATCCACAAAATGCACCTCTGTCAAGGGTCATTTTGTTCCATGCTGTAACTGAGTATTTAGCTATGGGTGGGCGATGTGAACAAAATTAATATTATCTTAGAATTATTTCATCTACGTCAACCTGTGATGGTATAAATTGTTCAAATCCATCATGTACTCAATGTATTTATCCTTTATTAGATTCAACAATGTTTCAGAATTTAAAAAAAAAAAAATGTACTGTATGCTCATTTTAACCTCCAAAAGCATTTGTAGGTGCACATTAGGAGGAAGAGCAGACAGCCAAGGACAAAAAAAGCCTGGAGAACAGAAAATAAGAGAAGTAGAAAGAAATTAAGAAGAGGAAGGGGAAGGCAGAGCAGAGGTGGAACCGAGTGCTCAAAGGGCTTAAGGACGAGGAGGGGCTAAAAAGTTGCAGCTCTGAGCAAACAAGCAACAGCAGCATGTCAGGCGTTTGACCGGAGGTTAATGGAGGGAGCAAACACATCACACAGTGACACACTAGAGGCCCTCAGTCCTAAATAAGCAATAAGCCATTGATCCTGTTACTTCATGGATGGAAACCCTCAATTTTACTCATCTATAGTTAAATAAATTATAAATGGAAGCAGGGATTGAGAATGGTATAAATGGAAGTGATTCTGGGTAGCAGAATGCAGCTGATGAAAGCATGAGGTATGTGTGGTAACAACAGTACAAGATTCCAGATGCATCCCAACGAGATGACAACATTGGCAAGCTGATTTGAAAACTAGCACAACCTTATGGAAACTAAATAGAAGAAAAGGGACTGATGAGGAAAAAACATCAGGAGAGGCAACATTAGGAAAAGAGACAGCTACTGTTGGACTGCATCCACAGCCAGTCTATAACAAAAGATAAGCAAAGTAACACTCTGAAATTGAATCTTTGGGCATACAGGCTGCACCCAGTCATCTTGTGGTATTGCGGTTATGTTCTCAGTTACACAACATAACTGACAACCCTTCAATGAAAAAGATCACTGCTTTAAAAGATATACTCAACTATCAAATACCTAATTTAAGGGGAAATCCTTGTATAAATGACATAAAGCCTGTCCGTTTCTTTGCCAGATCGTCATAACTAATAGCAAAAATTAAACTTGCCCTTAATAAACAGGATACTCTAATGTGCGACATTTCAAAGTGAGGCAATTCCCAGGACATTCCTACCCTTGTGTTCCCACTGTCTGGAGACAAGCCTACACACGCCCCTGTCCTCCACCTGCAGCTGACAGGAGCCAACTGTTTTCCTACACCGGTTCATCGAATTAGCTGATTTCTACTTATTGAACTGAACGACTCGTAAATATTTTTGTTCATTTCAATATGTATACCTTTCACATTTTAGCATTATATTGCACCACTGGACAAACTTTCCTAATATTTAGTTTCATGGCACATATCATCATAGAAAAGTTGGTGGTATTGCAGCAGTAGAGGAGAGGACTGCTTAAGTATGAATTGTATTTTTTGGCAGCGGTTTGAAATAGCATAGTCAAAGGAGGCAAAGTAACCATACACAAACAGAAGCAGGGCAACAGCTTGGGTAATGAGCAAACAGTGGCGATCATAGTCCCAAACAGTGGCAGTACGCTCGCTGCCCTAGACACATAAATCTAATCTCAAACAAATACCGACACACAAATGTACAAACACACAAAATACATTCACCAAGGCACCAAATGTTCTGAAACAGACAAAAGTTTAAGTAAACCAATATTTGGACTTTCTTTAATGTGCAGCCCGTTATGAGTTGAGAAATAGATGGTGTTTAAACAACGCTGTAACTTCTCCACTTACAGTGAAAAGCAAAGACTGGCAATAAAACAGGTCTCATCTTGCGAAACAACTCTGCAGCCAATAAAGCCATTTTGGTCAAGACCTGGCCATGAAAAAAGATAAAATTCCAGTCTTTTCACAGGCAGCCTCGAGTAGCCTTTGACAGATTCTTATTCCACAGTTAGCGGGACATGAAGGACAATTAAAGTGGACTGTTAAGCATAAACAACAGCACTGAGTAATGAAAATAATCAAGGTTCCCCCTGAGACAGAAGCGAAAAGGGAAAAGCACAAGAGCACTGCCATAACCACATTTTCTCTTCCCTATCAATCAGTCACTTCTGAGGGAGGCAGGTCTAAGGTCTAAGGTCATGCACCCCCCCAGAGAGGCTTCATCACCCGCAAAATGACAGTGAACGAACAGATGGAGAATACAGATCGATGAACTCAAATTTTACCCACATGACAGAAAGCTGCATAACTGAAAATTGCCTTCAAAGGTGACACGTAGTTAAAGAAGCCGCAACTCGACTTTGAAAACAGGGATCTGAAGTTAGCCAAGCAATGTTGACCCTCAAGCGTCACACGGGAAAGAAAACATTCTCAGCCTAATTCTTTTACATGCTCTTGAGTAAGGCACCTCCTTTATATTTACAAGACTATACATTTTTATTGTGCCCTTTTTTTATTTTTCTTGGTCCAACGACACCCTCGTTTTCTGACAGAGCTGCCTCACAGCATACTTTCAAAACGCAGCATAGGAGTTGTACAACATTCGAGTTGCTCAAGCAAACTCAAAGTCTGGTTTAAAATCAGGCTTTTCACAGGGACAATATTGATGATTACATGAAGGATAATCCCTAATATCAAAATGATGAATAATTTAGAATAAAGATAGCAATTGAAATTCTCTATAAATGTGTTTCGTAACAATTTAAGTACAAACTGATGAACAAGCCGATATTACCCAGACCATCTGTACAAGAACTGGCCATGCCACCTGTAGGTGCTGCTGTTGTCAGGTGCTATTGACCCCCCAAAATGCTCATTCTGTCATGCCCTGTCTGCTTTGTCTAAGGCATGTGGGTGTGTGGTTTACTCAGATGTGATTAACAAAACTGTCTACAAGCAAATAAAACTGAAAAGGACACACAAAAAACAAAAAAGCAAACACAAAACGTGTTGTAATTCAAGTTGTACCATCGGTCCTCAACACTTGCACTCCCATTGACATCATAAGCAGAAATTGTATGTATGATCGGATTAGTTCTGACGTTTATTGAGGAAGGCATTTATCAAACATGGGATTAGTGCGATCTGAACCTTACAAAACACTTCCAGGAACAGCCACACACCTAATCTCAACATCAGTTCACCTGGTTACTCCCTTGTTATTGTTCCTTCACACAAACCAATCCAGCTAATCCCACACACTATGAAAAACCTGAGGAAATTTATTTTAGTGTAATAAAACTCGTGCTTGACCTTCCTTGTTACAAACCCCTTTCTAACCAGTCCCCTCAACAACTTTGGCAGTTACTTGGATATGCTGCCTGACAAAGTGCGCTTTCAGACATCAGCGTCCAGGTATAGTTTGCACAGCCGGGCAGTTTGTACAAGCAAACACTAGGATGCTTGTGAAAGGCCAGGTCTTTCCCTGAAAAGAGGGCAGCTTACAAACAGCAATGCCAAAAGTTCTGAACTTGTGGACACACTGCCAATGTGTTTGTGTGTGGGGCTTTAGGTGTGTATGGGTGTGTTTTTGTGTGAATGTGACTGTGTGAGTGTATGTAAGTGCATGAATGCTTCACGAGCCCACGAACATGAAGCCATGTGTGTTGACCGCTGCCTTCCTGAGGACAGCTGGACTTGTGTTTTCAGAGACAGGAGAATGCACGTCGTGATAGGATGGCATTATCAAAGCATAAAAAGGCTAGAAAAAGGCTTGTCTGACAGTGATGACTAGTGGTTGGGATGCCAAAATCTCTCACCCACTTGGTACAACTCCACTCCATCAACTTGACAGTGCTTTGAATCTTCTGGACAAACCTTATCTTTCATATCTTATCTTTCTATCATAATCCAATAAAACAGGTTTATAAGGAATAATTTTTCCCATCCCACTATTTACAAGTGGTCAATTAGGAAAATTCTCAAGCATGAGCATACAATTTGTAGATGAGAATAAGAAGTTGGGATAATATAGTACAAAAATAATGGTAAAGCTAGCAGTGAAAACATTTTTAAAAATCTGCAACTGATAGAAACATGAAGATAAAACTCACAACCAACTGATCAAGTTAAAGACAATATTTAAATGTGAGTCAGGATTACAGACATTGTTTGAGCACTGGGCGCACCAACGTGGGCGTTCCAGGACTTTGGTCCACTGAGACTTTACTGCTGATTGTAAATATTTGCATGGGTGACTTTATATTCTGGGAAATTGATAGTGTCCCGAATATCACAGCAAATCACTGCTACAAAAGGTGATTCGGACGGACTGACACACGGGTGTACGCAGCAAAAAATAAAAGCGCACACATATAAGTGATTTCCACCATAAACAGCCAGAGTTTCAAATAACTATGGCACCGCTGAATGCTGAGGCAACTATCTGCAGGCAGCTAGTGTTTGTCTCCTTTGTCTGCAGTAACAAAGAGCAACACTATAGACCCAATATGCTCCATCTCTCTCTATCATCTCTAATTAATAGTAGAGTATTTGATGGGATTCTTTTTCTGCTAAATCCGGGCTGAATGCTCATCATTCCCACAGGGACTGGGGGAAAAGACATCATAGCTGAGTTGGTTGATGAATTAATGACTTTTCCCCCAGGAAGAAAAATCCCATTGTAATTGCACAAGGCAGAGCGGGCCAACTCATTAAATGGTGTAATAAAAAATTATTGGTTTGAGATGAGTTTTCGATGGTAGGAAAAAAAAATGCGAGCTGTCTGGTGATTTCTGACCCACAGCAAAGGCCCACACTCTTGTCTCTGCGCAACGAAGACTGTAGAGAAAATGATGATACTATCTGATGAGAGCAGACGTTTTTGTGTGTATTACCTCTGCAGTGAGGCCCCTCGTCCCAGCCATCAGTGCAGTCCGGGACTCCATCGCACAGCTTGCTCATATGGATACAAACATCTGGATCCATGCAGCCATGTTCATTGACAGGACACTGGTTCACTCTGTTGTGTGAGCCTGGAAACAAGCAAAACAAATTGAAGGAAACATAGCAACATTAGTGTTGAAACACTAACTGCAACATAACATAATGCACATATGATGCATCTAATAAAAGAATAATTAGGTTTCATAAAACTGCTTAAAATAATACCTTGGTGGAGATATTACTATGGCCTGAGGTGAGGCTGTCACACTCAAGATCAAAAGAAGGAAGCGTCCTTAACAGTGTAGACATTAGAATTGGGTTCCCGTGATTGTTCTCTGTTGAAGATATTGATCTGGGAGTGTAATCCCTCACTTCAAACTCTTTCAAAAGCTGCCAATTCACCATTCCTGCACATTATGTCAAGTTAAGTGAATAGACACTCAGGATCATTGTGAGTATCAGATTTCAAATCCAACTATTTTCTATTTTCTGCACGCATGAAGGTGCTAAATGTTCAGTTATATTGAGCAAAGTTTATATCATCATTTTGAAATGTTACTCTAGATTTGCTGCAGTAGAGCAAGTCAACAGGTTAAATCCAGCACTGAAATAAAATCAGTTATCTTCTGGGAGTTTTCCTCGAGTATAATATTTTAGCACAGGAGAACCTAAATGTTCCCTGCATGCGTCAGAGACTATTATGTAACATATGCCCACATGCAGTCTCTGTATATACACTCAACCTGTGCAGTATGGCAAAATAGTAGACTATGGTTTTGGAAGATTACAAAGAATTATGATTGGGAAATCACTGGAGTAATGATAGTAACACTGACAAAGATAGACTGAATCTTGTGGTTGTGGATGACAAAGAACAGAACGTGAACTCATCTGGGCCAGAGCTATATTTTTTTAATCAGTGTCAAAGCAGAACCCAGTGCACCCCCTCACTTTCTTCCACACTTCTATATCTCTCCTATTAGCCCACACTGCAGAGCACGCAGTTTGCTTTAGCTGTTGTTCTTATTCTCCTCCTTCTTCTTCTTCTTCCCCCTCCTCCACCGCTCTCTCCATTTTTCCTCTCCCAACATCTGCTGACCCATTTTAGAAAAACACTAGAAGCAGAAAAAACAAAGTTCACCTCCTTCACAGGAAACGTTCTGCGGGTTGCGTATGGCACTAAGAGAGACTTTGATAGAATGATACTTTAATATGCGCAGCCTGAGCTGCAACCGTCCTTCAGGTGCCTCCTCCAGGCACAGCACACAGTGTCTAAATATTAAGCAGTCAAAATTAAGCTCATTTGACCCTAATTCCTGTCTCATATGAGTCTTTTAACAGCATTTATATATGGCCACACTGTATTTTGTATAGACTGTAAAGCCCAAAACAGAAAATATTACTGACTTGTAATGATATTGAGGATGTTGTGGCTTTGTGGCATGCCTATTTGTGGGAACACAAATACATCCCTCCAAGCCCCACAGTTTGAAGAATTAAATTATGGATGTCCATTAACCTAAATACAAGGGAGAACATTTTGCTGGCATGTTGGCAGACCTTGAAGGAAACCACAAGCATTCCCACTGAGTCCTCTCTATCCACCCAAGAGATTAGTAACCACACACCCATCACAAAACGGAACCTCGTTAAAACGTTTACCTAAAAGTGAAAGGAGCTTCCATAAATGATCCCACCACAGCAGCCTGTGCCACATTCGAACAGAGAATTAGCTTCTAATACATCAGGCTTAGGGAGAATGAGAGCAGCTCTTCCGTTTGAGGGATGCTAGCACATTAGCAGCACTCCCACAGCCTCTGCCTCTAAGCCAGCCTGATTTACGTTCAATAAGCTGCCAACATAGGGATTTCTACACAAAATGCAATGCCAGGAATAAACTGTCTGAACACAGAAAATGAAAGCCTGCCAAGGATTTGTCATTCTCTGAGTACAAAACAAAAGCCATACTGAAAGTCACCGGAATTATGCAAATGTCTGCCTTTGCAGCTACATGTAAGCATATTTGATAAAAACAGAGGTGTTGACAATTGAACAGACAGAAAAACTCACATAATGTCTCCATGTGTGGGTACAAGAGGCTAAAGACACAAACTCATCTCTCTATCACACCTATTTCTTTATACCGCCACGGCAACAAAACACGTTTTCTGGAAATGCACAAACAACTGCCAGCAATAAACACAACAGGCAAAAATAATTGTTTGAGTTTGGCAAAACAGTAATATCTTGGCATGAGTTGAATTGGACCAGCAGAACAAAAGTAATTGAAAGGACGATATGGATGATTAACCACCTTTACAGGAGGGACAATGTAGATGAACCCTGTCCTCCCTACCCAGTTTGGGAAGTTGCTGGCTGTGAACTACAATAAACTCGCCTCATACATGCAGTAGCCATTTCCTGCCTTGTCTGTCAGTGGAATTGGAGCACACACATTCACGTGGATTAAAAAAAACATTAATAATGCTCCAAAATGACAGGTGTGCATATTGGTAGTTTTGCCATTTCACTTCTGTAGGTGCTGTTGTTGACACATGGATTTGCTAAAACATTGGAAATAAAGGTATAGTTGTTCATTTTAAAGTTGTGGATAAAAGAATGTGTCTTTTTTTTAACCAGATTAACTGAACGTATTTTCTAAAATATGGCTTAGAACAATCCATACCAGTATTCTTATCTACACTGTATTTATGATTACTAGTGTACACCAGGTAAGAACTTCATGACAGGAGAAAAAAAAAAAAAAAAAAAGGAGCAAAAAAAAAAAAAAACATACACTTCTCTCCAAATGCTGATCCCATTAAGGCTTTTGGCCTCTGGCATTTGGCACCTTTGTGTATCAATCTGGAGATTTATGGGATGTTAGTGACACAAATTATGCAGCATAATTCATTAAGTCCGCAGCCTTTTCTGAAGTAAGTACATTACATCAAGCTCCTCAATGCTGCAGGCAAAGGCCACTACATGTTAGACTTCCATTAATCTGGATAGTGTGATATTACCAGCCTGTGCCATATGCATTTTCATTCCAGTGACTCCACCTATTCATGAGCTTTTGATGGTTGATTTCTGCTTTGACACACGTATACTGTCACTAATGACCACCTACACAGTAGATAATATTATCTTGTTTAATTTAGTGATTTATTAAAATTTTAATAAATGATTCAGAAAACCAGTCTCTAAATACGCATATATGATATATAGTAACACTTTTTAATAATTAAAATAAGACATTTACATGGGAAGCACTCAATACTTACCATGGGAAAATTAAATGCAGGTAGGAAAACTAACAAAACTTTCTATCCAACTAAAATTTCAGGCTTTCGGTCATACAGGAGCTTAGCTTACATAGACTGCTACAATTGTATTACTTTGGCTATGATTATTACTCTTTCAAAAATGCCTTTCAACTGTGTTTCATGCAACATTTTATTTAGTTTCTCATTTAAGACAACACTGCTCCACGAATCTGGAGATTTTAAATGACAATCAGCCTAACATAATAGTCTTCACCCTGTTGTATCATCAAGAGGTGATATGGAACTCACCATAGTAGTGAGGGGAAATAATTAATTTAACACATCGTTTCACTTGAATCGCACAGATTGTTCAATCGGTTTGGCAGGATTGAAGGCACAGAACTCCGAGAGAGAACATTGTAAGGAGCTTGACAGTGCAATGGACAACAGACAAAGAAAGAGAGGGAAAATAACAACCCTTGGACCTATTAGAGGGTAGAGTGAGGATAATTACAATTGCTCTAAACTGTGTGATCAGCTAACAGCGATATCAGCTTACCCCCAACTGTGACCTGGGGGGGTCTTAACTATTAAAAATCTTTCCCCAATCTGCAACGAGATCCCTCTCAAAAACATGAATCTGATATTAAAGACAGCACTGGGACTCATCCACATTAAAATAAACTATGAATCATAATAAAGAACATTTGCTGAGCTTTATTATGTCTCTTATTGCAGCATACAATCTGAATATGCGAAAAGACTGTGTCTCCC
>KV751364.1:1761105-1786613 GCA_001698575.1 Mola mola
ACCCCCACGCACACACACACACACCCACACACACACACACACACACACACACACACACACACACACACACACACACACACACACACACACCTTTCAAAATCCTTGCCCCCTCACTCTCAAAAATCTGCTCAGCTTTTCACTTTTTAGAGGAACCCTTTTCTGGTTTCCAATAAGGGATGCATGCTGTATATCTGCAGTCATATTGTTGACAATTTTTATATCAGTACATCCCAATTTTCAATAAAAACTGAGCACAGTGAGGTCATGGGATTATTTTAAGTGATGGAAACAATGACATTCTGAGGGCTGATACCGATTATCACAGAGTAAAAAAGTTCCATATCAATATATCAGCTGTTAGACGCTAACATTTGTAACAAAAATACAACGGAGGCAGCGTATTTTACAGATTAACAACCATGAACTTTTACTGTCTTAAATGACAGCATTCCACTGAAATATGATCTTCACTGGAATTTTAATCATTATAAACCACCCCTACCATCTTTTTCTGCATTGTTTTCTTTAAAACCAACCTTTATTGGCTGATATTAATAACATACTGTATATGCCAATACTGGTATATCTGTGATTAAGTCGATACTGACCAACCAACATATCGGTAGGGCTCCAATGGAAACACTGTTTCTGGAATGATATTCCTGAATATAAAGTACGGCATAAGTGGAATGTACCGATACGATACTTGTCCACTGTATGCAATAGTTCAAGAGCACATTGCTCAATAATGACACAACCCTTCACTAAAATAGCCAAATTAAAATACAACCTGAATACGAATTCGAACAGAGAAAGCTCAGGGAAATGCTCTATGGGTCACTGTAAAGAAAGTGAAAAAGAGGAAAAAGGGGTTGCCAAGTATACACAAGTGAAATCCAATATCCAGTAAGATGTTGCTTTTACTGTACTATAGAGCTGCAGTGTTCAGGGAAGGAAGCCATCGAAGGTCTCATTGTGATTCTCTGCATGTACCAAGCCCTTGCTTGCGCTGGATGACTTGCCTCCTCTACATACTTGGCAGACGGAGAGGTGTTTGTGGTGGGCAATAAAGGGGGTGACGGGTGGGGTGGTGTGTGTGTGTGTGTGTGTGAGTGTGTGTGGGGTTGGGATGTGACTGTAATCACAAACAAGTATGAGACTAGTGTATCATTAAAATTGCGTTCCTTTTGACTGTCAGACTAAAGGGGTTTAGACCCCTGTCCTTTTTCATGTGACATTTAAGTATATGTGTAAGTCAAGCTCGGAGACTTTTCTTTGTAATGTTTGTGTAAATTATGATTAGAAGCCACATGGCCGCAGCGATCAGGTCACAGCTTTCCCTTATGAGCAACACCCTGATATTTGAGATTAAGCGAAAGAGGGAGAGCACTGGATTTTAAAATGCAGATAGGTTTCCACCTTCCTCTCTTCACACAATGGTAGAGGCAGGCAATATTTAAACTCAGCCGTGAAACAAGTCATACCAACGGCGTAACTAGGTGTAAAATTTAAGATGAGAGTGAGATTCTCTCAGATGAGAGTGAGATTCTCTCACTCTCATCTGCAAAGGATTAGATAGAAGCAATGAATCAGTTTAGTCAACATGAGCACCTCTGACAGGGAGAGTAGCCATGGCCTGAGGTCAACTTGTTAGTTTTGCTTCCTTTCGGCTTACCAATGTTCTGGTACATTTTGCATGGTGGTAAAATTGTTCTTATGTGTTGCCATTTAATCTGCCTAAAGAACCAACAACCAAACAGCAGGCCCAATTACTGAACCCTGAGTTGCACCGAGTCAAAGTGCTGAAACATCAAATGTGCTGCTCTGTATCAAGGCATCGCTCTGGATCTCTGGTCCCTGTGCAAAGCAGCAGGGCAGAGCCAGTTGTTCCCTGTGACTGGAACTAAAACTGGAAATAAAAACATTGCAGGTTCTAATTTTATCATCACTTCACGCGCCAGCATGAAATGACCACAGAGGGGAGAACCTCTGAGCCTAATTGGTGGCTGCGGCAGGAGAGGGGTTAGAGACTGAGGGGAGAGACTGGCAGCCTTCCCCCTTCAGCAGTTCTCTTTCAAAGCCCACTGAAATATCTCAAACAGTGATGTGAATTGTTAATTCAGCCTGCAAAGTTGCCTTTTTTCCCCCCAAAGTTACTGCCAAAATGCTGGCAATTTTTGAAGTGTCTAAATGAGACTTGAATGTTGAACCATTTGAGTCCACTTTACCTACAAAAGGGAATGAAAAAGGCCTTTATTTAGTCTCCACAGAGTGGCCCAATCGCAACTCTTGTCCTATTCTACCAAGGTACATACTCAACTTAAGGAAAGTCCTATAAGACCAGTGTGCTGGGCTCCAACAGAGTCCTCTACTGACAATACCTTTCTAACTAAAGCCATGACTGCTTAAACTTGATCACATTACAATGAATGATTGGTATGAAATCCCATAGCATTCAAATCTTCTATCCAAAGAAAACATAAACAAAAAAAAAAATGCATTCACAGTAGGTCAACAAAGACTATTAATATAACCCGAGAAAAACAACCCACTATGGACATCTATTAAAGAAAAATACATTCAGAGAAAATGAAAAAAAATAAAATAAAAAATTCAGTTACACAATTGACATTAAGTTTGGAGGCTCTACAGGAAACAGGGTTTCTACTTCTGAAGAGAAAGTATACCATGTACAAAAAAAAAAAAAAAAAAAAAAAAAAAAAAAAAAAAAAAAAAAAAAAAAAAAGCACATTTTTAAGGATTCTTTGACAACAACCAAAATGACCCTCTATGTCACTCTGATGTATTTGCAACATGTTTCGCTGACTGTGCTTTACATTTACATTGTCGTCATGGGAGTCATATAGCAAAGGCATTCAATTTGAAAGCTGAGGAAGTCCTTGAGACAAATATAAGGCTAATGTTCTGTAAAAATACATGTTTGTACATTGGACACGTGATTAGTGTTTTTACCCAACTAATCATCCAATTCTCTACACTCAACTAAACATATAAAAAAGTTTTCAAGCCCTTACTTGGAGAAGGAGGCATTCAGGGACACTAAATTGGGCTGTTTGCAGTTCAAATTCGAAATGTACCACAAGTCTGTTTCTTCTTTATCTTGTCAAATCATGAATACATGAAGTGAAATAATTTCTACTTCACTGACCAAAAAATATCAAGTGAAAGATGCTGTCATTTTTATTAAGGACCGACAGTGCTCGGCCTGGAAAACTAAGATTCTCTTTCTTACCTGCTATATTTTAAATAAGTTAGAGAATAATGCATGGTTTTTAAAAGAGATGATAAACTCCTCACTTAAAGCTTTGCTTAACAAATGTTTGAATTCTAGAGTTGGTGTATACATCCCACTAGGAATCATCAGGTTACTTCGCAGCATGTAGATGCACAGTAGGTGGACTTTCTTTGGGTTTGAGCATACAGTTCAACCAGTTGCATGGGGCACATATTGCACTGTATTTCCTATGCAGTCTCACTGGAGCGCTGCGCTTACTAAACAGCACACATTGAATTGCCCCTAAGCGCTTCCCATAGCATTAAACTCGAGTAAATGAACAAATGCATAAAAATACACAGAACTCAACTCTTACAGAAATGTCTCTAAAAGAATAAACCATAAAGTACTTTTATGGCCACCCTTTCATTCATAAGAGGTCATTTAGGGTGTTTTGTTTTCTTATGTGATATAAAAACAGGAGAAAAACAATCTTAAGCCTCAAGAGGAACTTTGTGGGATGGAACAGGATGGAACAATGAGTAAATGGTGTTGTGGCACCAATTCAGCAGCCAAGTGATGGAGGCCTCCTGACACAATGGCCAGCTGGGACACAACACTGACCCACTTCCCTCCACCCTGATCCGTCTCTCTCAATATGGCCATCACTGCTCTATAAAATCACCTCCAGATCCATGCTGCACATTCCAGCACCTTTTAATCAATTTCATGTGTATAGCTTTGCCTCGAAAAGATAATCTGTTACAGATGAGCAGCTATATGCCAAGAAACCAAACTGCTTTGCTTCAACATTCAAAGGAAAATGACTTATTGCTTGTTTCTCTTTGCTGCAAGATTAACTTTGTGTTTGTACAAACTGTTAGAGAGGACTGACATCATTTAAAAAGCTCTCTAAGTTTGCTTTGGTTAAAAATGTCACATGTGACCATAAACAAAAACTGCTACCCTAAATGCACATGGAACACAGGCTCAGCTAGACTGTTAGAAAAAAAACAAAAAACTGTTTGCTTTTTGTTTTAACTAGCACGCCTCCATCACTGAGCACATCCCAGTATTCAAACAAGTTGGACCAATAATTTTATTACAACAATACGAATGTGAAGGTGAAATGACTTGAATGAATAATTCAATAAATGAGCCTTGCCGACAGCATTGGTTCCAGGAGAAAGTGGAGGCCAGGACTGGCTCTCATCACCTATCTCTTCTCACCTTCTCGGCCCTCCATTATGGAGCTCTGGTCCTCCAAGGTGTTTCAGAGAGAGAAAGAAGAAAGAAAACTGGCTACAGTATGCAGCTGTGGGGTCTACCCTGAGGTCAAGTTTGAAGTGATTTCTCCATGCTAGGTTGAGTATGATTTCAAAGCACATCCATTCATTGTTTAAACCAAACAAGGACCGCAGGGATGCAAATGAGGGCAGAAGGAAGTTGTTATTATGAATTTTGAAATTTATTAATTATTCAGAGGGAAAATAAACTATTTTTAATCACATCTTAAACATTTGCAATATCGATAGACAGGGCATTAATGTGCAATGGACAAAATCGGCTACTACCATTGCCAATGAATTGTCCAATGGTCACACTGCAATGCCAATCTGGTGAATTTAAGAAAAAAAAAAAGAAAAATCATAGCTTTGTTTTAAGACAAGGCACTTTAAGCAGCTCTCAGTGCATACAGAATGTCTTTAGGAGCCATTTTCAAAGAGGTTGAATATGCATAAACAGCACAGCACTGAGTTAGTGCTCATTCTAGTGCCTGAAAGCCTTGTTTTTGTGTCATTGCATAACAAAAGGTTGCAGCTTCGACCTCATGGGCAACCTGATGAGGCTCTGCAGGATGTCACAGGAAAGAGCAGTAAACAGCAACATAGTAAAAACACATACAATGATTGAGTGTGATTGATTGACTTAAAGATAAATGTATATAGGCCCGTGGTGCCTTCTACAGAGTTCTCCTTTAGTCTTTGCACAGCAGAGCCCTGTGCACCCATAGGGGAAAAGTCAAACCAGAGTCCGCTGTAAAGAAAACAGAACATGTGAGCCACAAAATGGGGGTTGGACCACATAAATTGAGGCATTCACTGCAACTGAATGATAAATTCTGACTTTCCTATGTCAGAAGTTATCTGGAAAAAATATGCAAGGCTAAAGGGATAAGGTGTGGATACAGTGTGCTCTTAAATACAATAATGACTTCCAGTTGAAGAATGAAATATTTCTGTGACTTAATTAAAGCCCCATTACAGCCAACATGTAAGACCGAAGTAAGAAATGTTGGTGAACAGTGAACAAATGAGATGCCACGTTACATCAGGTGACCTCTTTGCTCAGCGGTGCCATTGCGATAGTGAAGCTCATAAACTTCATTATTTATGATAAATATACACACAGTTTTGATTTGATGCATGCAACGTATTCCACAAAAGTTGGAACAGGGGCTACAAGAGTGGGAATGCTCTGTAAACGCCAGATTGAAATATTCCACAGATAATCGGGTTAGTCAGTAACAGATGATAGTATCATTATTGGGTATGAAAGGGCCATTCACAAATCTACAAATGCAAGGCTATCTACCATCAACAGCCAGAGACAGCTGGCTAAAGGACAAATTATAGATTTTTACATAACATATGCTGTGATGGTCTTTTCCTAGAGCATCCCCACTTACATTCCGCAAGACAATGCCAAGAAACACTCTGCATGCTGTACAAAAGCATGGCCTCGTAAAAGGGCAAAGATAACAGACTGGTCTGTCTTTGTCTGAATGTGTGTGGCTCGTCTTGAAGTGTCAAATACAATAAAGAATCGGTCACTTCCAAAAGCGTCCACATTTCCCCAACAAAGAGTGTTGTGAATTTAACACAGTAAAAACGACGTCCCTGTTCAGATCTTTCTGCAATGCTGTAGGCACCAAATCCAGAATATCTACTAAGGATAAACATTTTGGATTTTTTTTCCAACAAATACCGATATCTGACACCTTCCTGAGTCCACACCAAAGACATAAACAATAATTTCACATTTCTTGTTTTCTAAAGATAGGTGGATTACCTACAGTAAATATGCCGCTGACAGTAAAAAAGGCTAAGATGCAGTGATATGACGGATGACATAATATTCCACAGGTCTAATAAGATTTCTTGTGTTAAAAGTTGTAGATTTTCTGTCCTCTCAGAACTCTTGCTGAACGTGTATTTCTAATATCAATTGCCGTGCTAAACTGCCCATTGGTGACGATGTTTGTGACTCTGGCTCTACCTAGGTACAGCAGTTTTACATCAAAAGCATGAGTTTTCAAACTGACGTCATAAACAGTATTTAAGATGTGATTCTTAGAAGTGAACACTCCTGAACTGATCACACTAGATTTGCCTGCAGTATTTTTCTGTTTGCTGCCAAGAGGCTGAAAATGAAGATTTGTGGTCTGCTACTATAAATTTATAAGGAACATTCCATGGCCCCTTGCATAGAAGTACTATGAGTACTTGTGTTTATTTCTTTGCCAAATAGTTACCATAAATATTAGTTTAACAAATTACTGACAGCCATGACTGCAACCGTGATGAAAGTTAACAGTTTTGACAATTGGCAGCACTCCATGAACCTGGCACTGAATCAGCATTTATCAGATCCACTGACTAGGTGTGAAAGACACCCAGGCTCCCCGCATTCAAATCTATTCTCCAGTCAAGTGTAAACCAAAGAACACTGGCAACATCTGAAGTGTACGTGACCGTGACCCAGTAAAAGCCGACTGGACCAAATGCACAAAGAGCAGCAGCTGAAACTGTGGTCAGCCTGAGGAAGGACTCCGCTGTGGAGTTCACCATCAATAGAAGTCACAAAGCCAGTATGTAACAGGTGCCAGGCAAACACTACAGCGCTTTGCATCATTTGAACAGCTAAATCCCTGCAACCATGGCCCTTTTAAAATCTCTTGTGTCGTGTTAAAAAAAAAAAAAAAAATTCTAATAGCGATTCTTAGAGATCTGCATTAACACACACCCACACTCCATATTTTGTTTAAGAAGCCAATTCTATTTCAGGTCTTAGGCATTTAAGAAGGTAAACAGCGATGTAGCCAGCAATAAATGCCAATTACAGTACACCCCTGCTATTCACAAACAACAAACAGTCTTTCATCTCAGGTCTCATGCCTTCAGTTTGTAGGGGACAAAACTGGAGACATTTATGTGAATCAGATTGTAGCCTTTAGTCGCTGTTGATTGCAATGCAGTGCAGGAAGTAGTGGGATCTAGATCTAGAATCTAGATAAAAAGGGATCTTTCCTGCAGCTATGGTCAAGAATCCCTGCGTCTGTGATTATAGTTTCCCAAAGTCTAGAACCAACCTGCAAAACACCTGCAGACAAACTGTTCATGAAATTTCACTCATAAATCAAAGACTGTAACAAAAATAAAATTGCACACATTTAACTGCAGTTATTTGATGATTTACCTAGCGTTGTGTGGAGATTCTGGATTGCAGAGCAATCATCTTGAGGACTTCCTGTGTTATTTGATGAGGCGGCCTCAGGTGTACACTGTTACAGTAACTGCTCCCCTGTGACCTTCACTCGCAGGAGCTGAAGCAGAGATTATTATTACCTGTTGAATTGGCACGAGGCCTGCTGACTTTTTCCAACAGATGTTTCCAGTGATAGTTCTGAGGAAAATGTAAGTCGGTCTCATTAAAAAGGTCAGGCAAACGGAGTGCAGTCTCCTCAGGAATTCAACCTCTTTAGCCTCTGACCCGGATTTACATTTTGCACCAAGGAGAATCCTCTGATCCCTAAAAGTTGTTGTGAGCTCAGATGTGAGCTGACGCGAGTCCAACTTAGATTCATTCACAATCACAGACTTAGAAAAGCGAACTGAGACAGTGCAACATTGGAAGGCCTAACATGCTTTGACTAAATATGTATTTTAAATTAAACATTAATTTTCTGTTTATCGACTAATTCATCATTCCAAAGTAATGTTGGCCTTTTAATCAATTCGTCAAGCAAAAACACCAACCATTTGTTGGCTTTAGTTTAGAAACTATATTTGATAGTAATTATTGGAAACATTAATATGTTTATGATTTGCAGTTGAATTTATCAATTAGAGCTCTGTGAAACTGTGGGGGCATTTTATTCACTATTTGTAGACAAATCGATCATTAATTATCTGCTAAAAGGATCAGCAGTATATGATAATAAGAGTATATTGAAACTAATTGTTGACGTGCATCTCAAAAACGTAGGAGCGGGTATTAATTCAAATTGTTTTTTCATTCTTCATACCCGCTTCCCCTTTTCTCTAACAGGATGACAACTTTAAGCAAGAGGATAATAAACTCTAATCAGCACCGAGGATCTATAACAAACAAAAGGGTGTGTCCGATGTTTAACTGGCCTTCTAACCTTCCTTTCCCTAATTCTTTATGATTGGTTAAATCATGCTGTGGCCCAGTGGTGAGACAAATGGTCCAGACAAATCCAGTCTAAGTGGCGGGCCTCATGGTTTGTATCCACTGCTTGGACCATTCTGAGCTTTTTGGACCAGCGCTGCTCAGACGGATGCTGATGAATCAGCCGTTACTAATGACATAACACTCATATATCACTTCCATCGCTGACTGCCTGACTCTTACATAACTACATGTCAGTTTCAGAGCACACTCAAGTGAGTCCTGAAGTTTATTTCGCTTCACCCGCCCTCACCCCCTGCTCTTGAGCTGGTCCCCCCCGCCCTTGCAGTCACATCTAAGTTGGATTAATGGTTTCCCTGTGTCCAGATGTTACATACTGATGGAGGAGGTAGGAGGTGCTTGCCCACTCCTATAACCTGGCCTATGGCCTCCCATCAGAATGCAATGACACCTTACATGAGACCAGCTCCAAACACAGAGGACAGAAAAAAAACCTATGATTTTTTCCTTGAGCATCAAAGTAAACATGGATTAAAGGAGGACAATTAACTGTCACGCATAGCCCCTGTTTAAAACTGGACAGGAAATAAACACTGTAGCTCATGATGACTTTTTACTGTTCTAAATTCACAAAATATTGTTTATGGCTGACAGAAGGAGGCAACATGACAATATAGGCATTCAGCTGGCATCCTAAAGGTGATGATGGCGTAATGTATGAGTAGAAAGGGATAGGAAAACATGCTATTTTGTCAGGGTTTTCCCTGGAGAGGGGCTGTGAGCACAACAGGTCTGCGACGTCTGTCACGGGAGCGGTGGTGCATTTAGTGTCTCATTATTACTATCAGGGACTCAAGTATGAAGGAGCTCTCGGGAGGATACAGACGGGATACCTGCACAGCTATTCATTTCACTATTACACACTAAGCCTGGCTGTCATTTATAAACTGACATTCCCAGGCAGCCGCTGACGCTGCACGTCGGGACAAGCCGCGCCATTAAGATCCACGAGAAGAAACAATCGGTGCTCTCGTGCAGCCCCGAGTCTCTGGAAACAAACGTGAAAATCGATGCGAGCCCATGATTCCTGCAGGTTTGATGTAACTGGAGCGTGTGTGGGTTTGCTTTTGCTCTCGATGGCTGGCTGATCTGATGAACGGTGGCTATCAGCCGTAGCCACACACATTTTTTGGAGGCTTTGTATATATGTGGAGGGGGGTTCGCATCTCGAAATGATGTGTTCAGGCCGTTCGCTCGCTTTTGTACCTGCTGAATATTCAGTGAATAACCTCGCTGTCTGCCATCCGTGCAGGCACAGGCCCATTCTGTCTGCTCAGATAGGAGCTATAGGAAAACCAGAGACAAATTTCACGCCAACAACAATCAGCGCGGTGCTTATTTGTGCTACACTTTAACCGATAAAGAGATTTCCAGATCATCGCCTCTCCCCTGAAGAGCACGCCGCAGTGACATGCTGTGTTATTAACAGGACAACCTACTTGCGGGGTCGGCTCCAACTCTGGCCTGTGCACAGATGCTTTGCAGGAGGAGGTGGAGAAAGAAAGTGGTCATGCTTTTTCTCGAGTATCACAATGCAAGACAACACAACAGGCTTACCTATGGTGTCACCGTTAAGAGACGTGATCTCCAAGCAGAGAATAAATCCCAAGTAGAGCAGCCTCATCGCCATCTCCTGAATAGTGCTCTGTGGCACCGACACTAGTAAGGAATCGAGGAAAAGTTGGCTGGTTATCTACAACCTAACAGCCCGGTCGAGCACCTCATCCGAACCCCCTCAATGGTCCGGGTGCGATGGTCCGTTGTGTCGCGCCCTCAGCCCCGCGCGGTGGCGGCCGCTTCGCACGGGCTTCAGCAGTGAAAGCAGACTTTCCACAGTCCGACGAGGCTACAAGCAGTGCAGCAGCACGGTCATGTAAGTCTCTAATTGATTATCGGCATTCGAACATGATGCACGGTGTAACCTCTGTCTGTCTGTCTGCGCTCGCTCGGGTCTCTCTCTCTCTCTCTCAGCAAACCATGCCACCATGCGCAGCGCCGCTCAGCTCATTCCGGGCCCGAATTAAAGAGGGAAATTAAACAAGAAACAGCTTCGTTGTCCACGGAGCGTCAATCACTCCCTGCGCCTGCGGTTGCACGAGTGGACGGTGGCTCTCAAGACCCAGCACTGTGGACGAGCCCGTGACGTAAGCTCCAATCCCTGAAAAAGTGGGATAAGTGAGGGACGAGCGGCGCCATGCGCATGCGCCAACACGCCCCCTTTTCTCCTATTTCATGCGCTTTTTCATCCACCATGGAGGTGGGAGAGAGAGGCGGCGCGGTCTGCAACTGGTTCTCCGGGTTTGGCCATGTTGGCTCAACATCATTTCAAAACCCTGACTTTCGAGAAAATTTCAAGTAACTAACTACACCAAAAAAAGTCATTTCAAGAGGTGTTGAAAATGATTCTAAAGTGCCTTTTCTACCTCAAGTCGCACGACATTAAGGTGTTGAGTGCAGCTGTCACCACGTTGTCAGGGTTTGCTATCAATACTGTTGCAGAGAATCCAAAACATCACTCACAAATCGGTGATATTTGTAAGGAAAGTCCTATGTCACCGTATTGCAGCCAAACAAGTCAAAACAGAAAGTCAGACAGAGACAGATGAATGAGAGGTATACGCAGCTAACAATGTGAAAGATTCTTAACCCGTGCATTTTTTACTAAATCCCGCCCCCTAGTGGTAGAAATAAAAATGGATATGATTGGTTATATTTTTGGACGAGCATGTGCAGCATGCTTCAAGTGATGATTTGCATTCACACAAACAAATATTTAATCATAGTATATTGCTTTGTGTTGCTTGAAAGAAGACCCAGAAAAGCAGTTAAACACCCTATAAACAGTATTAATGTGTGTTTATTAAAGAATCACCCTTTTAGTCACCAACAAGGATACAATATTTTTCAATTAATCCTAAAAGATGTTAAGATATGTGGTTCACTTTATCCGTAAAAAAAAAAACGTGAGATCCAACCCGAATAACAAGTAGTAGAAAGAAAATATATGTGACACAGGCATTTTCAGAAATGTAAAATGTTTGCCCAAATGTATTTTCAAGTGAAAACGTAATAATGCATCTGTTTATAACTTTCAAGAAACAGTGTCTTTGGGGAAAGATTCTTCTGAAATTTGAACACAGTGTGTGACCGGGAAGTGTCACAAACAATCCACACCTGCAGGGGGCAGTGAATACCTGCATTACAGAGAGACATGTAGCCTATAACTCATTACACTAACACAACAAAAAGGAATCCAGAACTTTAATGCAACAGTTGGTCCATTTTACATGGCACGTCCTCTGAGGATGCTTTGATCAAAGAGTCATTTGGTTACATGGGAACTCAAGAGGATTTCTGCCTCTACCACAGGCATTTTGTAAGTGAAACGCTCATACAATTACACTTGTGCAGTGTGTCTCATTCTTCCACATGAATCTAATCATGAGAACTAAATTCTGCCAGTGTGTGTCTTACACTACGCAAACTAGCAGGAACCTTGCTCCTCAATGGTGTTTCAGAATAAGCATGCCTTTCAGGACTTTTCAACTTACAGATGTTTACCCAGAGCCTGAGTCATAGGGGAGAATGTGAAGTATGCTGAGAATCTGAGCAAACCATGCCTGAAGAGTCTGAGTATCTGCTAAATGTGAGCATATCTTGACCCCAAATATCAAAACAAAGACAGTTTGCAGGAATATTGAGTGTAACAGGATGTTTAAAGTTTTTCCCTATACAAACAAAACTTTCAATTCATGTATTTTTCATAATCAAGTTCACTTGAAAATGCCATCTGTTGATGAATACTGGTTTTGTTTACTTTTTATTTACATTGCTTCCTCTCCTGTCTGTCAGCATGTTGGTTGGTGCCACCTCAACCTGTGAAAGCCCCCGTTGTGGAAGGACGGCTGAGCATTGTCATCTAGCAGAGACAGACGCCGGCATGCTGTGTGGGAGACAGCTTGAAAGAGTGCCAGCATAAACACTCTCAGACCTCATGTTCTCCCAGGGTAGAGGGGCTGGCCTCTCTCCAGGCACATCTGCACACAATCCCTCAGTTTTTTAGCAAGTCAGCCGAGGACAAAGTGGGGCAAAGCAGGGAGGGGAATGAGAAGAGTTCCCAGACAGAGAACCTGCTTGTTATGTGACGGCAGTGTCAATGATGAAAGTGAGAGAAACAATGAAAGGCAGCATGCGGGGAGAGGATCATAACAACCTGCTTCCGTGTGCAAAGTTTACTCTCTGTGCAAAGGCTGACCGCCATCTTTGCAACTGTACATCTGTATCACAGCGCATGCCAAGGTCAGCTTGGCTAAAATCATTACCTTGCCGGTCCATATCCTTGACAGAAGATGGATTGCTGTGTAAATCAAGGTCCTAACCGTCACACAGCCACATTCTGCATCTGTAACTGCACCACACAGGCCACGACTGTAATTCCGCCACAAATTTAACTCACTCATTCTTTAGGAAAATAACCATTCCAGTTAATTTTATGGCTCAATGTGCTCACATCTGTCTCTGACATTTCCCCTAACAGGTTGTCTTGGCTGCTGCCTTTCAGTTTGCTAGTAAAGTGTGGCTTTGTGCATGTTTTTGCAAAGAGGTAATTACTGGGCAAGCTATGCTGACAACACCTGAGGAATGCAGAGCATGCACTAGCAGCTTATGTTCCTATACACTCCCCAGCCCACACACACACACACACACTCACTTACATCTCCCCTGTGTGCAACCCCTCCCCCACACAACCCGCTAGCAATTGCCCCAGTCCAGCAGAAAGTTCAACATGACATTTTCACAGGAGTCGATCTGTAGATAATGCAGGTGTTATTTTATAATATTTTGGTTGTTCTATCAGGAAACTTGCTTTACCTCATGTCTGAGCAACAAAATGCAGGGTATTGCAGTACACAGTTACAATCACAGTTACAAAAGCCCACAGCTCCCAAAAGGCCCCACTGTTCCCGTCACTGGTGAGTTCTCAGTGTGCGCTGGCTGGCTCATGCACTCTGCTGAGTGAGTCACTCCCCAAACTGTCCTTGAGCTCTGTGGAACTCGCAGCCCATCTGGGCAAACACTTGCACACACATATCAAAACATTACATAGATTGAAACCAGGGGAGAGAACAACCCTGAGTGACCTAATTGCAGTCTGACAATAGTACAGTGGCAAAAGCGTCAATATCAGACTATAGAGTATGAAAGTGAAATAGAATAATGTCATTTTTGTACAAATGATGTCAATGCATCAAGATTGGGCATTGCGGTAATGCATGCCTATGGGTGAGGTAGAGATTATGAATTCAACTGCGCCTCTCCAGTCTGTCTGACTAGACTGCCATGATGAAATCAGTATGAAATCCCACGTGCACGTAGCTCAACACAGGCCCGACTGATTTCTGTCTTTCTGTGCTGCAGAATCTTGCAGCTGTAGTTGCATTATGCAAGTGTTTTGCATGAAAAAAAAAAAAATACAAGGTATGGCTGAGTGAACAATTGAATATGTTTTCTACACACTTGAGGGCTAATCAGTCCGGGCATGCAAGAAAAGGCAAAAGGGTCAGGGGATTTAGTTGCCAAGCAACTTCTGTTGATACAAACACTATTTTTTAATCATATGATGAATGTTGTCTAAAAGCAAGGCAGCAGATTCACTAATGGAAGGATGCAAGATGACTTTTGACTTAGCTATCTTATTTATCAAGGGGCAATTGTGAATTTGGACCAGATCCAGAACAATGAAAACATTCATTCATTAGGTGCTTGGTCCTTCCTTCCTGTGCACACATTAGCATTACTGTAGTGAAGCACTCAGAGAGGCGAGTACACTTCAAGCTCCTGCATCACAGGCAAATAAATCACATTACATGTAAATTCAGGTAAGAATTCCTTTCAGGTTTCATTTTATATATATTTACCATTATAGCATTGCCATTATGTTTTACGCAAACATATCTGGTGGAGACTAATTTGCTCCAAAAGCAGTGAAATGTGTGTAATTTTCAACCTTTGATTTACATTTGGTCCATTTTTAGATCTAAATAGCTCTTAAACCTCTTTCCTTTTTATTGTGTTTAATATTGATGATGTTGTTCCGTACTATTTTCACCAATTTATTATTCATCAAAAGAAGGTCATCTAAAGCAGCTAGGCCACAGATGGTCCCTTTTACTCAGTAAATAATGGTTAGTCAGCCGTAAGGACTTGGTCGTTATGTATACATTTCATTGGTTTGGTGTGCCATGATGGTTGACAAAAAAATGCTACAATCAGATCATTACCCTGAGATTATATTTAGTTTTGTTTTATATTAATTAGGCTGTAATTAACAAAGATAGTGAAACAAGGATGTGCTATTGAAGTTAGTTAAATAACATTTTGAACATTTTAGCTTGACTGTTTGGGGTCTTTTAGAGCCTTTTTCTTTTGGCACATCCACATCGACTTGACTGAAAGCGTCAAGCAAAATAGTCACAAATATGAAAAATGATAAAAAGAAGAGTACAAAAAACAAAAACAGAAAATTAAGGAAATTAGGCAAGAAGCTTATTTACATTTAATTTAGACATGTCATTTATATCTATAACACTTTAAACAGAACAATTATGATACCACAGCTTATGTGTTCTTAAAAAAAAAAAATACTATCAACACAATTTTCCATTTGTTTTAGGTCTCTATTCATCCAGTAGCTACTCTGTACAGAAGCTTCCTCTGCGTTTCTTCTAATGAATAACACACAACCGCCAATTAGGAAAAAAAATCCTTTGTCCACATCTGGACAAAAAGTTGTTGTTTTTTTTCTCTCCCTTCTACAATTTCTCAAAAATGTAGAAGTCATTCCAGGTCACGTTCCCGCTGAGGAAATATAGGAAGAGGTCTATTCCCTTTCCTGTCGTGATGCTGCATTTCTCCATAAAGCCGGCTGATAAAAAAGACTGATTTATATTTTTATTAAAGCGAGCTGACACGCTGGCTTTGGCTCAGAGTCTTGACTGTGTACTGCCGGCCTGTGGTGCGTGGTGGTGGTTGAACATTGGCACATTGGCACATTGTGCCTGGTGTGAGTGACACTGGGAAGAGCTGAGCGCGCAGCACGTTACGGCGCTGGCGGAGAGCGACTCCTCTCGCTCACGCTGTTCCTGGCTGACGTCAGCTGCCTCCGCTCTCTCTCTCTCTCTCCGCTCCTCCGGACACGGCGCCGTGGAAAAATGCTGCTCTCTGTGCCGCCAAGGACGGGAATCAACCAATACAACGGCTACGCCGGCAAACACAGCAAGAGGGTAAGTGGCGACGCCGCAGCCCCACTTCTCCAGGCCACCGGTGGCCGAGCCGCGGGCCCCGTTTCTCGGCGCGGCCGTTTGTTTCGAGCCGGGGCTCTTCAGTTAAGAGCTGCTCGGCTGATTGAGCTGCAGTGTCCTTGAAAAGTGGACCACAGGCGACGTTTGAAGTCCCCTACGCGCTGCCGCGTTGGCCGTCGGCGTTTGTCACGTCGTGCCGCCGTTACGGACTAAGCACGGCTCCGTCACAGCGATGCCTGTGGATTAGCCACAACTTGAGTTTGCGTTCGGTTTTTTTGTTGTGGTTTTTTTTTCCCTCTCCGGTGGCTGTTCTCTTCCTACACGCAGCCGGCGCGCACACAACAGCGTACGAATGAGATGCTGCCAAACGCTCCGACTAAGCAACGAGGAAAGAGAGGACAATTCTGTTCAACTTTTTATACGAATTGGTCGGACTTCTCTTAGGTCAGCTATTCCTGGAATTAGACCCAAGTTAGCGAAGTTTTCCCCGCAGTGTTTTACGCGTACAGATATGCCCCACCCCTTCAAGTCCACTCATGATGCACAGTGTGCTGGTAGATGTAGCATGATGCTGCGATATGTACACATCGGCCCAGTCAGTGACAACAGAACTGGGATATAAAAGCTCGGAATGGCCTGTTGAGCTATTTTCAGCCAATTTTCCAACCAACCTATAGAAACTATAGGATTAAACTGTCTATAGTTTGGGGGCATTTTCAGGGTCAATTCTTGTTCTCAAAGGTTTTTGTCGAGCTGTCAAGTAGTAAAAACATACTTTGCAGCATAATGGGGGAGTGACAATGTGTTGTGAATTGCGATTATTGTGTCCTGAAGCCTCAATCAAAGCCTATCACATTGAAAACGGGTATCATTATATTTTGGTGTCATTACTTATCAAGTAGTACAATGTAGAAACAAGGACTTATTTAACAGGAACTGCATAAATGATTTACAGTATGTGCAGGGAAGAAACAGAAAACCTTCCAAAAATAAAATTATGGTCAGAATCATATTTCTGTAATGGTAAAACATGAGTACTATTCCATAAACTACTGTTCAAAGAATTATTTAGAATTTTGATATATTAATGGACAGTGATACATATTGAATTGTGTCCAGTGTATTGTCATATGTATCAACTTATTACTATAGTGTGTTGCCACACCCCTAATTAAATGACTAAATAATAATAACTTCACTTAATGTAACAATGCACATTTGTAACCACAGATAAAATAGAAAAGAATGAGCAAATTCACAAAATATGATAGAAATAATAAAGAAACACAACATAAGATAAATTTGCACATAGGAAATAGAGGGATAGGCACAAATTGGGCAGTGTAATCTTAAACTATCGCAGTTTCCTCGCCCTCTACCCCATAATCTCTCACGTTAAAGACAAAATAATTGGATAGATCGTGAAATAGATATGATTGAGTTATTATTTCAACAGTCTTTATCCGCAAGATATGATAAGAAAGAATGCCAAATCGTATTAAATTGTTGGAATCTGTCCTTTAAGATGTATCTTGCCATTTCCAAGCGTAATGCACTGGTTAAAGTGCACAGTAACAAGAGTGTGGATGCTTTAAGCACTGCCAAAAAAGTCTCAAAAATGATGCAGCTTAAGTGTGACTCCAGTGACACATAAGGTATGTGGAAGCCTGACACATTTCTTGAATAATGTTTGGAGAAAGCTTAAATTAAATAGCCCCCTCCTCTCCCCGTGCTATTCCTTTCCCTGCCTCACGGCTGGCAGGAATACAGATTGCTCAGATTAATGACCTGGAATTCCTGGAATCTTGGATTCAGACAATGCACTCACTTCAAGAGGGGCTCTGCAAACTTGAACCTTTTCCTTGAAAGAAGACAGGTGCCTGCTTTTTTTTTTTTTTTTTGGTGTTGTTGTTGTACATATCGCGTTGTTCGAGTGCCAAAGTCACACAGACTTGTAAATCCAGTGGAAACCCCTGGTCTGTGTCTTTTACTATGGGGAAAAAGGGCGGAGAAAAGAGAGGATTAAGAGATTTCCCCCCTTTCCTCTGCTTTCGATTAACTCCCTCTTTTTCCTCTCTCCCCTGTTTGTTTCACATACCTTGATTTCTCGTCTGTCAGTGCTCTTCACATGAAGAAAAGAGCCTGCACATTCTTCCTACCTGATGAATCCCTTGTCCTGAGCGTGTACATTTTCTCTCCAGGCTCTGTGATTCTTGCTGAAGAGAGACTTTTTAAAACCATCTGTTAAGTTTTCCTGGTGTTTTTCGAAGGAAACTGAATTGATTCAGGAGAAGGAGAGCAAGGAGAATTCTTACCTTTTAGACACAGGACACCAAGTGCTTCAGTGCTTTTTTTAATTTGACTCTTGCACCGTTTACCTTGCCTTCTTTTTCATCTAGAGCCGCAGAGATATAATATAAAGAGACTGTGGCTATAACACTATGATCTTTTCCACTGTGCCTTTGAAACTTTCTTTAGCCCACCAGGTAAGACTTCACATTTCAGATTTTTCTCTCTGATTAATGTTACAATGTGTCACGCAGTCTAAAATATATATTCCGTGAATAATGTCCCTTTGGCAGTATAGCGATTATGGATTTGATCGATTGAAATGCTACAGTATGGTTAATGGGAAGTATTGCTATGCTATTAATGATATGCAATACATTTTATTTTGGAAATAATTTGGATAAGGAGTTGGCAAATGTGACTTTGGAGCACTTATTCCTACCCATCTATCTACCTGCCGACAGATCTACCTACCTATTTATCTACCTATCTATGCATCAATCATATGTCGACCTTCTTCAAAGCAGTGTGACATGACATACAGGTGTTACTGATGATATTTCCATTCAGTTCCGACAGAGTGAGAATGCTGCTCTTATGCATGGTGCCTCCCTGGATAGGCTCTGCTCCAAAGACAGGAACAGAACCCTAAGTAATCTTAATAATTAAACCCGTATTTACCTGTGATCTCTGTGGCAGGGTAAGATTTATTTGTAAAAATAGATTGATTGGGTTTACATGCACAAACTATTCTGATTGAGGTTCTGCTTTGTGCAATATTCGGAGAAAGGTGTTTATAGCTGCGGATCCAAAGAATATGAACACTCTCTTGTTTTGAATTGCATTGATTTTTTTTTAGTTAATTTAACGTGCTCTATGGCAGATCAGAACGCAAGGAAATGACAAGTGAAGCCAAGAGACTTGTTAGTCGCCTTACGGAGTGCAGCATGCACAGCTCACAGATTAAATATTGGAATATTGTTGTGCATGTAGTTGTAATCAGTGTAAAAAAAAAAAAAACAAACAAAAAAACACCTTTTCTTTCTACACATGTTTTTGTGTGTCAATTTGAAATAAGTGAATGTTGTATCTGCGCAAGACCACTTCCTGACATTTATCAAGGTTCATCTTATCTTCTCGAGTTCCCACAGAACTGCAATTCCTCCAGGAATGTAGTTTAATTAAACGGCAACAGCTTGAACTATAATATTAAAACTAAAACCTGTGGCAGACCAGCCATGTCTGTGTATTGCAGACAAATGCAGAGAATGCTCAGGAGATGTCACTGAGATGCTTGTAAGTAACCTTGCAAAAAGGCTGCGGACTGAAGAGTGAAAAGTAGGAAGGAAATGAGCATTGTGTTAGGAAGTCAGGTTTTGTGCACAAACAGATAGAGAATAGAAGACGTAACATTACAAGCTGACAAATGAGACTTCTAATTCCAATCTTGAACATTAAGGCTGCGATAATTTCTGGCCATTCCTTTCTGACAGCAATAGTGCTTTTTTTCATGCCTGTTTGCATGCGTTTGCACCAGCACATTAGGCTTTACCTTATATGGATGGCGAAACACCTGGAGCTGGCACTTTGGCAGATGGATCTGATTCACTGCCATTCTTTCCTCAAAAGAAACCTAGCAGAGCAGTCTTAATGAGACACTACCTTCTGACTTGAGAGCACATGAGAGGGATTAGCACTTTCCGCTAAAAGGCTCAGATCCCAATTAGACAGGCCTCACTAGCTGGGCTCAGATCCAGGCTCGGTCTCCCGTCAGATCCTATCTCTCCAGGCCTCTGCAGGTGCATCCCCCCTGATACTCCGTACGGGCTACACTGAAGGCCAGGCTAAGCACAGGAAGAGGCTGTGATTATCGGAAAACAAACAGCATACTATTGATGCTAAAGAATAGTGAGAGATTAGCGGAGAAGACTGAGATGGATGGACATTGTGAGTCGCTGTGCTTTTTTTTTTCAGTTTGAATAAATAGATTAAGAGTAAGCTCTGATTGCTTTGGAAACAGTTTGGAAAACATAAGGCAGCTGGGAAGTGTGCATACTAAAGTTCACAAAAGAATCATTGGCGTCAGTTTCTAAATAATGTTACTGTATTCATAGAGTTAAACATGATAGAAGTAATAGATATCTGTGTCTACATTTTTTGGTTTTTTTTTACAGTTAAGCCTTCAACTTCAAATTGTTTTCTATCAGGCAATCTTACTCTTTCATTCTTTATTCTCATGCATTTTTAATGTTAATTTCCCTAATTATCCTGCCCGTAGACAGTCATTTTAAAGTAATCAGCTGGCTGTAGATCCAGATCTAGAGTTCGATAATAATCTGATCTGTGTGGAAGGACCACAACGATAAGAGTTGCAGGTCATAAATCCAGCACAAGGCTATCACAAACAGTAAACAAGTTTCATTTTGACTAAAGTTTCATTCAAATAGCTAATGTTATAGATGTTATATTAAAGATGTTATAGATTCTGTGTCTTAGAGGGAGTTTTATGACTGTAAAACCACGAGGGGTGAACTTTGTGGTGAAGTCAGTTTTAAAAGATGCCAAGACCATAAACAGATGTTCAACTGCTAAAAATTTTTGTGTGTGTAACAGAACATGTAAAGTCAAATAGAAGTACTAGCAAAAATTTACATGTAATTTAATGCATATTTAACATAGATTTAAAAGAAGAACTGCATACCAGATAACAGGATTGGGGCCAACCCAATGTGAATTTGTTCACCTGCTGCATAAACCCCAAAAGTTTTCTAACTTCGGGATTAACTTCTTGCGGCCCACTGAAGTGGAGTAGTGTTTATCCCACTAGCCACACCCACTCAGCACTTAGACTTTACGTTGTGATGAAGGCAGAGACTTTTAAATTGCTTCTCTTGGCTTGAGGAAAAGAAACACAAATATATTACACAATATATTTTTGGCATTTTAAGGTGTCATGTCAACTGTTTTACGTATGTCTCTTTCATACTGATGGTCCTTGGGGAAAATACTGAATAGCTGCAATACTGTGAGTGATCACTAGGCAAAGCTGGAAGCAAGAATGAGTGCTCTTGCTAGGTCCAGGATCAAAACGATCTTTACTCAGTTTGCATTCCTGTTGCTTATATTGCAGGTTGTTGAATTTGTTGAAAAAAAGTGCTTATTAGCAGCTCTATTGGTTGATTGGTTGTGGTTTGCTCTAAGATATTTTTAAGATTATGTCATCTAGTCAAGATCTTTATGTATAAATTTAGTTTTGTTACATTGAATACATTAAACTGCAAGCAATGATAGTATGATCATAATTGTTCAGGCATGTCCCATGGATGCTCCATCTGATTTGGATCTGGAGAATTTGGAGGCCATGATGACACTTTAAGCTCTTTGTCATGGTACTTTGGCAGTTCCTGCAGCTTTTGTGATGTTGTAGTATGCACTGTCCTTTTGGGGGACCCACTGTTATTGGGGTGTGCAGGTGCCAAGGGGTGGTGTGCTTGGTTTTCAAGGGTATTTGGGACAGATGGTTTATGTCAAGTAGCATCGACATGAATGCCAGGATCACGAGTTTTGCAGCAGAACTTTGTACTTTGCTTTGCTAATCATTCTAGCTGTCAGCAGTTTTAATATTATGCTGATCGGTATATACTATAGTGGCATTTAGTGGAGGTAATAAAACGCAAGTGACAGAGTGCTGCCTGGCAGCCCCCTCACTCTCCAAGCACATAGGAGAACTATGGTGGCTGTCTTTGTATGATCATCCATTTAGAGTATCGTAAGTTAACAAACTTGGGACGATCTTCTAGCAGACTGCTGACTTTTTGTCCTTCCTCGGCTGCCATTGTAACATGGTGGCCTCTCAGTGGAGGGGAGACCTGCTCCCAAGTAACATTGAATTGATTTTTTTTTAAGATTACATATACACTACAGTTTTTGATTCAATGTAATTACACGCCAATTTTTTATATAATTATGAAGATTATATTATATTTTTGCAAATAGATGATCTTAAATTCTTAACACTGGACCATGAAGTTTTAGATTTTAAAATCTGTTTTCATTTTAGTTTGTTAAAAAGTGGCCTTTAAACTTCAAATTTTAACTTTTAACTTTTACATTTGTGATATATGATGTTCCCTCCTAGTTCTCTGTTTCTGGAGTCTGAACAAATTTCTTACTCTTGTTCGGGCAGATGCACAGCAGAGAGGAAAAGAGAAGTCACAATTAGCTTGATTCCTGCAGTCTTTTGACAACTCCCTTTCTGTTAATAAGCTGGAGCTCCAGTACTGACCCTTTAGTGTCCAACAAGCTATCCCTTTGTTCACTGGGGCCAGGCTTGCTGACCCTAACTAATCAAATGTTTCCTCCTTCACCAGCGCTGAGAGGAAGGCAACACCAACTTACTTCAATACTAGTTTGATTTTGTTTATTAATATTTTTATTTATATTTATACGTTTTTTTTATGAAAACATTGAAAAGTGTAATAAGATCTATCGCGCATGCATTCCTTATGAGTGCATTAGAATGTAGGTACTTTTATTCTGATAATCGTATAATAGAATAATACAGGTTTTGATTGAGGGGAGCAACGTCTTCACATATTGATACTTTCATGTTTTGACTATGGCAAACATACAACCATAGTGCTCAGTTTAGTAGGCTGGTTAAGTCAAGAAAATATTGACTTGGAGCATATTCAGATAGTTTAGCTTTTAAAGATTTATGCCACCTGCAGTAGAAAATCTGAGCTGAACAAACCAATAGAAGTGTTTCTATCCAGAAACAATTTCTTGATTATAGTGCATAATCCACAGTTTCCTCTTGTGAAATGTGATGATGAAAACTATTTCACAGAATCCTGATGAAAACTGCTTACAAAAACATTTCACCCACAACATTAAAGTAGCAGTGTGGAGCTCAGCCACTTGAATACCAGACAGTTCAAACCTGACATGCTTTGGTTTTACATTTTTTATATTGCCTCATTTAGTGAGGACCTATAAAGGATTACAGTTTCAATTTCTGCCAAAAATATTGCCATACTATTAAAGTTTGAATGGCACTCTCAAATATAGAACGGCCAAGGTAAGGTTTCTGCACTCAAACCAAACAACAGTTCTACTCCATTTGTACAACCTGTGATGGATCTTTACTGATTACTGAATGTGCTTCACCCACATTGTACAGATACAGTGGCCAAGCAGTAAATGTGCTTTGCGTGTAAAATACATTTACAGGCAACATTTTTTTGGTATGTAGAGTAAGTTCACAACCATTATTGACAGTTTATCGCAAACAAAGTTTAGTTGATAGCAGATAGCATGCATATTTTCAATCTTGCAACGTTAAAGATTGGCTCATACTTTATATTCCAAAATTCCAGGATTCCAGTCTTCCTCCATTTCTGTTCAGACTGAACATCTACTTGCTGGATCACCATTACTTTACCTAGCAGGGTGTACTGCACTATTACTGGCTTCTTATAGGCATTTGATTCATTTTAAAAGTAATCGGATGAACGTCTTGGTGTTTCATCTGAAGGCAACTGGACTTCTTGTAGTTTCTTGAAGACGTTTCACCTCTCATCCAAGAGGATGAGAGAACTGAAGAGGCTTCTTCAGTTCTTCAGTTCTTCTTCAGTAATCGGATGAAGTCTCTGTGGCTTCTTGCAGTTGGTGATTGTATGACTCACATCATAGCTAATCAAGGGCTCATTTTAAGTATGTATGAACTTTGAGGCTGTTTATGTGCACATTATGCATACATTTTGTATTCAGTCAGATTACTCAAGCATTTTTTCCCCTTGTATATAAAATTAGCATTTGCATTTTTAAATGCTTTTATTATTTCACTTGAACAGTATTGTGTTAAAAAAATGTTTGTATATTTAGGCTTGGATAGGATTCAGAGGTTCTTTTTGGCCTGGGTGATATGTCCTTAAAATAATATACGTCTTATCAAATGTGGTTTATAAATGCAAAAGTGTTTGACCAAATAGAAACACAATGAGATTTCGGATGAAAAAAAAAAATATATTCAGATGAAGTAGCTTACATGTTATTGATATCCTGATAGCCATTTGCAAGTTTTCTAGTTTTGCATATTGTCCTCATAAGGCTTTAGTTTGTAGATGATTGACCAGCTGTTTATATCCAGTTAGTTTCTGTATCATTGTACACATTTAATGTCAGAAGCATCTGCTTTGTGTATGACTGCCATCCTAAACCTGACTATGTCCTCTGTCCTCTGTAGCAGGCGTATGTGTCCCCCTCCAACCATCAGATGGCTCCACCAAGCCCCAACAACAACTCCACCACTACCTCCATCAGCAATGGCAGCAGTAGCAGTGGGGGAGAGCAGCTGAGCAAAACAAACCTGTACATTCGAGGCCTCCACCCAGGGACCACAGACCAGGATCTGGTCAAACTCTGTCAGCCGTAAGTTGCTCTAAATGCATACCCAGTAAATCTCTCTGTGGCACTGTCGCCCACTGCGCCTTTGAGACTGACTGTAGCTGCAGAGTGGATTAAGATGAACAGAGTGATGGGTGCATGCACAGATAGGTAGTGCCTAGTTAAGTGAATGCAGGACAACACACTGACGCACTGATATCATTACTCTGTGGCGTGCTAAAGCACACCTAAAAGGTATTTCTGGATCGCAGAAGAGGGCTACATTTTCTTCCAGCTGTTTTCAAGGCCTTTCATTTCGTGGCCCTGTGCAAAAAACAACAATACTTTGGACAGCAGACCAAGATCTTTTAGTTTGGAAAGGCTAAGCACACATTTTCCAACAACTAGGTACAGAGTGTTTAGTCTCCTTCACTCACACTAATTCTTCTCCTCTTGGTCCTTCTTTGTCTTTTGACTGAGTGAATTTGTTCTCCTCTGTGCTGTAGCCTTGTGTACTCGTATCATAAAGTTTGATGACTCTGAGACTATGCTATGATAATTCAAAGTCATATTCTGCACTATAAATACCACTCTATGTTTCTCACCAGTGTGAGTGTGACTCTCTCAGAAATCTTTTGTGGGTGCCATGGAGTCAGAGATCCAACAACAGCATCAACCAACCCATCTGTTACAGTATGTTTGTTAGGCCTTCAGTGGAAAACATCAATACAAGCAGTGCTTAGATGAATGCTCTGCTTTCATTTAATTGAATTCTGGGGCCTGCTGATGAGGACCAGAAG
>KV751364.1:1786638-1806579 GCA_001698575.1 Mola mola
GAAAGATTGAGTAAGGGAGTGAGGGAGGGAGAAGCCTGCTATTTTACAGCTGTCTGGAAGATATGGCTCACATGAGGCTGCCCAACCCTACAGGAAACGGCAAGCCCAGGGGAAAGGGAAAGACAAACAAGGGCAATGGCATGGGGAGGGGGGTGTGAAGGGGTTGGATGGAGAGAATCAGAGGAGTAAATGGAGTTCAGAGTTTGTGTGTCAGGTGGTGTTTTGTGGGGGTAGATCTCATATTTCTGCCTTTACAGAGAAGATAAAATCACTGCATGAAATTTGCCCCTTTGCAGAGCACATTTTGGCCAGCATAGTCCTCAGATAAACTAGAGCCCATACTGTATCTAGTGATCATTATTAGGGGGAATGCTTGTATATGAGTATATTAAACAGTGTAAAAGACAAGTCATCAAGGGAATTTGACTTCTTAAACACAAGTTGAACAGTATATGTGCGCATTGTATCAGGACACAACACTCCAGAGCTCCCCTCCCCCATGCCATGAGTTGTTGTATGCACGCAATCTGAGATCTACTGCACTAGGAGTGAGGGAAGAGAGGAGGGGATGATGGTTGGTTTTCCATCTCCGGCCCCTGCAGTTGTATCTCTGGGTGCCTCACTGCCGCTCTGGTTCTCGCCCCAGTCCCTCTCTGTTGGTCGACCACGGATGGATATTGGGCCGGACTATGCTGTTCTCTCACACATGGCTGAGTCTTTAGCGCCTCTTTTCACTCTGTGTCATGAAGTCTGAGTTGCTGAGTGCAATTAAGTGAACGGATATCTCAACTGTGTAAGCACCGGAGTGCAGCAAACACAGCTCACAGCTTAAATGTCAGTCATAAAGCAGAGGAGTGGACTGGTGGGATGGCTGTGCACCCAAAGTAATAATGCATATGAAAATGGAGGACGACAGTGTTGGCATATTCATCCAGCCCAGTTGGTGGCATCCTACAGCTTAGAACCAGAAATGCACCATGAAATGATAATGTCCTATAGGAACTCAAATGCATAATACAACAGCTAACAAACGGTTAACCAACACTAGATAGAATTTGCAAAGAATTTGAATAGGATAGCTCATTATATTATATTACAATGTCACTGATACACTGAATGTCACAGAAGAAGGAGTGTTGTTAGCACATCACAAATTGACACCAATAATATTAGAGTAGAATATAGATAAGTAAGGTGGTGGTAGATTCTATGAATGAAAACCAAAGCAGCATTTTAGGATCAAACCACAGACAGGATTCAAGGATTCAACCAATAGACTTATTCCAATTCAAATTTCTTTCAGAAACATCAGAAGAGAGCGGAAAAAAAGTGTATCTTCGGCAATTGACTGAACATGTAAGCGGAGCTTTGTCAATGACAGGAAACAGAAACATTTGTTTTAAACAGTATTTTTTGGGTTATTGATTCAAAAAACATAGAGTTTTTTTTTGCTTTAGGTATCTACTCGGGGCGGCTGTGACTCATGTGGTAGTGCGGTCGTCCAGTGTTGTCCAGGTTCCTGTTTCAGTCCCAGACCCTGCAGTTAACATGTGCATTTGATTGACAGACACTGAACCCCAAATTGCTCCTGATGCTGCGCCATCAGTATATGAGTGTGTGTGAATGATTAACGCTCCGGATGAGCAGGTGGCACTCTGCGAGGTAGTCCCTGCCACCAGTGTGTGAATGGGTGAATGCAGAAGCTGTAGTATAAAAGCGCGTTGAGTGGTCAAAAATGACTAGAAAAGTGTTATACAAATACAAGACATTTACATTTACTCCATGTTACAGAATACTTGCAGTAACATCTTGAGTGTTGTTAGTGGTTGAAAAGTCGATTTATTTCCAGTGTTCACTTGTTCCCCATGCTTTTGCATTATATTGTCTCGGTGTGCCAATTGATCATTGTGACCGACCTTCATACTTTTTAAAAAAAGATGTATTTTGTAAAGTTTTAGACCTGCAAAGTTTGGGAAATGGGACTGAAGTTGAAAGATAGCAGAATTAGTTATACCAGAATTATCTATATTCCCAATACGCAGTTGGATATTATAAAAGTATGTTTTCTAGTCACCTCAAGCCACCTTGATAAAAGAATAAAGATTTACAGATCCCTTTTTTTTCTAAATGGAAAGTAACCCTAAATTTAAAACAATTTAATTTACAATTTGGAATATATCAACAAACTTTTAGATTACAGGTTGACCAGGTTATTGCTTACTCCGTTTTAATAATGTAATGAAATAAATAATGAAATATGGCAGTGGTGCACTGTCACTGGATAGAAGCTGGATTGTGTAATAAGGGGCACTAAGACCCAGTGGGGCCAGAGGGTTCCTGCCTAGAGAGAAGCTGGTTAGTAGACTGAGAGTATGGCTGAGAGCCAGCGTTGGACAGGACAGCCAAAGGCGCATATCAGATTACACTGCATGCACATGCCTGGAGAGATGGGAACTGATAGACACTCTGCCGCATTGAAGCATTTGCCTCAACCAGGCGCTATCTTTTGCATCTGCAGTATCAAAAGCTGGACAGCGGGATGGATAATGCAGGATTTTTCTACTTTGGTAGTACATTTTGGAACAATCTCAAAATGCAGCAAAGATATGTAATTTTTTTTATAACATGTTGCCACGTCATGTTGAATTGCCCATTGAGTAATGATCCTTATTGACATCTGTGGTGAGCCAGAATAAATAAGTTATGGGAAATCTATGGTTATTTCCAGCATGCAGGAACCCATGGGACATTACTCATTTCATTTCATTCATGTCCCACCCCCTCTCTAAAGAGTTTCCGTATGCACATCATTTATTATCAGATGGTGCAATTGTATTCAGTGTCACTGCGTTTAATCCGTCCTGTGAATTATAATTCCGTCGTGGTCGAGCACTCAATTTATGTGCGTTAAGTCTAAAAAGATACAGCATTGCTTCAGCAATATCACGGCACACATATTGGATGTAAATAAGTCATTATTACCAGTACACTGTTTAAGGACAATTGTTGAGTGTAAACCTCAATGTTTTTCAGGTATGGGAAAATTGTATCCACCAAGGCCATCCTGGACAAGACGACCAACAAGTGCAAAGGTGAGTTGTCGAGGAATCAGCTGATTGAAAGTAACGGCTGAGTACAGGTTGTCATGTCAATTCACACAGAGGTGGCAAAGTGAGCTCCAAGTATATCAGCATGTGATTTTATGTTGAATTTTAATGCTTAAATGGCCATGTTTTGTGTCAAGTACCACCACTGTTTCCAATAACTCTGGAGGACACAAAGACATGGACTTGAATCTGAAGCTCTGCTCCAGTTTTGTGCTGATGACATTTAATTTAAATGTTAGAACATTTGACAGGGAAGTACTTGACAAAGTATAATTCAAATTGTTCATCCATGAAAACTATAGTTCTGTTATGACAGTCTGATAAGCCAAAGGGTATTAAGTAAAATAGGTGCCTTAATAAAGAATATTCTACCTTTGTTCAAGGAGCTTATGTTACACTTCATTCGCATCAGATGCCATTATCAGTTATAATTGCGACAGCATCCAACCATTATTGTATATTGATAATCTATTAGTCAACTGTGGATTTTCAACAACATTTTCAACCGCATGTCAACAACAAACAGGTGATATAACGTCAAAAGCACAACGCTATGAAGTTTCTCATAAGTATAAAGTTTCAGCACATTCTTGATACTACATTCTCAATAAAGCTGGTTCCTTTTGTGTGATAATCTTCACTCTTAACTACTTAACATTGTGTGTATTATATGGACAGTGTAAGGATATCATGCACTCCAGGTAGAGCTGCCTGTCTCTTCAGATTCTAATAGCTCTCCTTGCTTCATGAGTTCAAATGGCATGCCTGTGTCCATAGAGTCTTGTGGCATGCATGTCTCATTGTCATAACCAGTACGGTGTGCTGTGGGTGTCTGTGTCTGTCCCTGTAGGCTATGGCTTTGTTGACTTTGACAGTCCAGCCTCAGCTCAGAAGGCAGTGACGGCACTGAAGGCGGGTGGCGTGCAGGCTCAGATGGCCAAGGTAAGAACCCTCAGCGTGGTGGCGTGAGAGCAGTTCAAACTGTTGAAGGAGTGCAAAACTTGGAGTAGTGGTTTGTTCTCTTAAGGCGGATGTGTGTTTGCTGTGTGGTGCGCAAGGTTATATGCCTGAATCAGCGTCTGCATGGGTGTTTGTGTGCACAAACAAGGGTGTGCGGATGCACAGAGGTACACGTGCGCGCACGTATATGTGATGTGTGTGTCTATGTGTGTGTTGTGCTTCATGGCTGTGGCGGTGGCTGTGGCGGTGACGGTGTAGAGGGAGTGTTTCCCAGGGCCTGCTCTCTGAGCTCGCTGTACAAAGGACCTGTCTGTTCTCCTTGGTGGCATCTGACTCATTTTCTGAGCAGCTCCCCAGTCAGTAGGGCCCTATGCCCAGCCACCCGCCCTGTCAACACACACACACACACACACACACACACATAACTGCCAACCACACATGCACTTCACCAGCCTTGCCTGCATGGGATTATGACATACACTCACAAGCACACACGCACACCACCGACACCCTGGGAAAGCTGATCTCTGGTTGAGCTGGATCTCTGACATTCATACGGCTCCTTGCTCACAAAATAATTCAATTCCACTCACCCCTTCAGTCCGGGTGTACAACAAGGCTCGTGTTTGCGTCACATTTCCCTCTGACTCAGTATGACTCACTCGCAGTCGAAACCCACAGCAGGGTCTTCTCTGCTCCCTCTCCTGGCTCACTCGGGCTGCCACAAAGGAGGAAGAGGAGGAGGGAGGTGAAGGAGAAATCACCTTCAGCACAGGTTGCATTTGCACATGCATTATTCATCTGATGGAAATTACATATCACCGCATTTACATGTTTTTAATCAGGTCTGCACTCCGAGATAATGAATATGCATGATGGTTGTAGGATGATGCAGGTTGGTTATCAGCTAGATGCTGTTGTTTCAAAAACAGGAAAATAAAGCGTACAAAATACTGCAAAGCATAAATGAAACTGTAACACTCTGAGAGTCTCTTTCAGGTTACTGTCTGATAATTCTACATTCAGATTGGGAAAAGCTTCAAAAGTTGTCTCATTTATTCTAACCAGCAGAGCTGGCCTCTGAGCCTGCATTCAAGGTCAGGATTACAACACAAACATAAGTGCTTGAATGAGAGCGACATATTATTACCATGATGTAGGAAACGGGATGATAATGTTTGCCTTGTGGGGAGATGATAGCACAATGCTTTAGATGGCCTCCAGATCATTTCAAATCAGAGTGTCTCTGCTGTCATTCTCCACTGAGAGAGAGCGCATAATTACCAGATCATCCATGGATGGAGAGCTATTTGAAATATAATTACAATGATATCACATTGCCTGGACCTTGAGTTTTTCATTTTGTTAAGAGGCCAGTCGCACCCAACGGGCCTGTCTTCTTGTAATAACATATTGGTGATGGAGTATGAGCAGGGGTTTGATGAATAAAAGTAGAACATGCAGAATGAGAGAGAAGTGTAGTCAGAATGCTAACCACCATCTCTGAATGTCTGTTTTTCCTTCATCCATGCAACTCTCGTTCTCATGCCAAAGACCAAAATAAAATCCACTCTCAATACTTTCTTTCACACCGCACCTGCCACCCATCTAAACATCAGTCATCTCACACTCTGTTAAAGCTTTTTAGAAATGATTTTATGGGAAACACCCTTGCCATTTGTCTTTGATGACTTTGCTGCATGGTATTCTGTCTTTATTAAAATTGGTAGAATAAGTTTTTGCTCAAAGAGGTGGTTCAAGTTTTATCTGATATCTTTTTGCCCTTTTATATACAACAAGACCCGTATGAGATTCATCACTCTATTTATCTGTATGTGAATATATGCATATGGATACACTTCAACCAGACTTCAACCTAAACACCTGTGAATTCTGATTTTCTATTTCAGTAACCTAATGTGACAACCTAGAGGCCATTGTTATGCTTAGTGTGATCATCAAACCCGTTCACAGACTTTGAATTTGCATCCCTCCTCCATTGTCCATGTGGCTGCTCTGTGTTTGCGGGTGGGGATGAGACTGGGTTGTGGGAGCCGCGTTATGGGTTGTTAGTTTGAAAATATTTTCTGTATTGTACCTGAACCACGCATTACCTTTTTTGTTTTCGATAGATATACTGTATGTGGGTAAAAACACTTGGATGGCTCCTGACATACAAGTCGATAGATGTCCTTATTCGTTTGTCCTCCACTCTCCTCCTTTCAGCAACAGGAGCAGGACCCCACCAACTTATACATCTCCAACCTCCCTCTGTCCATGGACGAGCAGGAGCTGGAGAACATGCTGAAGCCCTTCAGCCAGGCCATTTCCACTCGCATCCTCAGAGATGCCAATGGGACCAGCCGAGGAGTGGGGTTTGCCAGGTAGAAGCTTTAATTATTTTTCCACATGCATTGAGACTCTCGATGAAAGATGATTAATGATAATGTAGCCACAAGTGTTTCCAAGAAAACACCCAGTTAAACACAGGAAATGAAAAAAAACAACCAAATTTAGAGTAGTTTATAGATCAACTCTAGCTTTTCAGTATTAATGATGGTGAGTGACCCCTCTGGTGGCCAGTACAGGTATAAAATAACCAACGGTGCAATTAAACACACTAATTGCTTTTAATAAATAATTACCATTCTTACAGGATGGAGTCAACAGAGAAATGTGAAGCCATCATCCAGCATTTTAATGGAAAATATATCAAGACTCCACCTGGGGTTCCAGGTGAGGTTTCTTTGTTTATCACATGTCTTATTTGTATGGAGCATTTTTTGAAAAAACATTCACTTCACAGAATATTTTCTGTCCGGTTCAGTGCCATCTGAGCCCTTGTTGTGTAAATTCGCCGATGGAGGCCAGAAGAAGCGCCATAGCCAAGGAAAGTATTTGCAGAACGGCCGGCCCTGGACGAGAGATGGAGAGACTGTGAGTTCACTACATATTATTTTTTGTTTTTCATGACTTCAGATAAACCGTTTTATTGCGCTTGTGTTGTGGTCAATTAATCTGCCTTTTAATGACATTGTGATTTTTTTTTTGTCTCCAGGGAGGAATGACTCTAACCTACGACCCCGCCACAGCCTTACAGAATGGGTCAGTAGTACTAGTAGTTTGATAAATCCCACCAGTCCAAATGTTGCTGCTGTCATCACAAACTTTGTGTGTCCTTCTACAGGTTCTACTCCTCTCCCTACAGCATTGCCCCCAACCGGATAATTGGGCCAACTGCGCTCACCCCTTACATGCATTCACCTGTGTCCACCTACCAGGTATTTTCAGACTTTCACGATGCCACACCTAGCCTACAAATTTCATAATTGTGAAATATTACCCGCTTTAAATCTTTAAACAGCACTGCTACGTTTATCTGAATTTGCTTGTCTTTTTTCTAATTCAGTTGAACCTTTATGTAATCTTCTCCTGGTTGATGTGTTCCTGCAGGTACATAACCCAACATGGTTACATCATCAGTCATACATCATGCCGCCCACAGTGAGTATCTTGGATTTTTGAAGCAGTTGGCCTTCCTTCCTGTTTTTGTTTCAGTAGAAGCCTTTTTAATTTTCCGCAGCCTTGACATTCTGCCACCCTCTTTTTCTTTATGGCAAGTGCTCAGACTACTGAATGGTTTTTCATTTTTTTATTTTATAGGGAGCCGTCCTGACTCCGGGAATGGACCACACCATGTCCATCCAGCCGACCTCAATGATGGGGCCCCTGACGCAGCAGCTCAGCCACCTCTCCATGGGCAGCAGTGGAACAGTCAGTAATCTTTTGCTGTTTTAGGTTTGGTAGTGCAAAGCTGAAAACCACTTACATTTATGCAAAAGTTTATTTGAGGTTATAAACTTCACAAAGTACACATGAAGACCAACACCGACACTCTCAACTTTACTCAAAGTTCATTCATTAACTTTAAGGGTCTTCCAAATCCCCCCTGTTGCAAAATGTGTAAAATTTGACTGGGGTTGCAGCTACACATGATCGTTCCAGCCCTATGCAGTGACTGTCCAAAGCTCCTGATACTTAAACCAAATACAGAGACCAAATTACACTAAGCATTGTCCACTGTATAATGACCTTGTCATCCCCTGCAGTATATACCTGCAAACACATCTATGCAGGGGACCTACATCCCCCAGTACACCCAAGTGCCTGCCACCAACATCTCAGTTGAGGTAGTGACTTCTGTTTTCTCTCAGTGAAGCAGTTTAACACTAAATCGCTAATACGAGCCATTAATATTTGCTGCCTCCCTCCCAGGAAAGCGCCGTCCAACAGCCGGTTGCCATAGAGACACCGACAGAACACACAACCTACTCCTACCAGCATAACAAGTGAAGAGGTGGCAGAGGTGGGTGGTCAATGCTATTGTCTGTGCATGCTTGTTTTGCTGTTTTTGACATGCTGCGAAGTTACCGCGAAGGCAATAACCCTTGTTTCTGATTGGCTGGTCTCATCACCTCGCGACCTGTCAGATCTTCCTCCAGAGCCAGAGTGACTCCCAAGGGGGCCCGGGTGCTGAAAGACAGCACAGCGACTCTGAATGTGAGATGCCCGACGCTCAGGAGGAACATGGACTGTGACACTGAGTGGTCACATGTTTTCTACAAACTCATATTTTAAAAAACAAACTCTTTAACCGGGAGCAAGCAAGGCTGGAGGACGGCAGACGAGGGGAAATGGAAGAATGGAACAAGGAGCATTTATTTTGAGTCAAGAAAAAAAGAAGGTCTGACACACACACACACACACACTACAGAATTTGTTTTAAAGGTTTTTTTTTGGTTTTTTTCATATCATATTCCAACACTACTCTGGGGAGCTAGAATAAAACCAGGAAACAAACATTTCACACAAAGTTTTGTTTTGAGTTGTGTTGTGTTTTTTTTTCACTATTTGTAAAAATTTTTGGTCTGAAAGTTTCAGAGTTTGAACCTGCCTTTTTGTACATTTTTTTTTTTTCATGTGATTCTGGTCTAATATGTCCCTAGTTTGAATGATTGGTGCAAATCTTTGAAATAGAGAAGGCTGAAATAACCCTGAAGTCATTCAAAAAGACGATTACACATATTGTAGACAGATATGGTGCTGACTTGCATTAGCTGTTTATCAAGTACGAATCCTTCCCTGATATGGTTCTTTTTGGCACTTGACTCTCAAATAATTTATAGGTTCAATAATCTCGACCGAGCTTCAGACAATCAGAAGAATACAAAGAAGACACGATTTATCGATGGTCAATAATTATTGATATAGATTTCAGAGCTAAATAGATTGAAAGCATTCCAGAGATTATGATCACAAAGTTCCGGTTCACTTTGAGCTGCTCCGCCTGATGTAATCTAAAGTTGCTCAACAGGGATCACATCTCACACAGAGCTGGTTGTAAATAAGAGATTAAATTTATTCAGGCTTTCTTTTGATTTTTTTTTTATCAGTGTTGTAATGCCTCCCTTGTTTCAGTAGCATTGTACCAAATTGTACCAAACAGGGCGACGTGTGGGTTGCTGTGTTTTGTTTTTGTCCTTGAGTCTCCTATAAAGGGGGGAAGCTGAATCCCAAGCCCACGTTTTCTGAAGCAAGAATGATAAAAATATATAAAAAAAAAATGTTGTTAATAGATTGTGGAGTTAATATTACATACATGTGGAGATCAACTGCTAAAGCATGGCTCTGTCCTGTTCTAACTTCATAAAACTCTATTGAGGTGGATTATAATGGTCTGTTTGAGATGCTTTAATACTTGTCACTGTTGTGTGTTTGCAACTTTCTCTCATCTGTCTTTCAACCTCATGTTTTTTTGTTTTTTTTTTACGTCTCTTATTTAAACGTTTTCTTTTTTAACAATTCAATTTTAATACTTTTAAGATTGATCATATTTTTCAAAGAAGCTTTGATTTTTATTTTTGATAGTGTGTTGTGTTCTTCAAATAGTGAGAAATAGATGTTTTCAACTTTTTTTTTTTTTAAAACAGTGATTTGTTTGTATGTTTCAGTGTTGATGTCAAAGAGGCTTTAATGTTTAATGTTTTCTAAAGATGTTTTAGATCTGTATGTGTCCCAAAGTTGGCACTTTGTGAACATGACTCCTGATCATGGAATAATTGTGTGCTAGGTTCAGATGCATTGTTACAGAGTTGTACCCAAAGCAGTTGGATACAATATATATTCATAACCTTGACTTACCTCATCCTGCAAGAGCAATTTAGATTCAGTTTGTGCGACGAGGTTCACAGGCAATAACCAACTGCGGCGGGTGTCATGGCTGTTCACAGCTGGTACTGTGTCCACATCCTTTAACTCTTCCGTCCAATGTTTGGAAAATATGCCCAAGGTCTGAAGATCTATGCAATTAATTTATTATCCTTAAAAATGCAAAACCACAGATATCCAACGGACGGTTGATATCAACACAGTTTGACTTAACATTATGGCTCACATGGCTGTTGTCTTTTATTGTACATTGCTTTGAGATTCATTTCCTGCCTGACCCTTTTATCTTTGGTTCAGTGTTAGGAAAATCGCTACTTTAAAAGGGAACTGTTTTATACCAAAATGTGGTCGTTACATTGACTGTAGGAAATTTAAGACCTCTCTCTATATATTCAACAATCACAGGTGTGCTTAATATGAATGGTGGGTCACACACCCACTTTTAATTTCACAAGGACAACCCGGGTTGTGTTAGATGTGATTCTCCTTTCCATCCAGTTGTGATTTTTGTTAGGATTTCATGTGTCCCCTCTAGTACTGTTTGTGAACCTGCTTTCTGATGCTCTGAACTCCTTTTTTTTTTTTTTTTTTAACTTTAAAACAGTTAATTTCCAGGAGAAAATTAAACTTCACAGAAATGCCTTAGATTTCACTGGAAGAGATAGAGAAGTGCTACTTGGATTTGGTGGGCTTGACCTCAGACTGGAATTTATTTTTCATGCACTGCTAATGTCGGAAAGACTTTTGTTACATCAAGCTACTTTGAACATAGATCTATGAAGCAAATGAAATATTTGCAACTTTGAATTACTGTTGTGTGCAAAATTTTGAAGAATAACTAAATTGTGGCTATTTGAGTCTAAATAAGTATTGCTGCTAATTTTGGATTGCTAAGTATTTAGAAATCTCTTAGCTGAAGGTCATGCGATATATCAAAGTGTGTAACTCATGTTCAGCGATGTTTGTAGCGTCTTGTTTTGTGCATCATACAACCTCTCCTCAGTAAATGTTTGTCTGTGCCATGATCCATTTCTTTGTCCTCTTGATGGAAAATGAAACCCTACAGCTATTAAACTTTTGACTTGGTTTGATTATGAACTTGTCCTTTTTTTTTTTTCCAATAAAACTTTTTCCACAGTGCTTTGTGTGGGTTTTATTACACAAGTAACCATTTGCACATACCTTTTAAAAGAGGTAACACTACAAATAAGCGAACGCACATCCAGACGTTCTCTTATGTTTATCAAATATGGCAGTTTTCATATCAAACTCAGCTGATTGAGGTTAATACACAAAGAACAGTCACAATACATGAGAATTTATTACTAAAAGACTTAACTAGATAAAAAATATAGGGAATACAGAAAAAGTATAGTACACTTTTCAAAAGGCTGTTTTAAGTATGTACAAAGTTTAAAATATATCAAATATGCCTAAAAGTTGCTGTCAAATTAACTCAAAAATACATAAAAATAGACTTTAAACTTAATTTACAATCTTTCATGAACACCAAGGGGAAGGAATGAAATGGCAAAACTTTTTGACCCTGCAGGTTCAGGGTGCAATGTTTTGACACTTGCAAGGTAAGACATTCTTTTTCATTACAAATCATACTCTGAGGCAATGTCACATTTGAAGAATTTTTGCATTTTAATTAAACGACTATGCAAAAAATAATTTCTGTCAAATGTCCATTTTACTAAAAAAAAAAAGTCTCATGCCCAAACACATAATTTTAATATCAAATGCAATTCAAGTCATGTAGGTTTCTATTTTTCTGATTCAGTCTAATTTCCTTTTTACGTAACATCAAACATTGATACAACTTTGTATTATTACTGTTGGTATAAAACGACGCAGCATGAGGTCTCCCTGTAAGACAAAAACATGTAAACTTTGTACACCTGCATCAAACTAAACATTGCCACTCCGAGTATGGTTTTGTAATTCAATACATGGGTGAGTTAAAAAACACAGTTCTGGGTGAGACGGTGCAGAACATCCAGTGGTTCAGTTGCTATACCGATGCTTCATGGGCGCCTTCAAAAATTGATCAAGTGGAGTAGAGTCCTGTGATGCAGTGTTTGGTGCTTCAGCATCAACCGGTCGACTTGGATCCGCTGAGACCGAAGATGATGAACAGTACAAGAGCTGGTTCCTGATCTGATGAGCTGGTGTGCATGTCCATCCCAGAACATCGGCGTTCAGCCATCCATTCAAATCCTATTTCTAATATTGTGAACCCACTAAGCACATTCTCAATCATCATTCTGACATCATAATAGTTTATGGTTCACAATCTCCCAAACCATCCTTCTTCTGAAGTACGGCATATGTTTCTGTGAATTAAACAGAGGTCATGTGAGCCATTTTAAGCCAATATCACGATCACAGGATTCATTTCCTCTGTTTGTGATTACCTGTGTGAATGTGATTGGCTTGTCTTTGGTAATGTAGTCTGCATATTTGCACGTGAACATACCACAGTCACTACCATTCATTTGCTGAGGGATTTCCTAGGAATAAAGGAGACACAAACATGGTTTTGGACATGGTGCAAAATGACTTTCAAAAAACGTTAGTCAAGATATTTGACCATTAAGAACATTAATCAATCACTTAACCAACTACTTTATTAATTAAAATTACATTTTATCATGAAATTCCTCCTAGTTTTATAAGAAATTCAGTTCTTGACAAGCAACAGCTTTATTAAGTTTTGCATTTTGCATCTTCATTTGTGTTACAGCGTCACAAAAAGACTAAATTTATATATATATACTGTATATGCATGTGGTTTGATGAAAGTATTAAACAACAAAAAGGGACTACTTGATGTGCCTAAGACTTACATTGCGTTTTTTGCTGTGCAGAGTCCAGCCTGAGGTATCCAGTTCTTTGCCCTTCTTGTCCTTACTTTCCTGTTGCAAGTATTCACTGTGGAAACAAAGTGATTTACTCTCTATACATTATAATGGTTACATTTAGCTCTCTAAATATATAAATGTGTTTCATGCTCAAACTTACAACAATATTCTGCATGCTTCATCATTGTTTCCACCCATAGAATCAAAGTACAGGATAGATTTCTTGCGGAAATCTACCACCTGGAAAAAAAGAGCTTGACCATTAAAAAAAATTGCAATATACATCCCAAGTTTGTTCTGCCACAATTACTGTCATGAAGACTTACGGAGAGGCACCAATGCACCCCCAAGTGGACAGGAACCAACAGGATGTCTTTGGAAAAGATGTCCGTCTTTTTGGTCCAGCGGCGTACAGCAGAGTAGCCGCTGCTACGCAGCTTGGGATAGAAAAAGGTGTTGAAGGTATTGACTGATGGCAAGCTGGGGTTCTTGCTGCGCTCGACCAACAGGTTCATGTAAAAGTTGATCACCTGATCCATTAAAGAGGGAGATATCAACTGACTATACAAACACTACTAGCATGTCTAAGTTATGCAATTAATACATGCAAAACAAAAATCATGGTCATGCATTGTTGAAGAAAAGAACAGCATGGCTATGTGAAGCAACACTAATGCCCACTTGTGATTTAGACACAGAGCTTAATGTGCACTCACCTCATCATTGAGCCAGTTGAGGTTGCTGAGGGTCTGCAAGTCTTTGCGCGTAATGCTTAGACCAAAACCTTCACTTAATACTTCATGAGAACTTCCACCTCTTAGCACCCTGTTCACCTCGGTCTCCATTTTCTTCATAGACAGAGACAGCAGCATACATGAAGTAAAGCAGGAAATATTCACTTCCCCCTCATACTTATTACATGGATCATACAGCCTTATGGGATTGAGAATCATAACATTTAACAGAAAACTTAGATGTCACTTAAAGATGGGCAAAGTTGGGAAGCACGTTAACTACATCAGCGTGGCCATGCAAAATTTAATTCAGCAATTCATTACAGGCAAGTCCAAAACATCACTTTTCTGTATATTTATGCACCATCTGTTCAACAGGGTTTTAATACGGTCATCAATAATGACCACTGACTCCTGTAAAGTGATTTTTTTATTAACTATGCTGTGGGCTCTGAAGTGACATAACAGTGGGGGAAAAAATGCTGTGATCATTATTGATCTAAATTAAATCAGATCCCCTATTAAAGATAATTTTAATCACCAAAGCCTGGTATCACTGTGACTTTATTTTATTTCCCATTTTATGGTTAAGAGACAAACAATACAATGTAAATAGACAGGTAAAATGGCTATTTGTTCCTAACTTGAAAGCAGAGAATTTATTGTCAATGAAGGAATGACCCCATTCTTTCACACATTATGCTACCTCTGTGAGTTCAGGAAATTCTGGTTCCTCTTCCAAAAGCTTCGGTTCTTCTATCACAAGAGTCAAAGGCACCTCTTTCTCCAAGGGAACTCGGACATGGACCTCCACATCTGGGCTTCGATGGCCCTCTTCAGACAGACGCTGGGAACCGGTGAAAACATGACAAAGGGTAGTGAAGCAACAAGAGGCTGAGAAATAACATGTATGATCAAACTGAATGTGAAACCGGGCATTAGTGGTGCATGCTCACCTGTCGGAGCAGCTGAGCAGCCAGCGCCTCTTGCTCTTCGATCTGTCTTCGTCTCTCTCTCGCCCGAGAATCATACATACTAGTCCTACAGTGACCAAAAAAAAAAAGGGGGGGGGAAATGTCCCTCTAGTTAAACATGAGATCATTAAATCAATCATATAATTAAATAGAGAAATTTGCTTACAATTCTTTGATCCACAATTCCGCTTGGAAACACGGCATACTGTAAGGACAGGAATATGAGGTTACCTCAGATTTGTTGACCTAAATCTTTGAATTTACTCCACCTATTCACACTAAAATATACCTTAACATCTTTGTATGAATTAGATTATGAAATAAACCTAGAGCATCCAACATGTCCATGTCTTTTTACCAAGACTTGTATTATATTAGAACAGTGGAATGAAGCATTTAATAAAACAGTCAGAGACAAAACATCAAGACTGACAAAAACAAATACTAACCTTGAGGTTTCTTGCTTTTTACCCTTTTGCTCATGTACAATAATTACAGAGTCACCATCATTAGCTGCAAGAAAAGGCAAAAAGATCACAACCAAAGGAGAAACACAGACGCAAATCAGTATTCCATCTACTTATGAAATCATATTTCATGATGCCATGAAGCGAAACATTTACGTGATGACTGTGTGTCCTGAGAGGAGTTATCCTGCAGAGCAGATGGGGAGGGAGCTGAGGTGAATGTAGCTGCCCTGCTGGAGTTGAGGTCTGTGTCCAGTGACCACGTCTGGCTGCCTTGCCTGTTGGAGGCCAGTACTGGGCTGGGGAGGTTGCTGGAGCTCGGGCTAGACATGGCCCTCAGACTGGGGGGGCTGCTGGGTGCCTCTGAAGTTTCTCCTGCTGCTGACCCAGTAGGGGAAGGGAACTGTAGCAGTCTGCGGTTGGTAGTCAGAAAGCTGGTGCTGAGGAGAAAGGGAAAGGGGTACGCACAACACAATCAAAGTGAAATAAATGTATTTATCAAATTAATTCACATCAGTATAAATCTAATAAGAGTTTGTGATCACAGCAAAGACAAATATAAAAAGTAAATCGTTTTGGTACTTGAAGTTCCAGCTATAAAAGGCACACATATAACTGACAGAGTAACACCTTAGCTCTAACACGATAGCAAATAAAAGCTGCATTATGCTAGTTGGACCTTTGTAGATAGTGATACCAATTTTGTTGTGCTATAGTTAAAGACAGTTAAACAAAAACATACAGTTAAACCTCACTGAATCAGAAGTTACCAGTTTGGAAAACTCACTGCAAAGCTACGCAGGTACATTTTTAATCAGCTTTCAATCATGCTACGCGTAGTAGTAGTAGTAGTACATTTAAAAAAAAAAAAAAAAAGCACCTCAGACATGTTAACAAGTTTCAATCAGTTTATATGCTTCTAGAGCTCCCCACTGCTCGAGACTTTGCATCCCTTTATATCTAACAGTTTCATTATAGCATTGTCTACGTACAAATCTCTGTGTGACCTCACGATGGTGTGTGAGCTGCCGTTGTGAAGGAAAGATGACTGACCACCAGAGACCACGGTCAGAAGCTGCCTGTAGACCTCCTTCTCCTCTTCACGGACAGACTGGGGGAAAAAAAAAGGGAAAAAGAACAATGATGTCAATTGATTTAGAAGAAATCATCGTTCCTTATTGTTCCGATGTCTTACCTCCTGTGCAGTGCAGTGGTGCCTGGTCCTGTGTATGCGGCCAGATGAGGTGCTGTGTGTTGGGCTCTGAACCACTTTGATGGGAAAGGTCTGCTCATACATACTGGTGCAGGAACTGTTTGCCATGCCACTAACAAAACTGGCCACACAAAACGACAGCAGGATAAGCAAACATAAACTTACAGAATTTACAGTATATTGATAAATGATACTACAAAAAAAGCAAAACTACTGTAAGATGTAAAGAGTACCATGGCGTTCCATATGATCTGAGGTTTAGGGGCCTGCCCAATCGCGGAGAGGGGTGCAATTCGGGAATGATGGAGGTGGGCAAGCTGACGGGATGTCCATTTGTTTTTGACACTTCACGATGTGTAGGACTCATGCACACTTGTCTCCTGTAGACCTTCGAGCCCATCATTGATTTCTCATTACGCAAACATTCTAGTAAAGGGGAAGACAATAAGACAAGCAATCAATTTAAAAAAAACAAACAAAAGAAGAAATTAACATCTCTCTTAGAGATTAAAGGAACAATTCATAAAAGGTTCAGACATTCTTTATTTGCTCTGATACAGATGGAAAGTCAGGTTAAGTTTCTTTCCACTCAAAACATTTTAGGAGCTCTGCAACAAATGGCATTCTCCTAAACAACAGAATAGGCTGGGAATTTGGTAAAATGCAAAAAAAATAAATTAAAAAATTTAAAAACTCCTTATATACACAATTAAAAAAACAACAAAAAAAAAAAAAGTTTTTCCTTACAGTTTTTGCTGGTGTTTATAGTGGGAACTTCAGTTGAAGAGGATGTAAATAATCATTTGGTATCAGTTTGAGATCTTTAAGCTTCTGCAGACTTGCTGAAAAAAAAATCTTTCTTGGATTAAAAAAACTTTGGGACCTGATTCTGTACTGTTTCTTTAAAATCCTCTGCATAAATTATCCCCCAATGCAAAAACTTACTGTACTATACCTTTGGATGTTTTCCATGCCAAAGTGGTGGAGGGCGCAGCGAACGTCCCATCCAGAGAGTTCCTCTCAACAATCTTTAAAAACCAAACCCAAGCATTATATACTGACCATGAGATTTCTAACTTTTAATGGCATTCATAGTGGAAGCCAAAGTAAGAATGTCAATGCACAAACTTTGCTGTGCATATGACGATTAACACTTTAAAATTGAAATTAGGTGTTTAAAAAAGGACAAATGTTCTCACAATATCTAGTCAGGTTACAAAAACCTTATTTCCTTACCGGCCTCCCGGCCCACACGGCTGCTGATGTTGAGGGCTGGGGTTGTCCGGGTGGAGGACCAGGGGAGGCAGGCAGTATAGTTCTCAAGGTTGGGCTCACAGTATTCCTCATCCATGTAGCCACACTAGAACTCTGATTCTTAACCCCTTCAGCTGCTGTCTTGACCGTGTCAATGAGATCCCCTGAAGAAAATTAAAAGAGCTGACTACAACATTTGGTAGAATAAAACAGAAAAATCCACTTTCTTTACTATTCTCACTCACAGCGAATTAGGTAATAATGTGAATGATTACTTACCCATACGAGATTTCTTTATCATTAAAACATCTTGTTCAACGTTACGTTCATCTTCCAAACTTAAAGAAAAACAGATTGAACTGCACGATTAATGACACATCTAACTGTGCTGCCGTTCCACAAGGAGGAAAGTTATATTATGTTTCGTATAAGTCATTAACTAATTAACTTAAGCAGCAACTTAGGGTCAGCTTGATTGTGTGTCGTTTGAAAAATCACACCGACTTCGGCTTGCATGATGGTATAACGCCGTTACGTCTCCTACCATTCAATTGGTCTTTTCCTCCTTATCTGACAGTCTCCCGGTGCCCGATTCGCATCCGACTGCTCCGCAGCTGGTACACCATTGCGAAGATTGGCAAAGCTTGTTTCGATCCACTCGTAAATTGTATTCAACATGCTTCAAAAGTTTTAGAAACAACGCTGCCGATCTGAACTGAAATCGCTGGAACTCCTTTCAGTCCACCTGTCAATATAGTCAGGGCAAGTTAGCTTCCGCTATTTCAAAGGCCAACACTCCTCTCACATATCGTTTTAGTTTCCCACGAAACGAGCGGACCGTACGCCAGTTAGCTTCGAATCAGTCACCTAGCTAGTACACAGCGCTAACTACCCTGCCAGCTAACGTTGTTAGCTACAAGGCTAGTTTATGGAAGTATGTTTAAATTCCACGGGGAATACGGTAAGTCGCAACCGACGCGTTGGAAAAAAAACGTTAGCATTTTGAGTCACAACCTAGCTCATTTAAATAGCCTTAACTTGACTTTAAATTGCATATAAACTCATTGAAAAATATCATCTCCCGCTTCTTCCTCATTCAAAACCACAACATGGCTGACCGGGACGCTCCACCATTGCGCGCTGTGATTGGCTGACGGGATGCTGTAAGTACGAGTATTCTCCGGGTTCACTGGTTGATTACAGGCTGCGGGAGACCATTTAATATCACGTCACACACGCCGGCATCGACTTCTCGATTCAGCTTTATTTTGTCGTCGTGGAACGTGGTGTTTTGCTTTTACAGTAGTAAAAGTAAAAGTAAAAAAGTTTCCTTTCGTTTCGTTTTCTTCCGCTTATCCGGGTCCGGGTCGCGGGGGCAACAGCCTGAGCAGGGAGATCCAGACACTCCTCTCCCCAGCCACTTCCAACAACTCCTCCGGGGGGACACCAAGACGTTCCCAAGCCAGCCGAGAGATATAATCTCTCCAGCGTATCCTTGGTCTACCCCGGGATCTCCTCCTGGATGGGCATGCCGAAACACCTCCCCAGGGAGACGTCCAGGAGGCATCCTGACCAGATGCCCGAACCACCTCATCTGGCTCCTCTCAACGCGGAGGAGAAGCGAATCTACTCTGAGCCTCTCCTGGATGTCCGAGCTCCTCACCCTGCGAAGGAAGCTCATTTCAGCCGCTTGTATTCGCAATCTCTTTCTTTTGGTCACTACCCAGAGCTCATGATCATAAGTGAGAGTTGGGACGTAGATTGATCTGTAAATTGAAAGCCTTCTGGTTCAGCTCTGTCTTCACCACAACAGACCACTTCAGCGTCCGCATCACTGCCGACGCTGCCCCAATCCGTCTGTCAGTCTCCCGCTCCATTTTCCCCTCACTCGTGAACAAGACTCCGAGATACTTGAACTCCTCCACTTGGGGAAGCAACTCTCCCCCGACCTGGAGTGGGCAATCCACCCTTTTCTGGCTGAGAACCATGGCCTCAGATTTAGAGGTGCTGATTCTCATCCCCGCCGCTTGACACTCAGCTGCAAACCGTCCCAGTGAGAGCTGGAGGTCACTGTTCGATGAGGCCAACAGGACCACGTCATCTGCAAATAGCAGAGACGAAATCCGGAGGCCACCGA
>KV751364.1:1816978-1831839 GCA_001698575.1 Mola mola
CAAACTCATTTCCTGGGGTTAGTAAATCAGCATGATAATTCGTAGCTAACGTTGCTGAAAGGCTCCAACTTTTCGGAATACATTCACTCAACAAAAAGCGGCACAACAGCGATCTCAAACGCAGATGGAGACTAGTGATTTTTAGTTTGATTTACGTCATAATTCCTCGTTTATAACAGTTCCGTGTACCCGAATTCCATTATTTAGCTAACCCTAGCATAGAAGCTAACCTGCTAATACTGTTACGAAGGAAGACGCTGCATCCTACGTCACCATCGTACGACGATATATTTTCCATAATACGCTATCATGCTATGTGAAACATCTCACCGTGCCATGTAAAAACGACCCCATAATAGTTAAGCGATATTCATGAGTGATAACAGAACATAACTGCGTGATGCTGTGAGCAAGTGTGCCTTCATCAGCGACCAGACCATTCACTTCCGGAATCTGTGAGCTACAGTTTCACCACAAGGTGGCGCCCACACATTGCTCTTTGATGTCTCAGGATAGGAGAAAATAAAGGTTTACATCCTGTGTTGCAAGTGACTTTAACGGCCATTCCGACGCTGAAGGGCTTTTAGAATCTATTTTCTAACTGTTTAAGTAGCTCATTGAAATTTATTGCCGTTTCTTTGTGTCCTCTTAGGACATAGGCACGGATTCATAGTATACAGATGTGTACGGCATGTTGTCATGGTAACGGACTGCTTTTTGGTAGTTCGTATAAGGCAGACTTGTAGCTATGAAGTCAGTCACTCTATTGATTGACTCTAACACGCACAACACTAATAACACTCATATGATCATGAATCTCATTTTCTCATTTCTGAGGTCCATACGCGCTAACCGTTTATCGCATCTTACTATATTTATCCTGAATGGACGCAAAAGAATGACACACAAGCAAAGTAATACATAATTTGAACTTTATATCATTTCTATTTAGGAATAAAGATTTACAAAATGTACAAGATATCCTCAGTCAGCCATAATCAAACAAGCAAACAGTGAGAAGACCAATCAAACACGATCTCTCACCCAAAAATATCTCTTGTGTTTGTATGACAAACATTGGGGGCATAGGGAGGGTGCATGTGGAGTGGTTGCTGGTGATTTCAGGGATTATGCTGGTTGTTGATATCATCTGATAGCAGGAAGTGCATGTTAACCATCTGAGAATCCCGACCACATATGCTCCTGTGCAAAGCCCCCTTGGCATGGCCAAACCCCCGCCTGGTACAGGAAGGTCAGTACATTCTTCTTTACGCTGAACTCATCCGTCCAATCCATCATCATAATTTCAGTCACTGATACATAGACATTTGGGTAACTTAATATTTACAGCAACAAAAATAAACAAAAGGGCTACACAACCCAACATGCAAGGAGTGTTTCAATCAGTCCAGATATGATACGATATAGTGACGCAGACACTTTTGTGTGAAATAATGGACATTAAATGCCAGTGACTATTGGCATAGTTTGATGCGCAAAATGTTTTCTGGAAGATCATTCAAATATAGTAAAAAAAACACAATGGATGCTACTGTGTAAGTGACACGTTAAAATAGTGTCTTTCCAGCACTAATGCAGATGGTATGTTTGTGAAACAGTAATGCACAATTACCTTAGATTCCACTAGGTATTATTTACAGGTTCCCTTTATCTTAAAAATAAACTGACAGTCAATCATCACACATGGTCCCGAAGCTACAGTATACATCTTTGTTAAGATGACAGCTTAGCGATGGCCTTTCGATACTGTACTAATTCTTAAGTACACTGGATATAATGAGCAAGTGTATGAATTATTTGTCCAAAAGAGTAACGGTTACTCTACATGATCATTTTTATTCTTTCTTTATATATGTATATATTTTTTTTCTGGAACGATGTCTGTCGAGTGGTGTTGCGGTTTATGTTTATAAATTGTTTTCTGTTGGTGTGTGTACTTGTTCCAGAACAATGCATGAAGATCAAAAATATGTTGGCTACTGCCCTCATTTATCCTTATGAAAAACATTCCTCAGATCGCACAATTCAACGTTCCTTAACTTTTGAAGAAGTCCCGCCCTTGGAAGATATATCTTTATGCTTTGCTGTATTTTGTATTTCTGAGTATAACAGTTTGTGTCTTTGTGCTCTGTGAGCATTCTCCTCAAGGGTCAATGCGAAAGGCCAATAGTTTGTCAGAGTGCAGATTGTTGAGGGTGCGCAAGTCCGGCAGGCGCAGGAGGAGTTTTGGGAAGAGGGCGGTGTCATCTGGGCGATGGCGAGTTATCAGCGACCGTAGCGCGCGGATCAGACCCTCCTGTAGCTGCTCGACAGCCGTCATGTCTGAGATGCCAGAACAGTCTGAGGAGAACAGAGGATTCCAGTGTGAGTGGCTGACATGTCATTAACAAAATGTAACTGTCCTGCAGCTTTTTGTATTTCTGAGTGTTGTCCCTTTCTTACCTGCAGAAACCAGCACCACGGCCATAAAAAGGGCCATTTCATCAGGCTCTAGACCCAGGGCACCCAACTTCTCACTGAATTCAAACATTGCATCCAGCAGAGAGCCCATGCCCAAAGCCCGCAGGGTGGACAGGGGGTAAGTGTGGCCGTTCAGGAACGTCACTGTATGCTTTTCAGCATTGAACAAAGTGCAGAACCTCACCATCAGAACCTACACGCACAAAACAAGAGAGAAACACAAAAGATGAATTTGAAACAAATCCTTAGGCCAACAATATACGGGAATGCGTGATAAAGATGTCACATATTTTGTATCTAAATAGAGCATAATAAGTCATTTGAAATGTGTGTTAATACCTGGAAGGTGCCTGATTTGAGCAGCATGACCTGGTCTTGCTGGCTAAGCTCTTGAAATCCTGGGATGCCCTTGGCAAACTCTACCACCTCCTTCACTGCAGGAGTGAAACACTGAGAGAAGGATTCCCATATGTCCTGACTGGTGCGCTCTGCTCCCGACACTGGCCATGCATTGAGAGGACACGCCTTAGAGAAGGACACAGGACATACAATGATCAGTTGGTCAGACAATATATCACAATAGTCTTGATTAAACTAGATATGTTTTTTGTTCTTACCAGCACTTTAGAGCCAGGAGCTAATTTCCATGGGCAGGAGGTTTGGTTCTGAGGGCTTGGTGCATTGTGAAAACTGTTATGATTGGCAGAGCTGCCCCTTTGAGGTGTTGTGTTGAGATTCTGGTTAGCTGACATTAAGTAGTTATGGCGATTGTTGTCCACATTGTGGAATGTATGCTGGTTGTCATTATGGGCAACTGGGCATAGAGCAGCAGGTGCAGCAGGACAGGACTGATAACTCCTGGCATTGTTAGGGTGAGAGGAGACTTGTTGGAAATTGGCATCCTGAGGAAAGGGAGCTGTATTGTTATTGTTGGTGGTGGTTTTAGCCCTCTTGGCTGCTCTCTCCTGGCTGCTGCCACCGCTGGTGAAGATGTCACGGTAGGCTCGGGAGATGGCTCCAATGGCCTCTTTCGCGTTGCCATCTTCTGAGCTTAGGGGAGTGTCCATCGCTGAAGTGGAGTCCATTTCGATAGCGGCCGACTCATTTAGGCTGTTCATGTAGCTCTGCATCTCATCCAGAAGTCGTTGTTTCTCTCTCTTGGGAATGCGACCAAAACGCACAGCTGAAAAACACACAAGCATTCAGGATGAATCAGATCATTGTGATAACATGGACATTTACAACGGACATGTTTTTCACTCCAAATAAATAACAAGAAATGGATACATTAAAAAGAGAACTGCTCTAGTAGCTTATGCCGGTTACACTGTAAAGTTAAGCATGGTGAAAGAGCACATTACACCTGCTTAAAACAAAATTATAAAATCTCCCTAAAGCCTTGAATTATTTCAAGAAGAATAATGCAATTTGTGAGATGAAAACTTCCCTCTCCTCACTCGTATCCCCCATCCCCCTTCCCACGGTAACCATCAGCTGGAGAGGCTATTTATAGACCCCCTGCTACCATCTGCCTCATCCTCTCCTCTATCCACCACTGTCTTCTTCCTCTCCCATCCCCTCCTTATATTTGTAAGTAGGGCAGTGGGGCAACGTGAGTGTGATGTCACTGGCACTGAGAGCATGAGAGAAGGAAGGACGAGAGAGGTGTACTTGAAGCGCAGAGTTGAGAAGACAGTAGTGAGAACAGGAAGGGGATTGACGTGAGAGACTGTGACACATTGGAAGTGAGAGTATGTCTGTGTCTGCGTCTGCATGTGTGGGAGGTGTGTGCATATGCTGCGTGGAATTAGATAAGGCAGGAGGGTTGAGCTGGTACGGCTTTGAAGGTTTTGCAAATGTAAGACGCCTGATTTTTTTTTTTTTTTTTGTGTAGCAGCAATAACATTTTTAAAGCACTTTACTTTCAAACATGACACTGTGTTGGGTCAAGTGAGGTGATTTATTTGGCCAGTTAATATACACAATAGCTATTTCTATTTATACTAAATATACAGTACACTGTTCATTGCCTACAGTATCACCTGATGAGGATGGGGCCAATAATGCAGTAAGAGATTAATCCCTTTCATCATGGTTAAAAAGAAGCAAATGCGGACAAGTGAGCCATTGCTCTAAAAATGATGCTCTACTTAGAGGATGGAAAATGTGCCATCATGCCAGTGGACTTATTACTTGCCTATGTTGCAGTGCCAAACATACAGCCGCCTAGTGTGAAATCAGGGTGTACTATTTATTGTGGGCTGCAGTCTATTGCATGCGGTTTTCCTGTTTTCGTTATGGTTACAACGAAGCTAAAGCGGGTTTCTAGGTTGTGGTCCTTAACACTTTTCGAAAAATACTTCTCGAAGGGGATTGTTGTGCCTCTTTGTTCTCTGACTGAGTCATATGTTGCCACCCTATGTTCTCTGAGCGCCAGCAGTGTCAAGCACTTGCAGAAATAACACTAACCTTGTTACCAGTTTAGGCAATGTGGGGTAGTGGAGAGTGGAGATAAGTAGAAACCATACTGAGAAGAACAAGAGAGGCAAACTACACTAAGTAGGTCATGATGTATGACTGCACTATAGGCCCAATTCTGTATTGCTTTTCTGGGTCAACCCAGCTGCTTTTTTGTTTTTAATCTACGATGACAGGTGATCAATCATAGTTTAGCCATCAGAGCTAAATCTAGGTGATGTGGGCATCGCACCTGATTAAGTCCGTCACAACTGGCTGTTTTTTTGCATCCCTCGCTTAATTTTTGCACTATCGCTCATTAATTGCCCAGAGATGTTCTTTGGGCATGCACGTGATAATTAAGTTGACCCTGTTCCATTTTCCTAAAATAATTCTTATGTTTGCTGCAGGTTTCTAGGTGATAAATAGCTTTGGGGACTTCAAGGCTAATCTTCTCATAAATCATTGTCTGAGCGGGAGATGTGAGAGCAGAGGGAACATGGTGGGTTCATGGAGTGGGAGGGGCTGTGTTTAGCCAGAGAAGAGAGGTAACAGTGTTTGAGGATGATGCCAAGGGCAAGGGAAAGACACTTCAACCTAAGAGAGTGACACAAGGCCATTACAGCGCCACAGTTGAAGAGCAAGGCCGGTGCAGGTGTGCCGATGAAGTGAGCGAGTGCGCTACTGGCATGATGACCTCAAAAGACTTTCTGCAATGCATTTTCACACAGACCTACATACTGGTGCTGCGCTGCACATTTCCGTTACCGTGGCTGATTAAATCACTACGGCACAACCGCACAAGGACCTCTCATTAAAAAATGTGTCAGCATGTCTCACCATCTCTCGACATGCCAACAGACAGGCATTTCTTGAAGCGGCAGTGCTGGCATCGGTTGCGATTCATGCGCATGATGTGACAGCTCTCGTTCTTCACACACATCTTGTAATTGATGTTCTGCTGAATGCTGCGGCGGAAAAACCCCTGAGAAAACCAAACCGAAAAAAGAAAACAACCGCATGAAACCTTTACATGAAATCTACACATTGTTGAATCAAGCCACATTAATTTTTGTTTGACCAGATGGGCTTTACCTTGCAACCCTCGCATGCATGCACTCCATAGTGGAAGCCAGATGCAATGTCCCCACAGACTTTGCAAAGCAGGACCATTCCACCTGTCTCTGAGGAGGAAGGATAAACGGACAATTAGATACAAAAAAACACTCATCATGGTAATAATCTGTATGCATATTGACAGTGAGGAAAAACTAACTTGTGAAGGTTCCTGCAAACGCGCATGGCCTCTTTGCTGCAATGGGGTGAGAATATGTGTGCTGCGGAGTGGCTGCTGCTGAGGGGCTGCTGTAGACCTCCGGGAACTGGAACACCAATTTAGAGGACTGAGTGGTGCAGCCACCCACCCTCTCTTTTAACACCCCGATCTCTGTGAAGGTAACCTCCTCTGGAGACGAGGGCTGGGAGTGTGAAGATGGTGACTGTGTCTGATAGCCACTTGAGGGGCTTCCGGGGCTGGGGCTGGAACTGCCAGAGGAGCCTGCGTACAGGATGACCCCACCTCCTGCAGACCGGGGGAAAGAATGGTCAAGGGACACATGAGCTGAGCGTTTAAGTCTCCTGATTTACGTTTAGGTGCGTAATTAAAACGCTTCACATTTCCCGAGATGCCGTTTTTTCCTACTTTACGACGTTGCCAGTAATGTGATGTAATGTTGCACAGCCTCTGGGCAGCAGAGAGCGCCATTCTGAGTGTAACATGCGTAATGGTGCGCTCAAGCGGATAAAGCGGACGCTAAAAATACTGCTGGTAGCACAGCAACAAGGCAGGCCGCGGCTCTCCTGTAAACCAGTTCTGTGTCATGCCAATGCAATACTCATACGCGGGGTGTGTATTTGCCGTCCAAACGTGGCTGTTTCTCAAGTTTCGCTTCCCTTGCAACCCTCCTCCCTCTCTCTTACGCACTTCTAGTCATGCGTTGTGGATGAGCTGAGACACGGCCTCACGTGTCTGCGGGGTTTGCTGCCTCCTCCGCTCCAATAATATCCTCGCTCCTCTGGCGCCGTGCCCAGCGCCAGCTAAGAGCACGACACCTGACCGCCGCCTCACATGCGCGCACTCCTGACACGGTTACTGGCCCGAGCAAATCCGCAGTCTCGTGTCGGACTACACGATTCAAAGTCAGATCTGTGTTTACAAACAGACTGACGGGCGCGAGGTGGCTTCGAGTCCAGACCACCACTGTTTATGTTCCTCTAAGGGTTTGTGAGTCACGGTTTTTTGGGTTGTTTTTTTTTTTTTTTGCAAAGGAAAAGCCTTATCGGTTACAGACTGGATTCAGAACAACTCCGTGTACGGTAGCCCAGAGAGACGCCCCGGATGGAAAAATCACATGCAAATGAAGTTAAATATTCAAAATAACAAGCGTGCAATTCCCGATTGGCGTGCACGTGCAGCTTGGCGATCGTAAACTGTGACTGTAAAAGCAGTGTATCCGGTGTCATGCGTAAATTCAGCAGGCCTGCCCCTGTGCCGCACATTGTATTTGTTTCCGCTCCGAATGTTTTGCTAATCCCTCAGCCAGCACGTGTTGCGGGTCTGTTGACTCATGCCAGGGCCAGAGACAGAGGCAGCAGATGCAGACCTGAGCCTCACCTCTCCCCGAGCTTGCATGCAGACAAGTCAGTGGCCCAACCCCTGCTCCTCCCAAACACATTGCATGTACACCTGAAGGCTCACATGTACAGTAAGCGATCTGATAAGCCCATGTGCTGTAAACACTGTCAATCAGCAGCCTGCTTTACAACCGGAAGTCGTGCATGTGACAAAGGTCTAATCAGGCCAGTTTGCACAAATTGAAAATAAACAGCCCAATAATGTCATCATATATGTTTCAATGCAAAAGGCAATTAGGGACCACTGATCAATGGATAATGTAACAGTCATCAATGCTGTTTTTATTTTTAATGGTAGCCATTTAGCTGTTATTGTTGAAAGTATGTCTATTCAGTTATTTCAAATTACACGAAATTGCATCCTCAATGGCCATCGTAAATGTATAAAGCAGTAGTCTGTCTGGAAATGGAGGCATGAGAAACGTGATCTCTATCTCTGGCTTTCACCTTTTCCAGGCCAAAGATAGCCTGTGTTTTAGGTGACCACAGTGTTTGTTTGCCCTTGTGGTGTGCTTTGTAAACATCACAGTTTACTTTGACCAGTACAGTGTTTATTCTGCAATATAAAATTATGTAGACTACGGCCAAAGACAAAAAAGGAGTTATTGTGCACTACTGAACATGACCAAACCAGAGCACCACTTGGGTGCTGTAGACTTCATTAATTTCGGGCTCGTGTAAGTAGGTCAATATCACAAGAGCTTGATAGAATTGTGTCTCTGTGCCTCCAGTTCCTCTCCAACCTGACGCTGCAGCTCATGCAATTACCAGGAGATTTCTGAACACCCGCTCCAGGGTTGTGTGACTCTACCAGAAACAAACGGGCCGCCCTGTCATGTTTTTTTAATCCGAGATCTGTTCCAGCAGTTTGGAGTGAGCAGCGGGTGAGAGGAGGGGGGATGTAATGTTTAACAGCGGAGTCACGTTCCAGCTGAAACGCAACCTAAGCGGCCGTGTGCCGTGAAGCGCTGAGCTTGTGGACAGATGTTGCCGAGTCGAGATCAAGCCAGCCTGTCCTCCACACTGAGCGCTCTGTGATTCAAATGAGGTGGTGGCGGCGGTGGGGCCGCTCCCGGTGCACGCAAGAGAAGCGCATGAGGCGGGAAAACGTGACGAGAGAGAGAGAAAAAGGTAACGCACAGAATCGTTGACCCACTGACCAAGCTCTCTCTCACCATCCCCGCAGGCGGCATCAACGCAGAAGCGTCCGTGAGAGCGGGGAGGAGGAGGAGGAGGAGGAGGAGGAGGAAGAGGAGGAGGAGGAGGGCCCGGGTGCATCTCACGCGCCGCACGCGGCTGCGAAAGCGAAGCCACGTGAGGGGGCTTTAGACGAAGCCTTCGCTGGGAAGACATGAAGCCGCGCTCGAGCCGGGAGCCAGGGCTTCTGCGGTCCGCCGGGGGCTCATAATTAAAGAGCAGAATTAAATAGAGCAGCGTGTTGCGTGGTGGGGTGGTCTGACTCTGCACCAGCAGCAGCAGCAGCAGCGTTGTGCTCTCAGTGCGCACAAATGAAGCCGCGCTCGAGCCGGGAGCCAGGGCTTCTGCGGTCCGCCGGGGGCTCATAATTAAAGAGCAGAATTAAATAGAGCAGCGTGTTGCGTGGTGGGGTGGTCTGACTCTGCACCAGCAGCAGCAGCAGCAGCAGCAGCAGCGTTGTGCTCTCAGTGCGCACAACCCAGCCTGTGGGCCACGGGAGACCATGAGATCCCGATGATAAATAACCTTCAGTACAGTAAAGTTTTTGGTATAATCATCTAGGTCAGTTGTAATGCACATCCCCCTCAGAAAAGATTTTGAAATCGGTCCCTGTCAGTTGTTTTGGAGAGTACTGCAACAATGTTTCGATGTGGTTCTCCAGAAATGTTATGTGGAAAAACGGGGATGAATAGAAAAATGGCAGAGTTTCATTTATTTATTTTTGACCAATTGCTTCTTTTAAGTTCGGCTTGACCAAAATTGATCAAAATTGCTATTGCAACCACATTCAGTGCACATACTCAAGCTTTACTGCGCTGTCTCGAGACTCTACCTCTAGGAGGCGCTAAAATTCGAAAAGCTTGTACCTTATGTCCGCACATCGCGTCTCATTCAATTCATTTGATCAAGTTAGGTCCTTGATGGTGACGAAGGGTTTGATTTCTAAGCTTAAATTCAAGTTCTCTCTATGGGTCCTAAACACTCTATGTATTAGACACTTATAACGAAAAAAATTGATTGCTTTGTTGCTTTAAGTATACTTAAGTATTAACACCATACTGTATATTTCAAAAGTGTTGTATTGAATTATTTTCAATCTGGATGTCATTTAACTAATGACTAAATTAATGTGGATATAGTGGATACTTTCAAATACTTGCATTGTGTGTTCATGTTTGCATTCACACTACAACCCTAAGGCCAAGTTTTTGTCTCTCATTTATTTGTTGCTTTTATCAAACAGAGTTGATTATGTTTCTACATTCTATTACTTTCATTATTACTTTATTTTAAATATATAACTATTTTTTTCCTCTGCTTGCTTTCCAGCTTTGATACACTCTCAATTCCATTAACACTTAATGAAACCCATTTTGGGAAATCGCTGTCTATTTTGTACAAGCTTTCAAACTAATAGGGTCGACTTACTAGCCAGCACACGTTTTATGTTATGTTAGCCAAACTGGCCTTTATTTAGCAGTTCTGTTTGAATGTTTCTGTCATTTAAGCAAAACTTAATGGTTTTCAATTGATGGTGAGAAATAAGCCTGGCTTTGGGGGTTTTTGACTGGTTTAAATAGTGCTTAAAACCCCCACTAGGTGCGTGTCACAGGATTTATTAGTGAGTGAAAGCAGACTGCAGTATGTTTCCATTATGTGAGCACCATTTGGCAGCTAAATGTAAAATAGTTATAGTGTACAGTTAACCAACCACCTGAGGTTGTACAAGTTGGATGAAAATATTGACTTGCATATTGAACATTGTGTGTCACACACTAATGACATTTTTTTTTCTACAATTTGGAACTATTTTTTAAACCTATTTTAGTATAATAATCTTTTTATTTCAGTTGAACTTCAAAAGTATACCCATTTCAACCACACACAGCTGTAGTTTTAATACATAATGTCAACTGTGAAGCCTTTAAGTTTCCATAAACATGCCCAGCATTGGACTCTCATAATACTACATCTAATGTCGCTTATGCGCGATAGCTCATTGTTCCATGGAGGAAAAACAGCCCTCTTTATCAGCATAAACAGAGAGGCATAACCCGGTGTTTGAGTGCAGTGTTGTCTTCAGATCACGACAACATGTTGACAGAGCACGGGCTGCGCCCATCACCTGTGCTGGAACGTGACTGTCGCTGTTGTAAATGATTCGCCGTCAATTAGAAAAGGAGAACAGGAAGCATGTGCACCTTTGGCTGACCTCGGGACAACACTGCCTAATACCACTTAACGGATGGAGGTCCTGTGGTTACATCTTGATAACGCAAGCACTTGAGCAATGACCTTGATAACAAAAACAAGCACGCCTAACTCCGTTTGTTTACTTCTCGTTGAGGTGATAGCACGCAGTTAACAGTTGTGCCTCTCAGGTTTGGGAAGCCATATACGGCGTTTATGGTCACAGTGCACGTGAGTTTTGGTTTCATGGAGAGAAAACCGGAAGTGGCAGCCTGACTACATCCATGTGGCGCGTTTAGCTGTGCAGCCCGGACGCTCACGATTGACACTTGAACGCAGCGCAGCACCTTTCCTGACAAGTCTGCGTAAATGTGCCCTTCCTTTGCCTCGTACAAACAAGGCGGAGGGATTAAATGCCTAAAGAGGAAACTCCCGCACGCGCCTGATTGTCATAAACTCGTCATGAAATGACATTCGTTTCAACAAAGCGTACATGTAGTCATGTCATATACATACATATCATACTGGGTGCGCGACATATTACTTGGTATTTATGTGGAAAAACTTGAAATGATAAAACCTAATTGCAATTATTCACAAATTGCTATCAAACAAAATCTGAACATTATGTGTTTTACAAAGAATGAACAGAAATCCCCCTTAGCGTTACGTTAGTTATGTATTACTAATATAAGTCAATTTTTTAGGGCAATTTTAGGTTAGTGTGAGTCAGAAACAGTAAAATAACCCCCCCCATTGATTGGTGGCATCAAGACGAATAAGAAAGAATCGGTACGTTAACGGCTATTGTATATTAAACATATTCTTACCTGGGCTGTGGTCCATTTCAATGTTTGATGTCGGTGTCTGGCAGAGGACTTGGAGATAGACGTCCGTCACCGTTACTAGACCGGAGCAAAAGTCTTTTGGAGACAGGTGAGAAAGTCAAAGAAGAACTTCGCGTAAAACACCTGCTCCATGGAGCGCGGCAAGGATGGTGAAACTGCTGCAAATGTGTCCCGTGGACGCGAAGTTTTCCCGGCAGTGAGAGCAGCGTGTCTGGCGATGCTCAGGTCTGGACTGAAGGCGCTGAGTCTGACAGGCTGGTGTCCTCGTAGATACCTGGATATCTTCTGCGCCGGGGATGCTGCGCCTTGGCTCGAGCGCCTCTGTTGTTGCACGAGGGAAGATTAAGCACTTGTCATGAATTCCAAGAAAGTGTAGTCAGCATATCGGTGAGGGGAGGGGTGGGGGGTGTCAGGCATGACATACACACCCACTAATACAAACACCCACATCAATCACGTTTGCAGGTGAGTAGGAAATGTGACCGCCTTTCCGCTTGCCCAACTTGTGTGTTTGTGTTGTGTCTGTTTGTGTGGGATTTGACTCACTCTTCGTATCTCACGGATACCCCCCCTTCTCTCTGTCTGTCTCTCTCTCTCTCTCTCTCTCTCTCTCTCTCTCTCCTTCACGCTTTTGTACATTTTCATTGGCGGGGATCTGGAGCTGAGGGGAGTTTGATGCTCTTATTCGACCGTGGTATGTGTTCAGTTAAGCCATGCTACATGTGCGCTCTCCATGTGCAGGGGAGAGCGCTGCCCTACTGATACACATTTTATGCAAAATACGGAGCGCGTGGTGCGGAGGGATTGAGAGATTGGAGGCAGGAGCACATGGGCAATAGGCGTGGCTCACCGTGACTGCTTGTTCTGAAGAATGGTGAACGGTGAACACGGAGACATGCCCAGCACTGTCATGTCAAACAACAAGCAAGTGCCAAGTTTGAAGTCCATGTGCCAAAGGAAACGGTGGATGTGCACCTAGACCTTTGACATACCAACGTCTCTCTGTCAGAGCGAGCTGTATGCAAAACACTGCTTCTGCTGAAATTTGAATAGTTAAAAAATGCAAAACCTAGATGTTATAATTTCTGAAAGTATTAGTTTAGTAAGTTTTTATTTTTAGCTTATTGCTTTAATTAGGCACACTTTGGACCGCTTAAGGGTAAAATTGTGCTTTTTTTTAAAAAAATCAACAAAAAGGGCTAAAACATACAACAAACCAAGATGTGTCTTAACATTAAAAACTAACTCAGCACAGCTTGTAGAAAGCGCCCCCCAGTGGCAATACATGGCACTAACAAGAGTATCTATCTATCTATCTATTTATTTCTCTTTCTAATATTTTCAATATCATGATTATATTTTTTGCCAAAATGAACCTTAAATTGCGTATTATTTACCTGTTTTATGCACGTCCTCCCTCTGTTTGAATTAGAGCAGATCACAGGACAAACCCATGACGTTGAGGGTTAATTGGAAAACAATTCGATTAGCATTGATTTACACTGTTTTCTTATTGCTTGCTGGCTTCCAGCCCAGTGGCAGGATGTGCGCTACAATCCCTCCTGTCGTCACTGGGGGGCGTCACAGTGCCAAAAACCGGGGGCTCCCGTCAGGGCTCCAGATGATACCTTCTTGTGTCTGGCGCTGCTCCGCGTGCGTGAGGCAGATGTTTCGTGGGCGTGGCTTTTGAGGACCCAACTCTGACTAACCAGGAAATGCTCCAAAATTAAAACCTTGCTCCGTCCGTCCGTCACGTTCATTGGTCAGTGAATTTTAAGGGACACAGTAAAAGCGGTTTGCAAAATGAGCAAAGATACAGTTGTCGAATAAGTCACATAAATAATAACAAAAACAAACCATGACCGATACAGCATGCCTTCTAGTGGATGCCGAAGACACAACACGGCAAGAGGAGGAATGTATGAGGGTATGACAATTGTTTTACGGTAATTTGTTAATTTGAAAACACAGTCCCCGATATAAATCTCAATTGTGTGTTGTCGTCACACTTCCCTATTACCTTTATTACGGTAAATGATGTACAAAAAAAAAAAAAATAAAAAATAAAAAAATGAACGTTTAACTGAAAACATACAGTGCAGAAATAGTTTAATCAACACAACCAGCTCACGGAGCGGCACCACAGACTGCAAAAGTCAGAATCTGGTTTTAAAACTTAAACACAGCTCGGGTCCAAATTCGGTGTTTGAAGGTCATTAAATATTGGAGTTATTGGGAGTTTTAGCACGGTGGATGACCTCTTTTCTACAAATCCATACGGCATGCATCCCCACCCTTTAACCCGCAGATGTCACCTCCTCTTTCAAATACCGAGATCATTTTCCACCTACCTCACTTGTTTCTTATCCTCCTCTTTAAGTACCTTCACCTGTTCAACACTAAGTGCCAAACACACACAGTCCAATCCATTGTATTTTGGTGGTAAATATAGTACTTTTACTCCATTTAACAATTTTTAGCTACTAATTAGAGCCAAAGTAATGCATTTTATACATACTTTTATTTATATAGGCAACTAGGTTAAAAATCATTTAAATGAATATGTAAATAAAACGATTTTGGCCCGGATGATGAGCATATAAACAGCACAAACAGTGCATATTTAGAAGACTTTAATTTAAATGTACTGTTTGCGTACTTCTACCAGAAAATTCTTTGAGCCAGAAGTACATGTTGGATCAGATAGTTAACAAGACTTTTACTCCGGTACGGGCGACCTTCACTTTAACAAGAGTACGTTGTCAACGTAGCTTTGAATCGAGCGTTAGTTTGGGCCAGCGTGGGTTTGTGGGAGTGTGAAATATCGTAGTGATGGCAGCTGTCAACATCTGCAGCCTTTGTCTAAAGACACGATGGGTGCAAGCAGATGCAGCTACAAAACAATCTGTCTGTAACGCTGTCGTAGATCACCCACAGGTGATAACCACCTGTCCGCGCTGGACGTATCGCCAGATCAACAGTGACATTTTTACA
>KV751364.1:1833008-1848638 GCA_001698575.1 Mola mola
CTATTCCTCATTTTTTTTTTCCTGCTTTTATTTTTTTGGCTTGCCCCCAATGGACTTCTCGTAAAAAAAAAAAAAAAAAGCTCACAGCTTAAACAAAGTTTATGATCATCAGAACATCCTTGCATGTTTTTTAGCAAGTGAGTGCAATTTTTGGCGATTCAATTAGGCCACGCTTGCAAAAAACAAACAAACAAACAAAAAGAAAAAAGTCAGTGCACTTCAGTGTAAGAGGGAGGAGAATCACAGACAGGAGGAGGGAATGCTGGAAAATACGGAAATATGAAAAAGTGGAGAGCTCGGCAAAGAATCCGAGACCCAGGAATGGAGCGTGAAGGAGGGAGAGGTGGAACAGAAAATGAGGCAGAGAGAGAGAGGGAGGGCTGGAGTAATGCTTTTTGACAGAGTTGGGTTCAGGATGGGTTCATGGTGACATCATGGCTGATTTTTGAGGAAAGTATGGACAGGAGAGCTGTTCACCTTTCATTGGACACACATGTCGAGGAACAGGCGGAGTGCTCATGTGCTGGCACACACGCTGGGAGCCGTGTCAACAACCCCTGCATGCACCCCGAAATATGCACAGACAGCGCACACTCCTGTCTTTATTTTCTCTTCCAACCCCTCTCTTTTGCATTTAAAAAGCTTTTGGCTCTCCCTGTCCATTCCAAGCTTTGTGCTCATTTGTTTTGCTGGAAGAGTACATAGTGGTATATGCCCTTCGGTCCCCAACACATACATTTCCCCCTTTGCCATGACTAACTCATTTTCCTGAGAGTAGTGTTCCTCTGTGTATGTTTTTACTTCAAGGCTGTTGGACTCTAAATGAGCGCACTTTGCCAGGCTGGATGAATGAGCTCCTTCATTTCACAGGATGTGTGTTTAAGTCTATACCCAAGAAAGGGCGAGCAAAAGTGTGTGTGTGTGTGTGTGCGCATGAAAGTATTTCTGCAAATGAGTCCTGAGTGGAGCATGTGTGTGTTTGCCCAGCACGCCCGGCCTGTTCCGCTGTGGCACCAAACTTTACATGACATCAATCTGAATGTGGGGAAACGGTGAGCTCATTACAGGCATCTTGCTACTGATTAAAACCTGCCGCCCCAGCGCCCCCCTCCACCAATCCCAGCAGCCCCCCCCCCTCCAATTCATCCCTCTCTCCACTTCTTTTCCCCTCCTCTTTACTATTTCGCACCCCTTTGTTCCACATTCCCTGTACCACCGGTCGTCTCCCCCTCTCCCCTTCTCTCTCTTTAACCCCTCTAACCTCACTTCCCTCCCCCCTCTTGCTCCCTCCATCATCCCCCCATTCCTCTTTCCTCTCTGCCTTCGCTGCTTTTCCTCTCCCACTCAGCTCCAGGCCTCCACTCCGCAGCTCAGTGAATGCAAATACATTTGAATCCAAAGTGGAAACACACGACCGAGCACGGTGTTTTCATGAATATTTCATATCTTCATAAACACACCCATAAACACACCTGCAAAGCGTTGTGCTGAACAATGCCTGTGTTTGTCGGATGGCTTCCTGTGAGGCATGGCCTCTCTGTGTTCGACTTTTTGTCACAGCGCCCTGTGTTAGGATTGATGTCAGGGCAGTGTGTTATGATGTCACAGGCTGAAGTTAATGACACGAGAGCGGAGGAGGCCATAGGCCATGTTTCCAGTGGTGCCCTGAGAAGGAGATAGCACCCTGATCCGTCTTCATTATCCCCCACTCTGCGGCCTCCCAGACACAATGATCATAAATCTCTGCCTGGAGCACACTTCACTGACACTGAAACACAAACACTAGTAACCTCTGACCCTCTCGCTGCTACTGCCTACGCATCATGCACACGAGCACACTCACACATATTTGCAGGTGTGGACGCTCGTGCCGGAAGAGCACATAACGCACCCCCTCCGCTCAAACTCGCTGTCATAATTTAATGCGGAGCGTGGCGTGGCCCGCAGCCTGACAATCACACAAACCACTGTCATGCACTTGACTGCCTATTCTGACACGACTGCATGGTCTCAGTCAGCCTGATGGCATCACACTTGAGTTGAAATCCACCCGCCTTGGTCACTTTAGTAGCTGATGTGGGGTCAGTTTTTGCAGCGGTCCTCGGCTTTATTTACCATCTTGTTTCATTTCACACAATTGCTGATTGACTGCTGCTGTGCAAACAGATGAAGGATTTGTGTTAGCCTTAGTGGCCCGAGAGGCAACACATCAATCAAAGGTAAACAAGATAAGGATCAGCTGAAGTACTTTTCTTTTGGCAGTTCGGCTTATTTCCTGAATATAAGATTTCTGTAGAAAGGCCACAGCGTCTCTCACTGCTTATCTCTTCATTGGGCTTGATTATGTACAAGCAAATCACCTAACTGTATGAAAGAATACTTCAGGAGGTGTCTGTAGACCATGTGTGGCTGTATAGATTAGAAGCTCAATGAGAGCTGGCTTTTCTTGTTACGATGGCTTCACTTTATCCTGGGGTCTGAATGTTTGGGATAAGATCTTGGCATGTGTCGGTGCTTTTTACAGTGATTTACGAACAAATTTGGCAGCTGTTATCACATATCTTAAATATACAGATAACTGGGAAGAATTAAAAGAATAGTTGTGAGTTGTTTAACATGCTTGAGTGTGTGAGATTTGGGGAGGACCAATATGCCTGGAGGGCATCTTTTTAGATAAAGTTTCAGAATAATTAGTGCATGTATAAGTTGACAATGCTGGCTGCACTTACATTAGTAGTGTTTCTTATTTGAGTTTTAAGGAAGGGTGCACGTATTTACACCGTTTAGCCTTTTCTTTTCTTCAGTGTCTTGTGCTTTATCTGTGCTTTATCTGTGCCTTTCTGTGGAAGGTTGAAAGTGCCAGTTGGGGTGCCAGTTGAGGTGTGCCTTCTCCTCCCAGTTCTGAGGTTTGAGGTGCTCCTCGCAACCAAAACAACTTGAAAAGCATTACGTTCAGCAAACAGGGCATACGCCCAGAACCACAAACACATAAACACAAGATTTGAAACATATGATCTCATACAGAGAGAGTGGCACATTCAGGGGCACACCCAAATCTGTCGCTGCCGCTGCCGCTGCTGCACAGGTCTGCCATCTCGGTGGGACTTCCCTGCAGCTGATGTGCTGCTGCTGGTTCTGTTTTAAGATCTGAGGTAATTTTAGGTGCAATATCTAGAATGTTTAGAAGGGTTCTGACATATGTGCATTCTGAAAATGTTCGATTCTTGCTATGAATGGAAAACTCTGGTTTTCATTTATCCTCAGTGAAAATGTTTTCGATTAACTGTCATCTTTCTTCTTTCCTCAATATTTTCACAGGTGTCCTCACACCTCTTTTGTCTTGACTGTTAAGTTCTATGATATACATTAACTTGCGGGAATACAAATAAAAGTCTTCATTTGTTATTACTGCTCCGGGAAGTTTGTCACAGGAACATTACGAGCAATAAAGCTCAAAGCCATGTAGTAATCAGGCAGGTGAGGTGTTATGTTCGTTCCATAAAGTGTTCATGCCGGGAACAAACAACCAGGTGAAAGAAGAAAAAAGCCTTTTGGCATTCAGTTAAAGCAGACACGTGTTAAGTCAAAATGTTATCCTCTCTCATTAAACTGTGAATTTACTGCCCCAGCGTGAATGAACTAAGATCACAGGCTGCATCTCTGCATGTACAAACATTTGTAGGTAAAGCAACGCTTTAGCCAAAAAGATGAAGGAGAGAAAAATAGACATGAAAGGGAGGGAGAATTAAAAACAAAAACTTTCTGGGCTTTAATTCCTCCCTCCAGGCATTCTGTGGCCTGTCAAAAAATGTGCTGTATATTTGAAGTGTTGGGTCACATGACAAAGGAAGGCTTTATGAATCACAGTATAATGCTTTCTTAGCCAGCAAGAGATTGAGTGTACGCCTGTGCTAAGGGAGTGAAATAGTGATTTTTAAGAGGTAGAGACTGAGAGAGAGAGGAGGAGGAGAGAGTGGGAGAGCGGGGAGGAAAGGAAGGGAGAGAGAGAGGCTCATTGCTACTCTGGTTTCGCTGTCAGAAGGACTTTGATGAACGTACACACATCTCATCTTCTTTTCCCTGGCTAGCTCCGCTTATCAGAGCGCTCCGTCCGCCGCTTCATCTGCCCGTCTGCCTCGTCAACACCAGAGCTGGTGAGTTTTTTTAACGTGCCAAATGCTTAGAGTGGCTAACTTTAGTAGTTGTTTGCCTTCCTTTTTCTCAGTCTTACTCTGTTGACACAAAAAGAAAGAGAGCGGCTGCATTTTTTGGGGGAATGGGTCGACAGTTTTAATTGAAAACAGACTGCAAAACACTTGAGAGGCTTTGAGACAATCTGTCTTTTTTCCCCTCTGAAATGTTACCAGATTTTCATCTGTAAACACTAAAACATCCTAACATGCATGTTTGTTTCTTTCAGCGTTATTAGTGTGAGAACGACACTGCGTTTACATGGAAACATACTTATGTGTGTGTGTGCCTGCATGTGCACATATGTGCTTATTAGTGAGTGTTACCCTGTGCCTGCGGAGCCCTTTATTATTAGCATATGTGCGTGTGTAGATGTTAGTGTGTACATACTTGTGTGTTTGATGTGTATGAGTGCGTTCAATACCAAAGTCACCGGTCCTTAACCTGTTTTTTGTTTTTTTCCTAACCAACATATGAGCACTTGAAAAAAAGAAGGATTGTTTTCTACCTCTTTCTACCTTCCAGCAGAGGCTAATTCCTGTGTCATAATGTGTGTCTGGCTTTAGTTTACATGGAAGTTTCATTCGTTGTGCTGCCATAGTTAGCAGTGTGTCAGCCAAGCCTATTTATTGATGCTGGCATGTGTGCTAGATTAACAGGTCCCACTTGTTGCAGCCATGTGTAACAGTGCAGTTCATGCTTTGTTATTTGGATATCGCATGATGATCAGCAGCTGAGTCTAGCTTCCCGCAGCACTTCAGTTTGTTGCTCTAGCAGTGATTGGTCAGACTCAGCTGGATTGCCTTTGCTTTGCACCTGCTGACCACAGATTATGTCCCCTGATGGGGTCTCACATAAATCCGATGGACACTTTGATTGAAGTGAATTGAGACAAAAAACAAACGAAAAAAAAAAAAGAAACAGGAGCACGGTCGCGTGAGGGATGGCTGCCTGCCTGAAGGCAACTGTTATCTGTGTCACCCACTGCTGTCATTTGGTCTATTAGTTTGAGTTGGTGACATCTGGGGTGGAAGACACGGAGCTCATCTCTGAAGCAAAGTAATATTGCTACGCTCGCCTACTCTACAGCATCAGCCGTGGCTCTTTTTTCTTTTCTAGGACTGGCTAACCATGCAGAGCGCAGATTCACCTTCAAGGTGTTCAGTCACGCATTTTGCTTGAATTCATCAACATTCGGAGGCACCTAATTTGTGTATGCTACTCCAAATGGCATTTTGTTGAACACTCGCAACCCCTTTTATGTATCAGTTGCATCAAAAGCACTGATCCGTTTTCATCTTTATAAACTGTGACACGTTATTGTAAATATTTACACCTCCAGCAACAGAAGAGCTTTAAATTTTTTTAGTCAGTGCTCCCTTACTGCATCATGTATCAGGAGAAACCAGCACCACTATGCTGGTAAACTACGCTGTGCATCTATGGAAGTATCTACTTCAGGGTGCAACTACAGTGGGATCATTAGTAATATCAGACAATCTACTTTAAATCTAGGAAAGTGTGGTCTCGATCAAAAGCATAAAAAAAAAAAAAAAAAAAAAAAAAAAAAAATCATGACAAGATGATTATCTTTATTAATTTTGATATTTTTGCAAAAACTGTTATGTGACAGTTTCACACGAAGACCAATTAGAGTTTTTGTTTGGACTATTGAAACAAAAGTTGACTCATAAGTGTCTTTGTTACAAAACAGCTCTTCATGACACAACTGAGCTATAAATCTGGGAGTTGTTGATGCATGTCTTTTTCAGGAATTTCTATTGCAATTAAAGCTGAGTAGTAGGGAGGGGTTAGACAGGTGGTTTCAGGGGAATCGAGGGGCTCTGCGTTACCACACTATAATTAAAAAGAAAACTATCTCGACACCATTTCCTGTGTCTATTTTTGCTGGTGTGCTACTTTGATTGAGAGGATTTACATATTGAGGGCGCCTCCAATGCCTTATTTAAAGATCTTTTGGCACACAGTTTAACTTGCGTAGATATGTGTGGTTTTTGTGTTCCTTTGACTCCTGAGGCTAAAAGCAGTTTTGGTGTAACCACCATTTTGTGTGGCTTCATACAAAAAGGTTTGTTTTCTCTCTTGAGTTTAGGGTGCAAAACACTGTCATTGCCGCCGGGATGGATCCTCTCAGTACCGACAAAATAAGTCATAATTAAAGTTGGTGCAAGTAAAATATGTTTTAGAGGAGTAGCCATTTTTTATTTATTTATTTATTTATTTAAATTTTCTCTCTTTTCCAACTTTCTGACACTTTCTTAATTCCTTAAAATATTTTGCCATCATCTGTCTTTTCCCTTTTCCTGTTGTGGTGTGTTTTCTTGTTTGACTAGACTCATTGCTGGAGCGTCCACATTTGAGCACTCCAGAAAGGTCTACCACATCATGGAAACAGCAAGCTGTCAGGGTGACTTCATCATGTCACAAAGTGTTTTATGTGTCGCTGCGAGTTCTCACTTTTTCCACAGTTCCCTCTGCACACAGCCTGTTTCGTAACGTTATGTTTAAGCAAAAGAGACAAAGAGAGAACAAAAAATGATTTAGGAATTGAGGTTTGATAGTTTATAGACCGACAAATGATGCATGATGGCACTCCCCAACAGCAGTGGTGAAAAATAATACCTCTTCCAGTGACAAATGATTACACAAGGTGCGACTTTGCATTGTGGCTTTAAGAAAAGATGTGTTTGTGTGATGCTAAGAGCAGGCAGATGTCAGACAAGTTTGAGGCGGTGGAATGTAGGTTTGTTTAGAGAAACTGGTGAGTCTTTCACTAGGTGTTACTCTCGGAGCCATTAGCCAGCCACTTGTTGAAAGACAGGGAGCTGTCAGCTTTACCGTCAGATAGTGGTGTTGAGCATTTTGTATTCGCTGCCAAATAGGGCTGAATCCAGCAGCATGATCAGATAACACTTGTATGATTCTGTTTTAGTATGGACATTTTAATTTGTCAGTGACAGCTCTGTGTCCATCAACAGTTGCTGTAAGTCTCTTTTGTAAGCATCGACAATGACACTAAATAGTCCTTATGCTCTGAGCAGTTCAAAAAGCCAGTCTGTCAACTCAGTGCAGACATACAGACTGGAAAATCGTTGTTTAACTGCTGTGGTAGTACAACTTTACCCACAACTCCAAAAACTTAAACATAACCCCCTCAAATTCAAGTTTTTTCCTTTAACAAATTAGTGAACATAAGTCACCGTGTGATGTTGGTGCCTGGAAGACAGTTTTGAGTGAAAAAATGATCAGTAGGAGGCAAGTCAGAGGTGCAAAATGAGTGAGGGGCCTCGTTCTACCTGGATTCCCCTGCCGGAATACATGGCATGGCACAGGTCATTTGACTAGAGGCTGTGAGTTCAGTCTGTCTTGCTGAGGTTTTGACTCACTGTGCTGCCTGGCCTGACGCAAAATTGCATAAAACACTTAACAATGTGTGAACTCATCCAGTCTCATAAAAGTGAAACAGAAAGGAGTTTTCCACAAGAGTCTGAGAATGAGAGTTAACAAAAAAATGTGATTTTTAAGAGCTAAGCTAATAAAATTTCACACTGGAATGTAAGTTTGTTGAGATTCCTTACGGTAGCAAGACGTGTCCTCCAGTTAGCATCCCGGGACAGCCTTAGCACCCAGAATGCTCTTGTAAACCTGTGGTTTCTTGTGCTGCCAGAAAAAAAAAGAAGAAAAAAACAAAAACCTCATAGCCTTCTTCGGTTGTGTGGTGGAGAGCTTCCTGAGATGCTGTGATTTAGTGTGTTGTGTTTGACTGTAGTTCTTATTACCTTAGGGGCCTCACTCTGTCGTCAAAACTATTAAGGCACAATTGCTGTTTTGCTCACAGAGGATTTGATATCCTTTGTTTTACAGACCTTCCATCTCTGGGAACTTTCTCTCCGTCTTATTTTACTCCTGCTTGATCCTTCCTTCTGTGATGACTTTTTGTGGACATCCAAACTCCTCAGCAAACAAGGAAATCTCATTCTCTCAAAACGTGTCGCTTCTTGCAGCGCTGTCTCCAAGTTGCCATCTTGATTGATTTTATTTCATTAGCTACATGGCATTTGTCACGATAAATTCAATGGATTATCTCAAGTGTGACCAATGATTCAGCCTTAACATGATGAACTCCTAAAACAACCACAGTAAATTTAAACTGCTACGGTGCAGCTCTCAGGGAGTGATGGAAAGTCCCAGCAGCAGCCGGGAACCCACCCAAATCTGGCCCTGGTGCTCCTCGCCTGCCTGGCCTCTTGCTGCCTCTTGTGTGCCCCCTCAGGCTCAGGGGAAGTGGGGAGGCCCTCCATGCCCATTTGGCCCTGGCTAACAGTGGATGAGATCACTCCAAATTCCCTTTATCCCCTTATAGTCCCAGACGGGCTGGCGAAGTGGGCCCACCGCAGGACCCAACATAAAACATAAATGGCACTATAAAAAGCTTCTTGGCTGATGTGACTTATTAAAAAACACCAGCGGCAACTCTTTTATTAATTTATAATTGTGTTTGGGGAGAGTAAAATTACTGGGTTCTATAAAGGGATGGGTCTCTGTTTTGTTTTGTTTTTTTTTTGTTTTTTTTTCAGTTCTGTCTTTATGAGCCAGTCTCTTTCTTACATTGACATTGATTTCTTTTGTTGTCTCATGAAATGTGAATGCAGAGTGTAACTGTCACAATTGAGCTTAGGCAGTATTCTTACCTGAGATTTGTTAGCTGGGAAAAAAAAAAAAATGTAATGGATATTGTTTGGATTCATATTCTGTTGTTTCTTCCTGCTGTGAAATGTCACATGCATACAGTCCTCCTTTTTGTCACACATCATTTTCCTCTTTATTCTTCCCTCCTCTCCCAGGACTCACAGGCGGATTGTGCTGCGTTTACGGGGCTGGCTGGTTCATGAGGCAGATACAAAAACAGGCTAAACGCTGGCCAAAATTATACTCATAAGACATACACATATTATGAGCGTGTGGGTTGCAGGTAGTTTTGTTTTTCCAGTCTGTACCTCTTCCCCCATCAGGCCCGCTGTGAAATCTTTAGTGATGTTTTGTGTTTTAGCCACACAGTGTAACTGCTGCAGAGGGTCATGGTAAAAGTTGTATAAGCTGTAGAGGAGTTGAGGATGGGGTGTGGGTGGTGTAGGCAGTTGAGTACGTTGGATTTAAGGACGTGATTATTGAGGGACGTGGTTCGGGTCATTTGAACATGGGGAAAAAAAATTGAAAGGTAAGTTGGATGAGGGAGAGTGTGAAAAGCTGAATGAAAGCAAGCAATGAGCAGAGAATGGAGAAAAGAAAAAGAAAGATGGCAGCATGGCTGTGTTGGCAGGATGGGGGTGGGTGCCTATTGACGGCTGCTTCTTCCTGAAACGTGGCCACCCGAGCTTGCCTGGGCCCTGGAAGCACATGTGGAACAGTTTACTGTAATGGAACTCTAAATTAGTGGTGGTTTGAAGCTGCCTGCAGCAGTAGGGTGTAATTAACTGGCTCTGTTGAAAGAGAAAGAGCCAGGGAGGGAGCCAGAGCTCTGAAAAAGGCAAGGGGTGAGAGACGTGTGTGTGTGTTGTGTCTTTGTGTCTTTGTGTTAGTGGGTGCTCTCACACATGTGCAAAGTGTGTTTTTTTCAGGGGTTGATTGCATGTGTCTGTGTTTGAGTCTGAGAGGTGCATATGTGCACTCCAAGCCCTCCTGCTTTTTTTTTAGGCATGGCGCCACCTCTTAGTGCCCCCCAGTGCCCAGACCCTGTCACTGTTCCCGGCTGCATTTTCACTCAGTTCAGCAGTTCACTGGTTCAGCCTTAGATGCCCCCCTCCCATTTCTTTGTTTATGCCGAATTCATTACCAAGATTTTTTTCCATGTCTTTTCTCCCGGATTCACAAGCCACAGCAGTTCCAAATTCCTCAGGTCTGCACTTTTTCAAAGCCACATTTAAAAACAAGCTGATCACACCGCCCGCTCATGAAATCACGCTAGGGAAGTAAAAGGCAAAAGAAAACATGAAGAAGAAAATGGGAGATTTACCAGGGGTTTTTTCCAACTTGTATTAACAGTCAACAGTGGGGCACAACTGCAGCCTTGTCCACGCTTGAGCCTGACGTGTCTGAGCCTAAGTGACGGCCTAAGTCAAAGTGACGAGCGGGCTGCAGGAGGTCAGAGCCAAAAGGACTCTGTGGGATAGAAGCATGACCTCAAGAGAAGATAGTTGGAAGTGACAGCAGCAGTTAGCAATCAGTGGATCTTATTTTCTCTACCCTCTAGCCCCCCCCCACATGCTCTGGACCCCGTGTCTGGGCCCCCGGTCTTGGGGGAGGGAGGCAGAGAGGCAAGCTGCTGTGCTAGGCTGGCAGCAGGAACAGAGGAGCTCTTTATAGTAGAGTTCTGGTGATTTAAATCATATGGCATAGCCTGGAATCACTGTAGAAGTCTGGAAGCTCTTCAAACTGCAGGAACAAGAGCTCTCTCTCTCTCTCTTTTTCTGTCTCTCTCTCTCTTTCCCCTCCCTCCCTCCCTCCCTCTCTTCCCTGTTATAACTTTTTTCCAAACTTTTTTCTTATTTTCTTTTCCTCTTGCCCAGTTCCAGTTTTTCTGGCTTTTCCTCTCACAACCGCTAGCTCATTCTTCTTCTCTTGTCATTTTCTGGTTTGGCTCTTGCTGTCTCTCGTTTCTTCCCCCCATTTTCTCTCATACTTGTTGGTATTACGTTTGCACATCCCTCCTGCATTAGAACTGTGGATAAATTACCCGGGAGCGTAGAAGGATCATGTTCTCAGATTGGGTGAAAGGGGAATTGTGTTTGTGGAAATTCAGATGTCCACACAAATTGCTGGTTATATCATCATGCTAATGCAGTCAGGAACCTTTATCCTCACATTGTATTTGTTGAATTAGCACTATCAGAAATAACACTTTTCTCTGCCTTCTCTTCCTCAGATAAGTGAACTAGATGACTCTTGTAAAGTGAAGTTCAGCCTTCCCCCAGTAAACGACGCCCCATCGCCGCTCATCCATTCCCACTTCCTGAGAGTCTTCCACGCAGATTTCAGCATTTACGGGGATTTCCAGGTGTTTGTGAGAGCCATTACCTTCACCCAGTGGCTGGAGTTGCTCTGTCGCCATGGCTGCCAACAGGGAACAGCAGGTGGGTCACATGACCGGCTTCCCACCTGCTGTCTACCCCTTTGCCTTCAACTCCATGAGAAGCCACTCCCCTTTCGACCTGCTGGCCAACAGCAGCCTGTTTGGGAGATTTGGTGCCGACCTGCCTAAAGAGATGGCTGCTCTCTGTAAGTCATTTACATTACTATGTGTGCATTTAACTTTTCCTCCCTCTCACGTAGTAATCACTGTTTCAAGTCTTAACTACATAAATGGCCCATACCTTCATTTCAGTCAGGTCACATTAAGTGATCGGATTTCACATTGGAAAGAAGAAAATGTATGTTTAAATTGCTCTTCATCATGTTTGATTTTGTGGAGATGGAAAACTTTAGGATATGTTTGGGATATATGAGGAGCTGTGTTAAACAAGATCTCCCAAAGAAGCTGTGAGAGGAAAAGTCTGCTTTAATCAATACAATGATCACTCTGCTTCTGTGGTTTCCTTATAGATGGTGTGGTTGTCCACAAACTTTGGATCAGGCTTCACTTGTGTATGTGTGTGCGTGTGTGGACCTCTCACAGAGCTTGTGTTAAACAAGCAAACCTGCAAGTCTGCAAACAACAAAACAACATTCTTTCAGTGTGAGCTGATGCATGCTCTGAGCATCACAAATATTTGAAAATGAGCAAAACTGTGGTCAATCAACTGTGGCTTTGGTCAATTGCTTATTCAGAGTCGGTGTACCACACACCATTTTTTTTTTTTTTTTTTTTTTATTTAAAGAACAAAGCGCTAAAGGTGTGGATTATAACGACCAGACTTCCTCACAACAGCTTCCTTATAGTGTATAGTATAGTCTTGTAATTTCAGGCCTGACCACAGGAGGCAGTGCTGCATGCTGAAGCAGTGAATGGCTCTGAGGCACAGATCACAAAAAGGAGACTAGGAAATCCAGAGTTTTTGTCTCGGTCAACATACATTGCTCATGGTTCAAAAGACCTACAAATTAAAAAAGTAATTTAAATATCAGCATCAGGCAACCTATGGTACCAAGTCAGTGCAAAAGAAAGAAATACAGAGGAACATGAGGTAAAGGTAAGCAGGAGTTATTTGAAATCTTGTCTGCGTGCAGTGTTAAAGGGGTGGCAGGTGGTGGTTGGTGGTAGGAGGTGGAGTGGCTCTAATGGGTGTGGGTGGTAACAGCTGAGTGCAGAGTCTGAGAGCCCCCCTGCCTATGTGTGTGTGTGGAGTCCCCCCTTCTCCCCTACCACAGCATGCCTGAGCACCTCTCCAGCCTTTCAGCTGTCAATCACTACCTAACCCCCCCTCCTCTTCCTCCTCACCACCGCTGCCCATCTAATCCCTAAGGTATTTTCACAGAACCAGAGCGAGCAAAAAATAGTGAGAGAGAGAGAGAGCACCTGGGGGTAATGTCCTAGTGTAGTGGAATCCAAGCACACACCCTGCTAGGAAAACACACAGATACACACATGCAAACACACCACCAGAGACACACTTCCCTCTCGAGAAGAAACAGAGAAATTCTTTCATCTAATTAGAAAAAACATACCACAAATGCAGGATGAAATCCCACAGCCCTGACAGATGAGTTTCTTTTAGGGTTTTTTACACTGGCATGACTTTAAACAGAAACAAGTACCAAAGCACAAACGGACGTAGGCAAACACATGCGCTGGGGCTTCGTGCATAACCGCTTGTACTGACGCATCCACACTGACAGCAGTATCGCTCACTAGGTTTTAGGACTGCACTTACTTGGTTTAAACTCTGTGTCTAAACTCTGGATACCAGCTTTTTTTTGGTCTAATTTTATTCCCTGTAAACATTAAAATCAACATTGTTATGATCTCAAATCAGCTATGGTACTTCTGAAGTCTTGTCCTATTATAACATAATGATAAATTATAATAGATTTTTTTTTGACAATCAAGAACTCATTAATTCTATGAAAGGTCTATAAATGGTAAAACACGATTCCAGAATCAGAAAGTAATATTCAAAACCCAACGATTGTCAGTCTAAAATCATTCAAATCAAGAAAAACAGCAACTCCTCATGTTTGAGAAGCTATCAGAAAATGTTTATTTGCTTGATATGTTACAATCAGTCACAATTCAGTCTGTCCACTGCGTATTGGTGCTAAAGCTTATATGAAAAGTATCATGTCAAGTTTATGCCAGTGGATGGTAAACTATCAGTATTGGCTTTTAAAACCTCCCTTTAGTGTATCTATTGACGAAGAATGTTACAAGTCACTTTATTGACAGCAGTCTCATTTCTCAGTCTCTTAAACATTAGCAAGGAAGACAAAAGCCCTTGGTTTTGACATTCCCCCGGCTCTGTTTTTTGTTGTTTTCTCCTTATACTTCTTCAACTTGAGTTGGCCTAACAGGCCGGCTCATTGTTGTCTACAGGCTGAGAAAATGCCTTCCACACAAAGGTAGCAGCACTGCAGATATTCCTGTGTGTGTGTGTTTGCTTGTGCAGTAAACAACACTACATTCTTGCTGAGCTTCAGAGCTCCGTTGATAGGCAGGTTGTCAGGGTGACACCCACCTTTGCTGTGTGTTCGTGCTGTGCTGACAGGTTGGAGCACCTCCTATGGCGTCACTCTGTTTTGGCACCAGTTTGTCTTTGGAAATACCTTTTTTGCACAGAGGTGGGAAGAGACAGGAGAGGGCAGAGATGGAGTAGGCAAACTGTGTTTGCACATGTAGCGATAGGAGGCATTTTTCACTCTTGTTGCTTTCATGCAGGAAGAGGACTCAGAAAAACCTCAGTGTTTCACTTCAATGTTTGAACTATGTGTGAATGAGTTTTACTGAGTTTTTAGTTGCACTGCAAGACTCCAGTACTTACACCCATATCTTTATAAACTTGCATTCGTTCATCCATGAGAGGGCTTTACGACAGTGTGTAGCAGGGGCCGTTATCAGTTGATCCCTGTCATTATGGGAGCCCTTCAAACAAACAGTTGGAAGCCCATTAAGGCCACTTACTATGTGATAACATCGCTACTGAGCCCTGAAACACCTCTCTAAGCTTTCACCAATCAGGGCCGGAGCCCTGGCCCCAAAGCCAGCCACAGGGATGTTTTGAAAAGCTCGTAGGTCATTTCCTTTAACTCACATGGCTTGGACCGAAACCTGAAGTCCTCAGCTGTGCTTGGACTTTCAACTGAGATCGTAACTTTTAGATTTATGTTGAGCGAGCTACATCGAAATCCCAGAGAAGCTCAGCTGTAAACGCTTTCAGCCTCATCACAGCGGTATGAAATTAAAGCATTGTATTAATAGAAAGGAATGAGTAGCATGTTGAAACTCGTTTGAAAGCTGCCCGCGTGCTCACTTGTGCCTCCAGTGGAGACAAGGTTAAAGGCTGGTTTTATGTAAAGTGTGTGTAGGGCATATGTTTACATGCAGGACATAAATGCACACACAAACATTACCGTAATGGCGTCGAGGTATATAAGCATTAAGTCAGACGGTGAAAAGGATCAAAATTTTCCAACAAAAAAAAAAAACTTCATGCAGAGTGACATAATTAAAAACACTCGTTGCATTCTTACACACACATGCACACACACAAGGAGGTCATGTTGGCTTAGGGAGCTTGGGGAGTTGCGCAAAGGAGCCATTTTGGTGGGAAATGTGGTGTGAGAGGGAATGTAAAAGGGAACCTTTAAATGGTGGAGAAGCACAGCAGGGAAGGATGTCGGCGTGCCGAGCGAAGCCTTCACCGCTGGACACGAAGCAGAGCACAAACAGCACATTGTACTGCTTTATTTATTTTAATAAATATTGAAGTGCGGGGTTTCAGCTCAGCCTGGATGGAGGTAGGCAGGTACACGGCTGCCTATGAAGGTTCAGATTTGTATGGGTGCATATGTGTGCTTATGTGGGTGTACTGTGTATTTGAGGGAGGGAGGGAGAATGGGGGCTGTGTGGATATGAAAATGATGACCTCAGCCCTGCTACCCTCACCTCTGTTAAGGCAGTGTTTCCACAGACACACACATCCATTTGTATTTACTTCATGCTTGCTGTAACCTTTATCCAGAGGCAGTTTTGAATTTTCAAATCATGTTAAAAATGACCCTATTGATATCTTTATCAATGTTACCATTGTGTTGTGTTTGGGTTATGATTAAAGTTAGCCTAAGCAATGCACCATGATAGTCATCTGTTCTTTGGCACCAGCAATGCTAGGATCATTTACATGTGTACTTGTGTGTATGTGATGAGAGCATGTGTACTGCTATTTGTCTTTGTCCTTGATCTATCATTGGGACCTGAGCCCTCTCTGC
>KV751364.1:1848664-1862614 GCA_001698575.1 Mola mola
GACCACTAGCCTCAAGATGACAGCTCTCCTAGATGTTCTATTCCTTTTGGAAATCAATTCCTTTCACATTACTCTGTTTTAGATTTTCAACCCGTGCTGGCTGTGAGTCAGTAGATGAGAGGGGAAATAAAGGAAGAAAGGCCTAATTTGTTTTTTTTCCAGTCAATTTAACTTCCTCACTGAGTGGGTTTTGGTGAAACTGTGGAATATTTGCTCCTTCGATGATATCCACTTAAACCCTGTCGACTTATGCGCTCTTGAGTTCCCTGGAATCCACCCCCCCACCCCCCTTCTCTTTCTCTTTCTTTTTACTTCACCTTAGATTTCCTGTTGTTATCCCTCTGTGCAGGTTTGAGCCAATTTGCCCTAAGTGTTGGAAACTTGCTGAAACTTTGCATGTGTTTGTGTGTTAAGTGAGTGTTTGCGTGTGCTTGCAAGCCTGCGTGTGTGGAAAATAAGCAAGTGTTACGGGTAAGGGAGAGGCCTCAGAGTGTACTGCAGAACTGACATGATGACAGATGAAGATAAAGAGGCTACTATTAAAAAATGGGAGGATTCTGTTTTCAGATGAGCCTCTATAGGCACGTGCAAGATGAAGAGCGCGCAATGGCGAAAAAGGAGGGATGGGCCACCTAAAGGCGTGGGAGGGCATGAAGGCTCAGGGCGGGCCTATGAGAGCAAGACTGGATGGTTTGTATTTTTGGCTGACCAACTAAAAGATAGCCTTCCCACCCACCCCCCACAAAACAAGACTAGAAAAATGTCATGACAGTGCAATAGAGGAGGAAAAAGACAGAAACAAGGCTTTGCTGAAAGATGGCCAAGACTGATAGCGCTCTGAAAAGTAGCTGCGTTAGGACTTTGGTGGGACAAGCATGTGCACAGAAGCCAACATGGTTGCCTTTGAGAAACAAGCTCTGTCACATGTCAGGCCTCAATTTCTCCGTGTCCCTCCTCTGTGACATATGAAGTATCTTTCCGAGATGTACTGTGAGAGAGTGAGGTGGATGAGAGGTTAAGATTACATGTCCTGGTAGTGCTTAAAATGTTGTAAAACCTTTGGCTGGTGGAACGGTTGATGGATGTGATGAGCAAGAACGCTGGGATTGGTTTCATGGTTTTGCTGACAAACAAAACAACAAACTGTCACTTTTGAACAATATTAGATTTTTTTTCTAACTTGATGAATAAAAAAAAAACCAACAATGTTTTATGTGTGTTTAGGTTTTTGTTTGCTCCCTATTAAGCTGCATGATTCATGAAAACAAAAAACAGTCTGCACAGGAATTCTGTGTTTCCTCTGAGTGGGAGGGTACTTTAAACTGGTGCTCAGTGTGTCTATCATCACCAGCAATCGGTTTCAGCATGTCCACACACTGCACATATGCTCACATCAGCAGTGAAAAAGCTCTACATTCCTTTTCAAAATCACCCCGTTGCAGTTAGCACATAGGCATTTAAAAAAGCTGTTATTTATTGCCTCAAACACCAATATGTTGTTGACTCCTGGAACTTGAATGGCTGTATACAGAGGAAGTGGTAACAATGTGTCGTATACGTCTTGTCTGTAATTGGCATCACAGTGTCAGATGGTTGTAAAGGCTGGTTTTCCTGGGCTCTGTCCTACGTGGATCTGTACTGGGACCAGCTGACTGAACGTCCCTGTCAACTATATGAATAAAGAGTTGGAACCTCACATTCATTCTTATGATAGAAGCATTTAAATATTCTATATTAATGTACATTTTACCACACATACAAGTCCAATCAGTGAAGTTAAACATGATTGAAAGCAGCAGGCACACAAAATGAGCAGTGAATTGGCAGTCGCTGAGAATGAAATATTTCCAAAACCAGAAACAAAAGCAGAGTACTTTGTCAACTAAAACAAATCATGCAGTCTGGAAAAAATGGCCATAGGGAACTTGATGAAATGGGGAGAGTATTTGCAGAAACGGAGAGGGGGGAAAAAAAATGAGGGAGAGCGGCGGGTAGACTTGTGAGCCAGAGAGTGATAGAGAGGAGGAGGGATTGCAGGATAAGTTTTTGGGGGGGGGGAAAGTTAGTGGCCCAGTGGGGGTTTCTTCTAGAGTTCAGTCTTTCTGGCTGGGGAAGGAAGAGGAGGAGGAAGGGGAGGCAGAGAATGGCCTGGGTCAGCAGCAGTATGGAATACGTGTAGATTAGATGTCTAAACTCAGTCCACAAACCAAACCCTTTGCAGCGCTGGAAGACTCGTAGCTCACAGCACCCTTTGCCAATAATTGTACAGGCTAGGGTTATTGGGCTGAATTATAGTCTCAAATACAGTAAAAAGAAATGTCAAACCCAGAAGGGAGTCAGGGTCTGTAAATCCCCGAAAAACAAAAGCATTGCAACCGTGAAGCGCATGACATTATAAATTGTGTGTGTTTCGGTTCCGTGGTCCAGAGGACAGCCTGGCAGACAACGCCGATGTTACGTAGAACTTTAGAACACCAGAGGATTAGTCATTTTTTAGTTTCCAGGATGCTGTGTAAAACTAAAAACTAAAGAAAAAAAAAAAAAAAGAAGACAGGAAGGAGACGAGTGTGAGAAGATCACAAAAATGTGTCTCGGGGCAGTGATGATTTCATCTGCAATGCATCCAGCCCTGTTCTTTTTTTAACGTTATTGCGTAGATGGGTAGAGTCATTTTTAGTTTGTTATTCAGCCTCAGTGTATACCTGCTGTTCTAAAGCTTCCTGTATAAACTGCTGATGCTGGTCACTGTTTGATGCTACGAAAGGAGCTGCCGAGCGTGTTTGTGTGTGTTTATGTGCCCATGTGTGTGTGACTTGCATGTGTGTGCCAGCTTAAGAAAATAAACAAGAGGCCTTAACAGAGGGAAAAGTTTTTAGATCAATAAACATTTTAATCAAAATCATTCAAACTGTGAGTGCATGGTTTCTTTCATGAGACAGGAAAAAGAGTGAATTGTTAGACAGAGGAGGAGGGGGGGAGTGCAGGGAGGGAGGGCACTGTGTGTTTATGGAGAGCATAGCCAGCAGCTTGGATTGACAGGAAATGTTGTCTTTTTTGTTTAACGTTATTGCGTAGATGGGTAGAGTCATTTTTAGTTTGTTATTCAGCCTCAGTGTATACCTGCTGTTCTAAAGCTTCCTGTATAAACTGCTGATGCTGGTCACTGTTTGATGCTACGAAAGGAGCTGCCGAGCGTGTTTGTGTGTGTTTATGTGCCCATGTGTGTGTGACTTGCATGTGTGTGCCAGCTTAAGAAAATAAACAAGAGGCCTTAACAGAGGGAAAAGTTTTTAGATCAATAAACATTTTAATCAAAATCATTCAAACTGTGAGTGCATGGTTTCTTTCATGAGACAGGAAAAAGAGTGAATTGTTAGACAGAGGAGGAGGGGGGGAGTGCAGGGAGGGAGGGCACTGTGTGTTTATGGAGAGCATAGCCAGCAGCTTGGATTGACAGGAAATGTTGTCTTTTTTGCCTTCTGGGCTGTACCACTTCTACTGGTCTGGGGGGGGAGATAAATGTGCCGGGCTCATAGACCAAAGCCATTCTATTATCATATATCTCCCATTGTATCAAGCTGTTTGCTTTAGCCCAGCCAGAGTCTATTCATCTGCTGAACAACAGTTAGGACCAGTGACAGGCTTTTTTATTGACCACAGACCACCTATTGATTTCCTTTGATTTACTGTCACTGCGAGGACACTGCCATGTTCTAAATTGAATTGTTTTTAGCAGTATACAGGACAGCATGTTTGGAACGTGGAAGGCAGAGTTTCTTTCTGTGTGTGGCTCAGTGATACCTTTTTTATGTGGCTTTATGCACATCGAAATCCATTTACTTGCGCATGTGCATTCTGACATCTCTCTATTTCTTTGCAATGGTTGCTTGGAGATAAATCACAGACAAGGTCAAGTGAACCTGTGAGAAGTGTGTCCAGCACATGGTGTGTTTGTATATTGGGGGTATTTGTCTCTGTAAATGGATGGTGGGGATTGAGCAAGGCAGCCCCCCATTCATCACTGTTAAAGCACTTCCACTTCCAGAGGGAGAGACAGAGAGCACTGCCCATCCTCTGTTCCCTCAAACAGACAGAGAGAGGGAGGGATTTACCCTGGCATCTGGTTTCTGGGTTCAACTATAGCACAATGTTCTCTCTGGCTCTCGTTCTCACACACTCACCCGGCCAGTGGCTGGACTTTAATATGGTTATGATTAGAGACGGGGTTTCGGAGAAGGGAGGGGAAGGGGCTCATATTTACTGCAGGGGAATTGGGGGAGGTGCGATGTAAAGACAGACCGAGACATGGACCAGTTTGCAATGGAATAAGGGTGTTGGTGGGGGGTGGGGGTCGTGTTTGTTTGTGTTTGGAGCTGAAACTACGAAACCCAAAATCAGCATGGACACAAAAAAAAACAAAAAAAAAACCCAAGAGAAAAGTAGGAATTTAGTTTTGTCCTCTAACCAGATCACTTCTTGTCTCCAGTGCTGGCCGGCAAAAAAAAGCCGGCCCCCCCCCCCCCCCCCCCCCGGCCTCCTCTCTCTCTCTCTCTCTCTCTCTCTCTCTCTCTCTCTCTCTCCGCCCCTCTCCCAGCGTCACTGCGACGCACTTTGTTCGCCCCGCCGCGTCGCTGGATCTGCAGGAGCTGTGATTTAGGTCTGTTACAGCAGACAGGGTAGCAGCTCGACCGGGCGCAGGGGGAGAAAAGAGAGTCAAGAGTCACGCTCGACTCAGCCAGGCAGGAACCAGACGCGCATTCCAGCCGAGAAGGGAAAAAAGGGGAACCTCCGGCAGCGGCAGGAAAGGACAGCGAGAGATAAGTGACGGGAGGGAAGGGGAAAAGGCTGTAGATCCAGCTAGCTGTTGCTGCACTTCGTTGTTGTCACCCGCGGTGGAATCAGGGCAGGACGCGGCCGGAGTGATTTCTGCTGAGGGAGGCGGGGTGCCATGTTCGACTGTATGGAGGCTCTGGGAATGGGCCACCGTCAGCTTTATGATGTCACCAGCCGCGGCGCGTGTATGCTGCGCAAGGCGAGCCCCTTCTTTGCGGGGCTGGACCCCTTCGCTTGGACAGGCAGCGCCAGCGTTCAGTGTAAGTGGCATCCGGTTTAGATTTCCTATTCGACACGGGCTCTCTTTCTCACATGCACTCACTTTGTCGGTCCCTCATTCCTCCTGTCCCTTTGCTGGCTGACGTAGCCCTCAGGGCCTGGCTGAAGGGGGGCTGCTGTCAGGAAAAGACTGGGACAGTCTCCTCTCAATATGATATACATGTGTTGTTGTACTTCTGTGTGTCTGTGCTTGAGTTGTGAGTCCTAGACTTTGCAGTGAAGTTTAAGTGACAATATGAGCCAGCTGAAGTTTGACCTTGCCAGGTGTACTTAAAGAAAAAAAAAAAATCTCATAATAAAGAAAAGAGGAAAAAAGTTGGTAAGTGACAGGAAGTGAAAACCATGATGTTTTGGATGCGCATACATAATTTATCTTCCATTCATACTGTGGGTGTGATACTCTGAGTTTCATTGCATTCTAGTTTCTTATGAAAGGTTGTTGTCACATGTAGCCTGTTCCAACATTACAGATGCTAAAAGTTCTGCGTAGCTTGCTACAGTCCTTGTAGGTTGGTAGTTGTGTCCTCCTGGAAACTAGAAGGGTAATGATATTCCTCTTGAGCAAAACAGCCATAAATTAATAAGTACATCAATTATTTAATGGAGAAGTGGATGCATAAATTAGAGATGTGGAATGCATACAAAGTCTTTGAAAAGCGGAGAGAGATTCTCACCAGCATTCTTTTCTCTCTGTTTCTCTGTCATCAGACTCTCATTTTTCCTCTCACTCCTTTCCGCCTCTGGCTTCAGACAAGGCTCCAATTCTAACAACAGGCCTGTCTCTGTACAGACAAAACTGGGGTCCATTTCCATACGCTTCCAGGGGGGCCGCCACTGCTGTGAGAGAGCGTGTGAGAGTGGGGGTGTACATGCACGTTATGGTGGGAGAAGTGTGGATGGAGCCAAGCCAGATATGACAGTATATATATAAAAAAAAAAAAAAAAAAAGACAACCAAGAATACAAGAAAAGAAAAAGCAGTGGAGTAACGAGCTTAACCGTGTTCTTTTTTTTAGGAAGCTTTTTGAATATCTGTTTGTTCACCTTCCTGCTTTTTGTTCCTTTTAACTGACTTTTTTTGAGGAGGGGGGTGTCATCTGTCTTCATTAATCGTGAAGACACCAGCGTTTCAGTGGCTGTCATGCACACTGGCTGAGCTTTAATGAAGACAGATGCCCTGTCAGTGGAGGCCGTGGCCAGGGGGGGACTCCAGCCAGCCCGGCCTGCTCTGCATAGTTAGGGGAACCCTGATGATAACAAGATGAGATTTGTTTATTTAATCAATCAGGCCTCAGTGGCCTCTCCGTTTAACCAGTTCACGCATATGCTCACATAAATTGGGCCTCTAGATTCAAGGAGTACATTTTTCTTTTGGGTCTTTGTTCCAGAAAATCAAAGGGATGAAAAAAAAAGAAAAAGTCCAGAGAAGCTGCCCCGAGGGAAAGGGAGCCGAGTCTAGCAGAGCAGAGCAAAGTGGAGACTGGAGTGGTGTACCGTTTCAAGTCCTCTTTGCCCAATAACCTTTGTAAACAAGGCTGTCTTATCCCCACACTAGGAGCCATAATGTCTCTCTTTACTGAAGCAGTTGCCCCTCATTGTCCTCATCAATGAGGCTGATGAATTGATGTTTGAGTCTGATATCTCATTAAGCCGCTGACCCAGCTGCACAACAGAGGGATCTGCCTGGCTCCTAATGTCACACTCGCACCACATGCTCTGCACACCATAAAAAAAAAAAGCCAGTCACCTGGTCTCGGCCTGATTTCTGAATGAAGTATTATGGTCACACTATGTGTGTGTTTTGTAAACTAATGCAGCCCTCTGGAAACATACAAAAGTGTGGTTTTGGGTGAAATGAATAAAAAAAATCTAATTGATATGTTGTGACAACGCAGCACAAGATGTTTCTCCTCTCTTTTTTCAGACACATTTACTTTGTTTTCTTTCTTCCCCTTTATCACACAAAATAAGTGTATCATATTGTGCTGACAATAAATCTCCCGTGATGATAAGTGACACTGTTCTTGGCTGTTAGCCCATGACAGTCAGACGACTTATAAGTGTGTGGTCAGTTTTCCTGTTTTTTTTTTTTTTTTTAGTCAGAGGCTACATCCTGGCCAATGTCAGATCTACACCATGTGTGGCAACCTTGTCAACATGCTGAAAAGGAGCCCCTTTCAACCAGCTTGACTTGTGTAATGCTCTCAAGTGCCTTCTATCACTGAGATGGTACTACATCTGAGCTGCCCTGCATGTAAGGATATTGGACACAGATTTAGTCATACATCAATGGGAACTGAATTAGTCAACTGGAAGGGAAGCCATTTGAGAAAGAGCCTATGCAGACCAATTCCCACTCTGTCAATGTTCATTTGCGTAGAAGAATGAGGCAATTACGCTTAGCAGTTCTCCAGGGTCAGAAGAAGGGGAAGTGTGTTTTTCTCACCAAAACACGCTTGCTGCTGCTCGATCTTGAGTACTGTTGGTGTATTAATTGTGAGGCTTGCAAGCGATACATATAGGAATGACATGGTGGTAATAGATTGCTCGAGTAATCCATCACCGTGTGTGCAATCTTACACACGCATGCACACACACACACATGCATACATCTCTTTGTTTTCCCTTAATGTGCTGTTCAAATGTGAATTGAGGAGCTAATTGAAATTGGGGTGTATCTTGGCAGCAATGGCAGAGAATTAAGAGCTTCCTGTGACCGCTGGCACATTCAGGCACCAATCATTTTCTCCCTGATGGAAGTCCGCAGTTATTTCATTATAATTACAAAAGATTCAATTAAAAGATTAGAATGCCTAAGGGGGCAGGGCTGGGAATAGATAGAGGTATCTTGGTTAGGGGTGATGTGTGCGTGCTTGCGTGTGTGTGTAGTGTAAAGCAGGGAATGACGGAAACTTCTAATACCACTTCCAAAGCTCTAATGAGTACTTGTCAGTGCTGTTATATATACATAAACCTTGTTGATCCTTTCAAGATAATGTCGAATTAATGTGCTAAAGTTAAAAGGGCTTAAGTAGTCAGCTGGTCCAAGGTCGCTGTGTTGTAATGGATATGCCGGATGGAAAAACCCTCACTTGTCTCTGAAGACAGTTATGCAAATGCAACTCAGTTAGCTTTTTAAATACGGAGTGCAATGGACCAAACACTGATGTGTGAAAGTAACCTATTTCATTCAGTAATTCCAAACTCTAATCAGTCATATAATTGTAGATTGCAGTCAGTAGGTAGAGAGTTTCTCATGACATACATAACACGACATATTATCTATGTATGTACATTGTTTATGTATGCAAATCTATGTGATAATATTTAGTGGTAATAAGAAAAAAAAATTGAGTGTGAAGGTATTCACTTACGATTTTCATCATAAGGACTAGTTGTGCAACCACCTTGATTTTAAATCTGTCTCAGCACAGCGGTAAGAGTTGGGCCCATTAATAGGCATTGCAGCCTATAAATAAGCTGATTAAATTCCAGTTGCAGTTTTTCCCCGCACAAGTCAGCCTCCCTCCTTGGTGTGCTTTTGTATATGAATAAATATGAGGGCGTTAGCCTATGCTTGCATGTGTGGAGCCTGGATGTAAACTCTTACATGTACAAATTAGTAGTGTTTACGCGTCTTATTTGGCTGGCATTGGGCACCCAGACTGCTGTGTCAAATTTAGAGACAGACAATGTGCCAGGCTGGATTCCATGGGCTTGTGTTGGAATCCAGCTCTGCTCTAATAACAGTTTATAGCACCTCAGCAACGTCAGTCACACCACTGTAAATACAACTCATCAACCAACATGTGAAGCCTGAATGTGTCACCTTGGCCTTGCTGTTTGTCTTTTCCTGGCTATCAGAGTGAAATTTTTAAATAATATTTCAAAAGCGTGTTTTTGCTGAAACTTTACTAGGAAATTTTGTGGAACAAAACACAACAGAACAGACTGTTATGAGGCAACTGGGCTAACAGTTTGCTCCTTCATATCAGCAGAGTTTAAAATGTGGGCTTTTCGTGAGGTCTTTCACAATAGTTTGCTGGTCGCAGAGGTATTCCGGCTGCCCACCCTAACACCCATATCTGGCTTCTGCTATTGTAGCTGTTTACCGAGAACAGCCCTCTCCCTGCCAGGCACATTTTCTTTTGCACAAATGGTGTGGGCGATTGTGTGTGTGTGTGCACCTTGGCCTCGTGCATACACCTGCAAGAGATTTACTTCACTGGTCAGCACGCAATGTACTGTTTGATCTGTTTGTGTACAGTGTGTATATATAAGTGGGTGTATGTCAGCTTGAAGCCATGTGTGAGCTGAGTGTGAAGAGAGCAGTTCTGCTACCACCATGTTATTGACTGATGACCTGGCTCGACTGTTGCTAGGGGTTCACTGTTATGAGATGTGGTGAGCTTGGAAAGCCAAGCTGGGACTAGAAACCCAGAAGAGCCCAACTGTCCTCCCTGTGTGCATGTTTGAATGGGCTGTTTACCCAGCCGACAGTGTTTGGCAGGGAGTGGCGGGTGGCTGGTGTAGTATGGCTATTATCTGGCCTCAGGGCTGGAGAGTGATGAGGAGGAGTCGATTGTGGGAGGAAGGGGAGGTGTAGTGAAGCCTGTTGGCGCTGTTTTCATCTGGACATTAGTCAAATTTTACCGATGTGCAACTGTCATGGCCACAATAGGGCTTGGAAACGTCATAAGCATGTTGCATTACGGGGTTTGTCAGCCATGTTGCTGGTTAGATAAATGTAGAGCAATCACAAGTAGCAATGCTTACAAGCAACATTGAGTGAAATACAAAGACTGCACAGAACAGAAATTGTGAAAAATGAAGGGGATTTATTGGGACAAGCAGCCTTAGGATGCTGGGAGCTTATATTTGGAGAAGATGAGTGTGATTCATGGTGTGGATCCCTATATGTTTTTGTATCTCGTGTGTGGTGTCAGTGCTACTTATAGAGTAGAGCAATTCTGAAATCATACATCTCTGGAGTAGCATGTACAGCACCCAAATTGATGCAATTTTGACAGAGAAACAGATCGATAGAGCTGGATGCAGCTCTTAGATCAGCGTCTCTGTTAGGCTACGTATGAGACAGTTCCACATGACTGCTACTGATGGATGATTACAATTGTTCAATTGACAGTAATATAGGTAATACACTGATGTGCACAAGTCTGGCCCAAGTTTTTTGGTCAGAAAAACTGCAGCAGACCTAGGAATTGTTTTACTCGTCTTTAATAAATTCCACAGGAGTAAAGACATAGGCACATTATAAATCTGCAGTGGTGGTTGCTATACATTATGTCTTTAATGTCTTTGTTGTTGTTTTTGTAAGATAGATTAAATACTTAAGCCATCTCCGAAGAAATTAACAGGGCAAAACAGCGCCATAGAGGACAAATAAAGTAAAAAAGGAGTAAGAATAAAATAAAAATACCACTGATTGTGTCACCAAAATAACATAGTGAATTTGTAATATCACAAATATCAGTAAGTCCCTGCTGAGCAATAAGAGTTTTTCAGTGCTCTTGCATTTAGGACAGTGGAGTTTGGTCACTGGGTGAGTGTAAGAAGTCTCCTAAATATTCACCTCAGCTGTGTGGATCCGGCTTTCTGTTAACATCCCTGTTATAAAGTGTAACAATGGCAACAAAATCACTCATTTACAATGAAATCAGGCTACTGAAGAAAACCCATCGATTTCTAGGTTACGGAAGTACACATAAACACACTGTTTCAGTCTGCCCATGCAGATGATGTCCCGCTCTTTATCTGACACAAGAAGCGCATTCTTACTTGACACAAATGACACACACTCACAAGCAGGCATGCATGGAAACACAGAAAGCACATGCTCTTCAGTGTCTGGGAACTAGCAGAGAATATAGCATGTCCATGACTTCACTGTAACGTGACCCATGATGGAATGAGAATCGGCTCTAGTCGTCCTGTCAGTAGGCCTTGATTTATAGGCTCCTGCTCCACTGTTTGAGTAACTCACATTTATCAGAAAAAAGCTGAGAGAAAACCATCCAGTCAGACAGACAAATGTTAGACAGGAAGTGATCTAGCAAAGGAGTTAGGGGCTGCTTGAGATGATTTATGCCTCTTTCAGGAATGCTGATTGAGTTTAGTATGCACTGCTGCTACAGGAACTGCCTGAATGTACGTTACTTTCTGGCTGACGTATTTGTATGCTCTGAATGATAATAGTCAAAACGTGACATTCTTGACCTATATTAATCTCAGACGTAGGCAGAGAGGAAGTGAATCACTTTGCGGCCTCTGTCTGAATTTCTTGTCAGTACTTTTGCAGGCTCCACCCAGAGTTGGGCAACCTGTTGGCGGTTGGTTGCCAAGAACAACTGAAAGCAGAAGTTTCTCAGAAATAGTTCTACATCTGATATGACTCTGAGTGCTTGTGCCAGTTTAGGGGGACTTTGTGCTAGTGTTTCAGTACAACAACCTACAGATATCAAAAAGCCATTGTCACTCTGTCTTTTTCTCTCACTTTCCATCTTTTTAAGACTCTCTGCACTTTTCTCTCTCAAAGTGCTGCCTTTTAAGTCCTTTCATGTAGGACAAATGTAACTCTAAATGAAAATCAAAAGAAGCCTTGTATCGATGGCTATAAATGAGCGGCACTAAAGCCTAGAAAAAAAGCATGAGGAAACAGTGTCGTTACATATTGGGTTAGAATTAACTGTGTACTACCAGTTGTGGGTGAGCGTGTTCCTCCCATCAAGAGGTTTGCATTTGCACACTTTGGTCTGCGGTGCTTCCCCAATGAGTTGGAGTGAATACTACTGTTGTTGTTTACGTTATCCTCCTTTCCCCTCACTTCCTCTGACAGCGAGGCAGCAGCTACAGCTGGGCTACTTCTACTTTTGTAGCTTTCTATTGTTGTGGGGAGGAAGCAATAGCAATTGAACGAGTGCTAGTGGCCTTGCCAGAGACGGGCAGGTGAGAGCCAGGGCTACAGATGGTGAGAGGAAGTCTGGGAAGACGAGAAACAACCTCAGGATCAAAGAGTCGGGGTTTGCCTCGATGACTGGCCTTTCTTCTTTCCTCACCTCGCCAGTCTATATGCCTCCCCTCTCTGTCTGCTTCCCAGCCTGCCTGTGAATTGTCCCGTCTCTCTGACAGATCGATGGCCCAGGCCTGTGCTGGTCTGCTAGGTTTGGGTTCACGCTTGAGTCATTAGAGAAGAGCCGTGTTCCTTTCTGTCTTCTGGTGGGCAGATGAAGAGTCAGCTGGACCTCACCACGGGGACGAAGGGGCACATTTTTTCCACAGATCTGCACTTGCTTGGCTGCTTTTCCCACACGAGCCATAGGGGACCACGGACTAAATTGCTTTCATTGAAATTGTATTTCCTTGAATTTTCTTTTCTTTTTAACGACTCATCCCATGCGTTTTGCAAAAGGACATTTGAAGGAAAGTTTTTTTTAAATTTTTGCTGGGTTCATGGAGGACATGCAGCTTAGTGGGCAAGTTTGTCTGTTTGAAGCCAAATTGTGTGTTTCTTGACAAGGTTGTGTGTTGCAGGAAAAGGGGGTGCTTGCAGCCAAATGTTGGCTCACTCCATCAAGAAAATATCAAAAGGCTCTTTATGAGGTGTTGTAAAGAAGAAAGGGTGTTTTGAGAGCGGCACCAGACTGCTAGGGTAATTCCACTTTTTAAACATGCCCTGAGGATACAGGCTCACCCACCTGCTGCTTTTCCTGCTCTGCTCTGCTTGCGTACTTTTTTTGCTGGTGCTACAGATAAAGTATAAAATGTGTGTGCATGGCATGTAATGTAGAGTTTTTGTCATTATTACACACAGGCAGCTATGAACACACGCCAAAATGATCTATTGTACATATGTGTTCAGTTTCAGGTTATATATGTGCATTCAAACGTTTTGCCTCTCTCTGTGTTTCATGACTTTCTGCTGGTCCTGACAGAAGGTTGTAAATTCCTGAAGAGATGTATGTGTCACAATGTCTGGTTTCCCCAATAGCTTTGTGTGTTTCACTACTGAAGTCTGAGTGCTCTCCTGGTTGACTACCCAGGGTTAGTCATAGACCTTGTTTTAAATGACGATTTAACAGTACCCCATTACAGGCATGTGATGCAAGGTAATAAGCCTTCTGACAGCTGTTGAAGGGTGTTGCCACTGCACAATGAAAGCATTCCCCTTTCGTGTCAACACATACACACACGCATTCCTCCATCTCTCCTAGCTTTTGAATTCTGCACCATATAGACAGCTTCTTAGTTACAGATTATATTGTGAGCACTTGTATAAGTCACACAACAGAGACTTGGTAGACATCTTGCTGCAAAGCTCGTACAGGGCAGCGGTGTTATTCGACCTGTGGGAAATGGGAGCATTTGCAAGAAGGTAAAGGACTGCAAAAGCTGTGACGGAGATCCTTTTGAAAGAATAGCACAGACAAGAGGAAGGAAACACGTCTGCTGTGTGAAGGACTGTGTAGCTGAAGCCTCAGAGGGATGGCAGGAAGACGTGGGCAGAGAAGGAGACTGAAACATGCTGGCACCACTGACAAGGGTGTGGTACTTTCTTTTCCTCTTTTTCATGAAGCCTAGTTCTGCATAGAAGCCTTTCTATGTGCTGGTAAGTAAGCACTCAGTGAACACGCTGTGTTGCTGTAACCCCCTGCCATGGGCACCAAGTGTGCCTTGAAAGGCTCCACCCAGTTTGCCAGAAAGTCTACCAGCCCACTGCTCACCATCCACTCTCAATCTGCTCCCCTTCTGCCAGTGCTGCCTGCCCAGCACACACCCCTCTTATTACATCGTGTGAGTCCCCACTCCCATACACTGCCCC
>KV751364.1:1895933-1927884 GCA_001698575.1 Mola mola
CACACTAATGAGGAACATCCCACAGAGCAGACCATGGAAAATGTAAGATAAGACGCATGTACATGCCTCTTCTTCGCATGCACATCATACACACACTGTTGATCATTGCTAATGGGTTCTAATCAAATGCCAACTATGTTTGAAGTGATTTATGAAATCTGGGCAGCCTATGCTTGCGATGTGATTGCCTAATCAGAAAGAGACCATTTTTCAATGGATAACCCAGTTTGTGGCCTTTTAAAGAGACATGTTTTACATTATGTGATTAATAGGCTTCTATTAACTTGCGTTTAGATGATGAAGGGCTTTTTACTGGACTGAGGTCATTTTGTTACCTGGTTGCTCTGAATTTGGTTCATTATTACTCAGATGTCCATGATTTCATCATATGACGTGAACAGTGTTTTGTGGGAAAACAAGGTGCTGTTGAAGCTCAGAGCACCTATCAGGTGCTGCGAAAGGCTGTTAGCACCTCGCTCACATACTTCATCCTCTAGCCTCCTGTGGCCAAACCCGCCTTGCTTTCTAAAAATGGATATGAAGAATCTGACTCAGTCAACCATGGCGTGACATGGAAATACTCCAAATTAAATTGAAACAACATGAGCTGTGTCCTCTTTCCAAAGCCACAATCATACCATACTGTTCATTGCACACCTATAAAACTCAAGACAGAGGAAGCAACAGCTATTAAAGAGGATAATCGGGGCAATTAAGCTCTCCAGCCAGGGCTGAGCCCATGGCTGTTTGGGGCCTCATGGGAAAAGGAGTCCAATCTTCATGCTTGGAATTTAGGTACCTACAACCTTTTTCTCATTAATCCCCTATTTTTCTCTTATGCATACGTGAACTTGAGCGTTATACAGACATGTGAGCTTAATCAGATAAATTTAAAGTAAATCAAAAAGTATACAGGACACATGACACCAGCAGTTCAAACAGTCACTGATAAAAATGAAGAATCCAACAATGCGATGGAGACTGGAATATTTTCTATAAATTTGGTATTTACTGTATATCTGGGTTATCTAGTCCTGAGGTCTGATCTGGTCACTTAAAATTTGAGAAAAAACATCAAGTGGAATGAACAGAAGACCTTTATAAATAAAAAATGATGCCAATTCTCTTCATGTTGGACCAATTTGTTCTTGCATATAGCGCACAGTAAAGTTGTTATGATACAAATCGTTTGAGATCATAAATAGCATAAAGAATCTTCAGTACACAAAAGAGAATATGTTTTTCTTTTTTTGAAATTAACAACTGGTACACAGTGCTTGTTCAAGAAAGTCACCAAAAGCATAACACATTTGTTGTCCAATATCTATCCAGGCTTGAGTTGATACTCTGATCGAAGATCTGTTTTTTATGGCCTCTGTATTTTCAGTTCCATGCAGCAATCATAATATTTTAAGCACATGACATTAAAAATAGATCATTTTTAGATGCTTTTGACAACCGTAGTGCACAGTGATTAGTACATTATGCATTGTTTGTATCCCCCTTAAGCATAAGACATAAATGTAGTTGCAACTTAAAAGACTTTTTTCTGACACAAGTTAGCACCATATTTATTGCATTTTAAAAACCATTGTATCCAAAACACTAAAGCTGCATCTTTTCCAGTTTCCAGCTACACATTTTGCAGCATAAAATTTCCTTTGACACCATTGGATTCAGATACATTACCAAGTTGAAAATCACAAGGGTTTGGAAAATATGAGTGGATGCAGATATATGCAGATATCAACGTGGAGGTTTTCGCCACTCAACAGATTGGTCTGCTCCACTAAAGGCGAGCACACTTTAGCCTTGAATATTATTACCCCCCCGTCCTATATGGGCTGCATCTAACAACACGCAGCGATGATTTCTGGGGCCTCACTCCTAAGGTGTTCCCTGTAGCCTTGGTAACCCGAATGAATTATTGGCTAGCCCAGTTAAAACATGTGTGGTATTACCCCATTCCAGGGTGTGTCCTCCTGGGTGTCTATGAATCACTGATCTCATCAGACGGGTTCTCTCTCGCTCTCTCTCTCTCTCTCTCTCTCTCTCTCTCTCTCTCTCTTTCTCGCTCCTTGTTGTTGATCCCTTCCTCCCTTCCCCCATCCCCTGTCACACTCCAGTTCCTGGAGGCGTTGGTCTGGGATCAGCCATGCTCACCAGTGGAGGAGAAGGGAAGGCTAACTGGGATCCCACCCTGCACTGGTTGTAAAGTGACCGGAGGGGGGGGGGGGGGGCTGTGGCCACACTTCCACTGCAGCCCAGTCTGTCCGACAGCCTCCCAGTGAGCTGTAAACCTCATGCTTTCATCAATACATGCAGAACACCACATATAGGCAAATACTCAAAAAGGCAGTTTTTACTCAGGTGTTTACTATCATCAGACTTGATGTTTCACTAATTCCAATAAAGATAAATATCTTTATTGGAATTAGTGAAACTCGTCATAATGCAAGAATGATAATAAACTATCTTTGGTAACAGGGAAAATAAAGGAGAGCATGATTTAACAGTTATGATTATTGGGGTTCTTCTGTTGTTTAGAACATCTATTATCATGTGCCTTTTTTTCATCACGATAAAAACCATATATGATGCTTCACTGGGATCTGTCTTGGAGTTAGTTACACAGAAAAGACTTATTGTGTTTAAACTGGTATCTATATCAGATATTTTATCATATTTTGTTCATTAAGACTGCTTATGTTGAGCTAAGAAGCCAGAAGAATTATTTAATCCATGTTCCTCTGCAGATTAAGGCCAGGGAGGCCAGCACAGATCTGGACTGCAATGCAGTGAGGTGGGCCTTTTGTCATACATACGTTTAGCTGGGTGTGAAACCATTCCATACACATAGACACACACCCTCCCTCTCCTTATCTGAGAAATAAGCATTTTTACAGAGTTTGAGCTGTAAAAGGAGAGGAGCAGATAGCCCATAAATCTAGCCATAAAAACGTTAAGTTGTCAAAGGTGCCATCAGCTATCAATCGTGTGCGGCAAGCTGATGAATGGGAAATAGGTGATAAAAAACAGCATTTTAGGGAAATTATGTCCAGTCTTCCATTTGCGAAGTGCTGCAGTCGCATCACGGCAGAATCTTAATCACCGGCTGGTGTGGCCAGGGACTCTTCTTTGGTGTGACAGAGAAGAGGAGCACACCCTGGTGGGAGGGTTGGATACTGAGGAGGAAAGGAGAGCCGTAGGGGAAGAATGGGGGGGGAGCAGCGTTGTAGAAAATTATACAACTACCATAAATCACTTCTACACTACTATTTTTCTCTCTTCTCGGTTTTTCCCTTGCCCCATGGTCATCACGATTTCTCCCTCTTTCTCTCCTTCATGGATGTGCATCTAGCTCTCCTCATTTGCAACCCATCCGGAGTCGGGTGGTCACCCTTACCACACCACTCTCCATCCATCTCAACATCATTTCCACTGTGGTTTGTTTACATGCTTTCTTTATTGATCTGCTTTTTTGTTGCCTTCCAGGGATTTATCCCCTGTCCACAGGACAGTATTAGCAAACCTTGAGATTGACTTGTTTCGCTGAGAGACACAGACAGAGTCTGTTCTTGAAATAAAAGAAAAAATCTGGACTGCTGCAATTTTTTTTACATGTTATCAGGAGGTAATGTGGAAGGATTTCTGGTTGCGTCTTTATTGTCATTTATTGTTGAATTTTCCTCCCAAAATAAAAATAACACACCGTGATGCTTTTAGATCTTTTTGATATCTAAAGATGTTCATTAAAATGGCTGCAGATGATATCCTTCAGCATTTTTTTCTAAATTTAACTTAATACACTGTGTCTCTTATTTGGGCCAGTACGGGCTTGTAGTGCAAAGAAGCAATATAGAGCCCTAATGTGAGAGTACCCTTGCCTATTGAATTCAGAAATTTCCTCATTGTCTGTTCTATGACTCCTCTTTAATCTAAGGTCATTTGTTAATTAATTTGAGCAGCCTTACAGGCTCTTGTTCTGTTCAAGTGGTCTTGGCTGAATGATGTCATCGTGTCCTGAGCGGTGTGAAATGGCTGCAGTGATGCATGTTCATCTGCAGTGACCCTCTCATGTTTCCTACCCTCTGTCCATTTATCAGGGGAAGGTGTTTCTGACCACACAGCTATCCAATGCTACATCTCTCAGTGGAAATGGTAACACGGACAAAGTGTTTTATTCCCGATTGCACACCACTGATCGCTACCGTTCTAATGAGGTTTTGAAGCAACTACACTCATGTGGAACTGACACAATGCTGGCTTCATTCAGCAGCTTGGCTGGCCACCTACAGCTCTCACATGCAGAGGTGCTCTCTGCCAGTGATTGCAGTCAACCGAGCCTCGTGTCAGGGACTCTGCTGCCACCTATAGTCTGACTGAGGTACTGTAATGCAGCATCAGCGCTGGTGGGCTACTCTGCAGTTCAGTCACACAGTATGTGTTTGTGACAGAGGGGGGGTTTAACCACACAGCTAACCGTGCTGCATCACGGGCAGTGCACCAGTGCACAGGCAGGCTTTATGTAAATTGGACTGTAACAAAGCTATAATGTCCAGCTGTGTTTAAGCTTTTCCTCAGTGTGGCTAATATTTATAAAGAACTAGGCATCGACTTTGTGTGCAGTCCTCTAATGCCGTTTTTGTTTGCTTGTTTTATCATGTATTTATTGTGTAAGTAATCCCATGTCCCTTTCCCTATTCCTTCTTTTCTTAATAAATATTTTCTACACATAGATGATTAATATTTATTGGTATTGCTGCTTTAAGAGACATACAGGCGATACACATAATGTTCCTTGTTCGGATTGAAACTTTCTTTAACTGGTTGTATATTGTTTGGCTTTTGAACGTTGCCCCAATAGTCTCAATTAAAAAGAAAATGTCTTATAACCATGTACTATTTGTCGTCTCAATCTCATGTGTTTAGTTCGCAGTTAATGCATAGTTTTTAAAGAGAAACTGTCTAGGCTTGTGTCTGTGCTCTGTGGCTCCTTTTTTTCAGCCGGGTTTTAAAGAGGTGATAAACTTCTGCGAATTTCACATGGCGTTTGTTCTTGCGTTCTTCTGACAATTGCAGTGCCTCCCAGCATTAACCCATAACAATGTAAACGACATGAATAAGAGGATGAATCTGACAAGCTTGTAGGATATAGCAGCATTTTTCTGGAGTGTTCGGGGACGTTTTTCCTTTGTGATGAAAGGTTAGTGCAGTGACAGCTGCATCTGGCAGGGGGCAGTGAAGCATGCCCCCAGCCCATGACGGCAGAGAGCCTCGAACACCCTTGCTGCTGCAGCTCTCCATTTCTCCCTTATTGCTCTTTCTGGCCTTCTATCAGACGACATTGACGCAGGTTACAGCATATCTGTGTAACATTATATTAATTAATGTCGAGATTAGTGCTGCTATATATATATATATTAAAATACTTGATATAGTTCCATTGTAATTATAAGCAATCACTGGTTTATGTCCCCAATTAATGCTCTCTTCATTAGCATTAAATCATGTCGGTCTTTTTCCATTTGAAGGTCAGAGGAGGCACTATGAGAGCTGGAGTGAAGATGGTCCAATCTACATGATAGTGTTGGAGGAGGGCAATGTGAAGACTATATTACATTTATGTTAATGCTTTCAAAAAGTTTAAAAAGCATACATAAAAATGACATTATTCAGTCTCCAAAGTAAGCTTGCCAGTTACAGTGCCAATGAATCTAAAATGTGGACTTGTAATTTTGCACCCATAAAAGTGCTGCAAGAATTTCATTCATTTCACTTCTGCTCATTTCACTATGCGGCCCATTTATGAGCAATAAGAAATGGATACATTAATGTTACTGCACGTTCGAATAATGGCACGGCACTAAAATTCTTTCCGAACATTCAGCAAAGAGTTTTGTTTTCTTTTTTATCCTAAAGCAAAGAAAGTAAAGCTACAATGCCAGGCCACCGAGGATAAAGATGTGTCAGCGGTTTATTATTACTATTAACTACATTTACGATGAAAAGATTTGCATGCTTTTGCTCAGTTTGATTGAATTGTTTTGAATGCAGAATGACGGTTGCCGTGTAGGTGTATACTAGTTTGTGTTACTGTGCCATGAATGTGTCTGCATAGGTTTAAACTTGTTTTTTAAGCCCAATGTCACTTCTGTTTCCTCAGCCTGCCGTGGAAGAAAAGTCATAAACTTTTTTCTTTTTTTCTTTTTTTTTTCAAGCAACTGTGTTAAAAGAACACCTGTAACTCCATACACAGACCTCTCTACTCAAATGCCAGGAGCGGCTTTATGACTCACGGGAATGGGGACACACAGCTAAATAGATAGTTTGTGCACAGGACTGTTTTCAAGTCAAGAATTCTCTTGGTTTCAAACAAAACGTGCATTTGGACAACGTCTGAATGGGGGCCATTTTGGTTTAGCCTTATGTTTGCACAGGCCTGGGATTGTGCAGGCGTTAGTGGGGGATGGGTGGGGTTCTGCTGCTACTCCTGTTAATGTTTTAGTCGTTCTGGAGCCGCCGGCCTGGGAGACAGATTCAGTCAAAAAGCATTTGAGCACCCTCAGGTCCTCAGGGTGATTTACAGCGTATTTGGACATCTGCAAAGAGCTTTTGCACCTTGAAATTCTCTCCGTCTCCCCTGTCTTTCCCTCCTTGCAGTAGTAAACCCTTGGGAATGTTCTGTCACCTTTAAGGTATCCGAGGTAGACTCACTTCCCGTCAGCTTCTCCCTCTATGATTCACCCCTTCCTCTCTTCCAACCCTCCATCTTTCCTCATCTTTCCATCCCCCTCAAACCCTCTGCTTGGGCCTCAACCACACCCCCTTCGTTTTGACCATCAGATTTAATGTGCATTGCTCCTGCTCCTGCTCCTGTGTCTCTTAGCACACTTCTTGCTCACCAGCTGGACACATCAATCCAAGTGACAGGTGCTTGTCAGTCTGCTCCTTACTGGGCTATAGCCCAAAAAGGAAACACAAAGTCTTAGACAGCACAACTCTACCAGAGAAAGAAAAAAATGTGTCATCATATGAAATATAAGGTCAGATATCATTCCTCACTAACAAGACAAGTGCAGGTTAACTGAAAAGCAGTTTGTAATTGCATTACCTAGACAAGTTGTATTTACTGCTCTGTTGCCTATGGCGGCCACCCTGAGTTGAGTGAAGGGGAGAGCCGTCAGTGGTCATCAATAACAGGTCTGTGTGGTGTGGGTGGTGCAGGCTGTGTGGCATGTGTTTCAGAGGTGATGGCCAGAGGCCCCCTGTCTCTGCAGCTCTGAAAATATGGTGTCATTAGCATCTGTGTCGCCATAAGCAGGACTGTTGCTGAAGAGGCCCAAACATATCTGGTATGCGGTGTTTAGGAGGCACGCAGACAGGATAATTGCTGGGCAGGATCTGTCCAGCTCCAGACTTTCAAGTGCTCATTGCCTTTGAGCGTTTTACACCCCGAGCGGCTGAATAGCCCAGGGGCAACAAGGTCTGCATTGATTTATTGCTCACCCTTAAATCTTTTGTTTCTTAAGACCAAGGACAACTCAATCGGCCACCAAAAAGAAGCCGCCTGAAAACTGAATTTGTGTTATCATTTGTGTTTCACTGATTAAATGTTGCAGATATGATTCTGAACGCCGTGCAAGTGAACATGTCAAATACAATTAGTTTGCTAAGCCTTTATCCCTTACTGCTGCATTCCCTGAAATGATTGGCTGCCTTTCACAACCACAGCACTCTCACTGCCAGCACCAGTGATTACACTCGTGAAAAAAGGGTTCTTATTGAGGTGGAGTAAGATTTGGAGCGTTCACAGGGTAAATCAGAAACAGTTTCTGAGCATGCATGTAATCATTTGTGTTGGGCAGCAAAATCTTTTTTGCATGCTAGGCTACATGACACAAATGTAGAGCTGTAATGTTCCTCGTTTTGTTTCTAGATATTTTCCTCAAGCATGGTTGAGTAAAATTACACCAAAAGGTTAACTATCTGCCTCTATCTCACCTCTCCTTCCTCACTTTCTTGTTAAAACACACAGAGTTCTTGATTAGTTGCATATGGTGCTCAACTGCCATACACATTTATTTGTGTGTTGGCTGAGACATATTTACAGTCAAATATAATGTGTTGCTATAAACGTGTTTATTGTTAAATTGCGTGCCTGGTGGCATGGCACAGTGATTGACACCACAATGAGGAAACGGGTAGAAGAGACTCATAGGATTTTTTTTATCCCATTAGGAGCAATTTCATACCTATCCAACAAACATAAATGACACCTTTTTGTTTTACAGACAGTTACATCTTGTTTATGTTGTCAAAAGCAAAACATTTTATTCAACATTTCGCATTTATTTCCTAAGTAAGATGAAATACCCAAGCTGGACACAATAAAAGCAAGATGCAAATTGGTAATAAAAAAAAGAAAGATAAAAAGGCAAAATTAAGTGTCATGTAGTAATATTTTAGTATTTGTTAATGACTGTGTCAGAGAGGGGTTAATTCAACCTAATTATAAATAAGTTATCCTCTTCCCAAATATATACAGTAGGAGCAGCCGTGTAATTGTGTGTTGAGCTGAGCAAAATATTCTCTGTATATGTTTTGAATTATCAATAACAATCAACAAGGCATAAAATTAATGTGAGATTTAATGGGTTATATTAATTAAAGACATTTTGTACAAACTGGTTCATCTGGACACTAATGAATGGGTTTCTTTTATCATCAATTTTGAATTGTTCAGAGAAAAGTAATCTGCAACTGTGAACATCAAAACAAACGAAAAGAAAAAAGAAAAAGGAGAAAAAGAAAAGAATAATCAGATAAATAAATACACCATATGCACTTGTAGATTTTAGATTTAATAGTGAAAGAAAATCTGTTCAAACTAATGAACAAATCCCTGCTCAGCCCTGTAAGGTATAGCTAGAATATGCCAGTCGTCAGCCAGCAGGCAGGCATTTTTTTGCCCACCCAGTAAACGCCCAGATGTCATACATTCTCAGAGAAGCAGTTTTCCTATACACGCACACATGCAGACAAAAAAGTAGCTTTTGATATACTTGCTTGAGGTTATTGTATTGATTAACTGTGTGTGAACTGTCTGGGCAGGAAATACATTTTCAGTCAGTATGTTTAACTTTAATATGTGTTCTTATATTAGTTAGTCTTATTATTAGTATTTGTCTGTGCGGTCATGGAACATAAAGTTGAACTCCTCCACAGGTGTGGCCCCCACAAAAAAACAAAACAAAAAAAAAGAAACCAACCCCCCCCATAAAAAAAAAACATAAAACCCAAATATGAATACTTCTCGTGGGGAACTATGCAAAGCAGGCGGGAAAAGTGTTGAAGCCATTCAGAAGTGGATTGGAAAAGATAATATTGTCCGTTTTTCAGTTTTAACTCCGCCCACAAGGCCAAATAAGTCCACAAAGCCAAACGACACTCCACCTACAAAGCAAAGGAGGGTTTCGTAGTCTGATTTTTTTCCCCTCTTTTGTTACGATTTTATGACACTGGTATAAACATACACTTGTGCAATTATGCACACAGACACACAAGACTCCAGACTTGGGTGTGGGCTCATGCAGACATGGAAAAACCTGTGAAGCAAAGGAAAGCTGCTTAGATGACAGGAATTAAAGGGCATGTCAATTTATGGTTAATGGTTAACTCTCTGGAGGTTCAGTGGTGGCACACCAAGGTGATGCATCACCAGATTCATAGCTTTTGCACTTGTAGATGACTTTAAGCACTTGTGCCAAATTCAATAATAAATAGACAAACCTCACACCAACATTAAAACAAACAGTTGGAGTAAATTTCTTGCCAAAATTTATCATTCCTAGATTTATGCCTTTATACAAGTTCTTTGTACAAAACACTAGCAGTAAGTGCCTGTTAAACAAGATTAAAGAAAAGATTTTATTGATTGTAGGAGGTCTATAAAAGAAGACCTTAATTTTTGAGTTACGATGTGATAAATAAACTGACAGTGTCTCATGAAATATCTATGAATAATAATAATAGCCAAAAACTGAATAAGCTTTGTATTATGGCTTTGGTTACACCTAATTTGAAATGGCTCCACATACGAAAATGCATAATCCATGTTTTACTCTTGTGTGTCCATGTCAGTCAAACACTATGCTACCAAGATATTTTTCCAGGTATGAGTCCATCTGTTCAAATTTGCCAGCCAGTGCAGAGAGAAGATACAGTGCCCTGCTCATCAGTAGAATTGTACTTTTTGGAACTATGGGAAACTATGGAAAAAATGATTCAGTAGACAATGTACAGTTAAAATTTATGAGCTCAATATCATATATAGGCTGTGTTTGAAGTATGGACGGATGAAATACCTATGGTTGTATTATTTTCTTCAATCTGGATATATGCTTTTTGCTGCAGCTGTGGCGAGTCCTCAAATGTTTCTTTATAAAGCTGCCCTGTTTCGTAAAAGTGTGTGTGCGTTTCCGTGTTTGCACTGCACTGTGTGTAGTTACACCTACAGCCTCACTTTGTTGGGAAAACCTATACTCTTGATCGGACTCTATCGAATTTAGTCTTGATTGGATGGAAAGATTCATTTTATAGAATGGCACATCTGGCTCATACTGAACGGTGGTTTCATACTAATAGTTTAGGCCTCTGATATTGGCAGGAAATGCAGGAAATGCATTTTTTTTTGTAATAACAGTTTTGCGGCCATCCATTACATTAGTAAGTATTCTATTAATTAAGTTAAGAATATTTTAAACAGCAGCAATAAATTTACACAAGAGAAACACGCCTTTTAAAATGGACAACTAACTGTTCATTGATTGCAATAAGTAGGGTCAGCAAGTGTTGGAAAATTAATACTCAATAATTGGACATTAGCTGGTCTTATGACTAGTTTACACCTGCTGATCCTACTCACTGGAATAAGCCTAACCTGCACAACTGCTGTAGTGGGTTTGTGCATTTTATAATCAAGTTTGGAATTCCACTACCTATTGGCTTTCTGGGGTAATGCAAAATTGTAATGATTATAAAATTGACCAAAACATTTTATTGTGCGTGTCTATTTTCTTAAGCAAAGCCTTGCTGACTTTGGAACATCTAGCCACCACAATGATTTATATTGTTAACTACCCATTACATATAGACATAATTAACCCTACTAGCCCTCATTACATCACATGTCATGTGACGTCATATTGATCAGTGGAAATGGAAAAGCTTCTCTGGCATTTACAACTGATATTAAGGTTGGCATTGCATTCACACAAGACAGAATTTACAACATGGTTACCGCTAGAACTGGTCAAAGCAAAAGCAGCCGAAAGGATTCACTGTCTATTAACTGCCCTAAGTCTTGATGGTAAGAAGAAACCCAAGCCACTTAATAATGCTGTTACCCACTTTTTATCAATTATGATCTGATTTTGAAATAAAATAAACAAAAAAACAATTACCAATATTAAACTGATACCATATCTCTAACTTCATGTGGATGCTAATGATGATTGTGGCTCATGCATTCAGCTCAGCTAGTGCAGCTTCACTTCAGTGTTACTTTAACCACAAATTGTTTTTCATTTGCTTGGTTTATAATTTAATAAGCGGCAGCATAAAGTTGCAAAGAATTTGCGAATGTATTGTATTTGTATTTCAACGTCAGTACAGTACGTAGCATCATTAAAAGTTCCTGAAGATCTTTGCACAAAGGGAGAAGGCTGAAAACCAATATTGGATGGCTGTGAACTTCAGCTGCTCCCCTTCTTCGGGCCTGAGTTCATTTAAGATGGACTGTGAACTGAGGTGGAAAACTGTACTGGGGTCTGACAAGTTACAGTTTTAAAATTGACATCATGGATGCCGCAACCACCTGGCTAAAAGGAAGAGGGACTATCTGGCTTTTTATCACCACATGGTTTAAAAACCAGCATCCGTGATGCTGATGTGGGGTTTATTTATTGTGCACGGCACCGGTAACCTGAACATTTGTGAAGGCACCATTAATGCTTAAAGGTTCAGTATATACAGGTTTTGTAGCAAAATGTTCCACCAAGTCGATGATTTTTTTTTTCTTTTTTTCAGGGAAAGCTTTGCTTATTTCAGCAAGACAAACCACATTCTGTACATGTTGCGACAGCAGAGCTCCACAGCAAAAGAGTGTGGGCGCCAAACTGGTCTGACTACAGTCCCAATTTGTCACCCACTGAAAACAGTTCATGAAACGTCAGCTGAAATCCTACATGAAGCAAGACAGATAAAACTTTTTACTTTCTTCAGTTAACACACACTTACAGAGTGTTATTAAGGAAGAGGTGGAGTCACATTAATATGAACATATCATTTTGGCAAACAATTAAATTTCCCAGTTTCAAAATTTGATATTCTAAATCATCACATTATGTTTCTTTTGACATTTTACAGCATTCCAACTTTCTGGCACTGGGACTATAAATTACAACATTGTTTTCCCCTCAAAGGTGTCTTTTACTGGTGAAGGGCGTCGAGTGGATAATGTTTAAAAACAGCTGGCTGATATAGGCTGTTGCTAAAAAAAAATAGTTGCTGTAAAATGTTGGACAGGCATAATTCATTTTATCAATTATTTTGGACGTTTTCCATCATCCAACCCAGAGGTAAACATAGTTTTCCTGTTGGAGGTGGATCTCTGCAGAGGTCCAGCAGGAGCCTGTCTGCAATTTCTCATGTAACATCTGAGTGTAGCTGTTTCTGCTCGTAATCTTCTCCTGTGCAGTGTTAAAGAACTGCAGCTAACCAAGTTGAGCTTTATTTAACACATTTAGTTTCCTATAAATTCTGCACAGTGAAACCCGACTGTTATTTTCTTCTTTAAAAGCCTTAAACTATGAAAATCCCAGCATGTTTGATTTTGATCAGTTGTAAATCAACTATACACTACCTACTACACTACCCATACAACTGAAAGTGATAAAAATGAAACAGTAGAAACAAGCAGATATCCAAACGTAATAGCATAGACCAAGGAGAAAAATGTGTGTAAAATGTAAACAGAAACAGAATGTGATGATCTGCAAAACGTGGAGACCCCACGTTTCAAAATACAAGTACACATTGAACAAGTATTGATTGTTTTTGAAAGGTACATCCTCATTAACAATTTGATACCAGCAGCACAATTATTTTTCTTTCTATTGAGCTTTTATAATTGAATAAACTGAGCACTGTATTGGCTTCCATACTGTGTCACACAACTGCCTATGTGAGCATCTTTGAATTAAACCAAGTTTCAAACATAAGTTTTTCCCCTGAACTGAGTTCATCTCACTTGCTATTTCAGTCTCTCTGTTGGAGCTGCTGTGTTTTCCATTTATATCAGGCTGCAGGGGACAGGGGCTCTGAATGGCCTAAACATCTGAACATCTAATAACCATTTTTACAATAACAATAGTTAATTCAAACGTGGGAAATAGATAAATACTATCAAGGCATTAAGCTCTTGATTCATCATCTATTTAGCTCTTACGCATAAAGATATTCAATGATGTGTTGATAAGACCTTATGTCATAAATGATACTACTGACAGGCTGCTTTGACAGAGGTGCGCATGCATCTCAACTGGAAAAGTTGTGCTTCAATGATACATGCAAAAGTTGATTTTCAGATTATGTTAATGACATAAGACATCACAATGATTTTCAATGAGGCACTTCACCTTTCTGAACATACTCAACTTGCCCCGCATAGGCATTAAGGGGCTGTTACGTGAGCTGTCACTAATATTAGCTTAGAATGTTACTTAGTGATCACCCTGCTTCTATTTTAGGATTCATTCAACATTCATCCTGCAAAGGTCTTCATCGCTCTAAAACAAATGGGTCTCAATAATCAAACAGATAAGGCCGGTTTACATTCACCTACTGTAGTGTAGGTCTTCAGGTTTCATCTAAAGTCATTAGGTTCTTCTAGTTTGAAGAAATGGGAGCACAGATGGAGAAAGGCATCCATAGGCAAAAACATAAAGCAAATGATCTTACGGACCTGAAAGAGTGAAATACAGACAGCAGAAAGTGACAATGAAGACAACGATAATGAACATGAGGAGAACCTGCATGCTGAAACGAAAAGCTCATTAAGCTTACATGAAGACCGAGTTAAAAAAATAAACAAAAAAACATTCATGAAATCTTTTCCGGACACACGCAAACGGATGGTGGTCAGAATGGAGGATGTAGAACGACGACTGCGGAGGATTTAACAGTCCGCTGTAGGTAAAGACACGCTATGCAAAGTCTTACGAGAACAAGAACATATCCAAGTTAAATGGACAGTTCTAGAAGTTTGCTCATTAAGAAACACAAGCTGGGCAATATGGAAAGGCCTAATGGTGCTGAAGGAAATTTTATTTTGGGATCAAGGCCATTGCAGTGCGTTCAGTCCCGAGCCTGCACAAAATGGTGAGCTGTGATTGGTGTTTTCGATTATAGAGCCAAAGAGTTGGTGCTGTACACCACATGGAACCAAAGAGAAGTTAATAAGAATGTGTTTGGTCTATTTCCACCAGGACTAGCCTGCAGGGCTTCAGCAGAAGGAAAAAGGACTACACCCTTTTAAAAAAAAGTTCCCTGCTTCCACATCCCACAATCAGCAAAACAGTAATTTTTTTTTTTTCAGGTGATATTATTTTATGTTTATAGACCACTAGGACCAGTCAAAAGAGTAATCAAGGAAAATATTTTACTTAAGTGCCACTGGTGTCTAATCGGTGCGGGAGATTGGAATGTACGGCTGCCTAGACTCCACAAATCTAACCAAAGGGATTACTTTGTATTTATGGAGGTAATTCAACCAAACGTAAAGCAGTAAACTCTCTTTTTCTGACTCCCATACGGTCTATTCATGGATAGGTCCATGTTTATCTTGTTGAGACATAGTTCTGTACACTCTACTGTAGGATTTAGAAAAGTATCTGACCATCTGGGCATGCAATTGAGACTGAGATGTTCAGCCCAAAATCACTGTTCTGAGAATTAATATTCGCTTCCAGAATAACTGTCAATGTCGAGAAGGTATAAGAAAGGGGATTGAGGAATATAAGGAATCTAATGTTTGTGTGTTCCGTGAGCTACGGCAAAGGCAGTGCTTATAATATCAGGAAATACGTCTCAAAGAAACAAACAAAAAAACTCATTATCTGATTAAACTTAAATCTACTATGAGTTAATACACTGGAACAATGTAAATAATAACGCGTGAATTAAACACAATGGCTGACGTCCAGCTGGAAACATAATTCCTGATTTGATCGTTGCCGACCAAACCAGATCAAATAAGAAACACGTGATAATGTAGAGCGGTATGTGTAAAATGGAATATCCCCCTTCTATCCTTGATAAAAACCTCAAAGATGCTGTACTCAGATCAATCAAATAACTTGACAATATAGTTTGAATATGCCAAAATCTAGAATTTGAGAGGACACAGCTCTTAAGATGAAATCAGATAAGATGGATGTCTTAGTGACTCCCACAAGTTACAGCTCAGGCATCACTTCAACAGAATTATTTCAACTACAACTCAATTTGTTAGGACAGTAGTTAGGACAAATGCCGTAATCAAATATAAATTTTGGTTAGCAACACAGCAATAACTAAGAAATAATTAGATGCATGGACAACAATTGTAAAGAAAAAGTATGATATAGAAAAATTAACCCTTTCTCTACGACTTTGCACTGAGAAATTACATTAATATGGGTTCAAATTGTTATTAACGGGAATATTATATAGAGGGAAGTAGTTGTCTAAGTATTGTCCTTATTTTCCAGTATTATCTTGTGTACAGATATATCCCAATTTCCTCCCTATGATTATTTGTTTTTTTTGTACCACATATTCCCTATACCAGTGTTTTCATGTAAGGGTTTCCATGGATGTTTAGTGGTCGTAAGGAAATCATTAATATCATTTAGTGAATTATACTGTGACTGATATGGATTAAAAGTGTTTTTCTCCCGATACACCTGATATGTGTTGTCCTTCTCTTCTGATGCTTCTTCATCTTGGGTTTTACTGCATTGCAAGAAAAATGTAGTAACTGTAAATAAAACATATTACTGATTGAAATGAGCTGTAATGTCTTTTCTCTTGTGACCTGTTTTTTTTTTTTCTTTTAATACTTGTTTTTAATTTCATTTTGTTATGACATATGGTTGATGTACAGGTATAGTACCACAAAACATTAAGTATAAAAAACGTCTGCAAGACTTTGAGCTAAGTCATCAGCTGACATCCATTTAAAAGTAGGGTTAATAAAACAACAATGTCTAAAATGCGACAATGGCGCAACTTGAAATAATTGGCAAGTAATCGCCTGGAAATGTTTTGTTTCTCGCACATGTAACCAACAGCCGCTGCTGATGGAATTTTGCTGAGGCTGCACAGATGGGAAAGCTGTCCTAGCCTCTTGTCAAATAAGCTGTAATACTGCATATCGCTGTTCAGTTCAAGTGAGAGCTCGCGAGAGGCAGAGTTACTATACTTTAATTGTTACCCACATCCATAGCACTAAATAAAAAGAGAAACCATGCCGAGATGTAAACATGAAAGAATATGTGGCATTTCAGAAATACAAGGCTGGAAGACATTGGAAATGCAAGAAATATATCACATTCATTTTCCTTTCATACCAATATAATGTAGGTTGGTGGGTTGTTTTTTTTTTTTTTTTTGTTCTGTATTTGTGCATACAGAAGTTTGTTCATTAACTGAAAAAATACTTTTAGGTGTCACTGTTCACTGTAACACCAAACAAAGTACACCCATCACTTTATGTCAATTGTCAAGCAGTTTGTTCTTCTTCAGACTTACGACTGGCTTACGTTACATAGTGATTGATGCCTGTGAAAGCAGCGACCGTGGCTCACTCACTGATTGTCCGTTTACAGGACTCTGACACTTTTATAGCCCCCCCAATACCATTATACAGTATTGCTTCAACAGTGGGGCTCTCGCCTTTCCTGTAGAAGCAGGTACAGCAAGGTTGTTTGCTTTGATCATTTGAGGAAACGTGGTTTTGAAAATGAGCCTTTGTGAAGGCTGAATGAGGACTTTTTTTTTGTGGGCCATTGCAAACGGTGGTCTGAAATACTTATTTCAAGTGCTTACTCCCCTTTTCTAAAAATGCTAATCTTGTAAGCTGCCCCCCAAAAAACATCCTTCAAACAATAATAAATTAAAAAATGGCTAAAAGATTACAATACTGAAGTTGTCCGAAGTTATTTGACGAGGGTTTTTTTTAAAACATTTGCAGATGCATTTTCTATTAAAATGCTATTAGATGAACTAACTAATCTCTGAATCTGTCATTGTAACGTTGTGTCCTGCAGCAAACATTACAGCCAGGAGGTACGGGTGTCAGAGAATGACTAATGCATTTCAAGTGTTTTTATAGAGCACCTGATGTGACGTGAGGCTGACATGTTTGTGGTCTGCAGACATTTTCTAAATGTGTGTCATGTGCGAGTCACTCGTAAAAAATGCACAGACATTGTTCTTTTTTGTAGCATATCATGCAAACTGAGAATATGTTCCAACCTGCTCACTGCAACAGCGGCAATGCTGATGTGTAACAAGTGACATGTTTACCTTTTTCACTCACTTAGTGTGGAGGAACGCTAGCATTTTTGTAATAAGCACTGAACAGCTATAAGCTAATTTCGTCATGTATTTAATTCATCACGTATATAATTTCATCAGATGTATTGTACCGACCGAGGTTTTGAGCTGATGATGATGTTAAATGGAAAAGCAAGGAATTACCGCTGTTATAGTTCATCTTGATGAAGATTTGCTAAATAAAAAGACCTTTGGCATTTGTCCTTAGAATCCATCCTCTAGGTACCATGAATATCAATTACCTTTTTTTTTGGAACTGCATTACTTGTGGAAATCTTTCTCTGAAACCAAAAATGGTTAAACTCATGGTGCCTACATGCGACATTTAGATCGTCAAAGTCAGCTGCCTTCATCCTATAGGGACCAGGAGTAATTGCTGAGTTATGTCTTCTGGTTCAACCAATTTTTTCAATCTCTAAAGCCATGCCACCAAGGTGAAAAAAACAATTAGCAGTAATTTCAATTATTGCAATTATCAAGGAACAGACAAGGGACATTAATGCAGTTGTGATAACACAATTATTGGGGGAAAATCTGGATACAGGTCGGATGCAGTTAAGCATAAATCTTAAAATTTTACCTATCTGTGTATATATGCAATTTCAAGCCTCTTCTGCAGAGTTGTGGCTCATCGAGCATGTTCACGTTTACAGGCTGAGCTGATAACTTACAGTTTAACACTCCAGTACCTTGAATGGGGATACAATTATTTAATCATGTGGGTCCTGTAGAATGTTATTTCACTAAATGGATCAAATTCTGTATCCAGCAAAAAATGATGGATGCAAGACTTTATCATGTAACCTTAAGTGGCGCATGTGACATTGTAATCACACGGTTTTGCCACGACGTCATTGTACAAGGATTACAAAACAGAGTGGCTCATCTTCTTGCATGAATGTCTACTCACCAACTCAGGAGTTAAACATCAAAAGTCCAAATTGTAGCACCTTAGAAAATGGCGCTACAAGATTATGGAAAGCCGAGCTTTCAAAATCTGTTGCTCTAATTGCCTGTATGGCCACTATCGTTCTTCTTTGCCAGCTCAATTGGTAATTTTGTTGGATCAGATAGGTTATCCTTTCCAATCCGATGGCCTGATTTGACCCATGTCTTTATGCTTTCATTTTTCTAAAGGTATTGAGCTGCAGCCCATTCTCATCCTGACTTCTCAGTTATCAGCTTTTAAATACAAACAACAGGTGTTTTAGTGTTTCCGACGGACACACAAGCGATTGTGCCCTGTGCGTTATCCTCCAGATGTGCTCGACCTACACTCCATTGGTTTGGATTTGGCCCCAGTGATGACGTTTGGTTGAGCTTCAACATAGGAAAGACATGGTTAGATCTAGGGAAACATCGTTGATGTCTGATTATATATAGGCACAAAATCAACGTAGTTAGATTGATTGGTGAAGCTTCAATGAGACTTGCGTTTTGGGGGTGAAAGTCATGTGTGCATTACCCTCCACTAAACCCCTAACTACACCCCTTCTTGGCACTTTTCCTCCTTGAGATTGATGTTTGGTCTAGGTCGTCAAGTGCAGACGGCTTTAAATTTCAGTTTGGTCCTTGAGTGTTTATCTATCTCTGCCAAAGGGTGTACCGTATGCGTCTCAACGTAGTGCAAGGGCATTGTGATGAAATGTCAATAACTAACAAACTGGGCATGAAAATAGGCTCTCTCTACTGATTGCTTGGTTGATTTTTTTTTTTCTTTTTTTAGCAGCTGTAATCGATGAGAATCCTGGCCACAGTGGTGTGTAATGGACTGCTGGGATGGTATACTATATATTTTAACTGTTTCATTGTACTATGCCATATTGCCCCATTTTCTGTGCTGGTGCGAAATTGAAGAGTCCTAAATGCTTAATTTAAAAAATGTATCCAATTTCCTCACTATAATTCTCTTCTTGGAAGCTCAACTGTAAAGATCTTTAACTTTACATTTTGTAAAACTGCCGCTGCCCCTTAAACTTGCAGCCTAGGACTTCAGCACCGAAGATCTTATGCTTTCCCGCTTGTTTTAACTTCCATCAGAGAGAAGAACCAGAAGCTTAAGTTAAGAGGTAGGTTGAAAAGGGGAGAAAACCCAGTCAGGGATTTATTTGCCTCCCTACCATAAAATGTATGTAAAACCGGCTGTAGCCAAGTTGTCGGCGAGGGTGACTCAGCTGCACATGCAGCCCTCAAGAGTTTCTTGTAAATTGTCCAGTGATATGGAATTTAAAGTAGACAAGTTCATTTTTCTTAATTGAAATTTACCATGGTTTTTGAATAAAAATAGCTAAATGTAGCATCAGTTCTCACTGTGAAAGTGGGTCATGATAGCAGCCTATTCTACAAGTAGAAATGAAAAATGTAGTTGAGAAAAATAGGAGCTACTGAACAATTTGAAGAGAAAAAGTCCAAAATATTAACCTCCTTCATTGCAGTTGGAGATTGCATTAATTTGGGTTAAAAGCTCAATAAGGATACATATTTTAAGAAAGTTTAGTGGTTTGCAGGAGCCGTACTAAAGGGGATCAGTAGGTTGTGCAAAACTTAAATACATTATTCTGTATGTAATCATTGTATTGTTGTTCCATACGCCAGATGGATGGATGAAAAAAAAAAAAGATATGGGACAGGACTTTCGCCTATTTAGTTCTAAGATATAAGATCTTTGATTTGAACCGATTAACTATCTCAGATTCACTAAATGTGACTTTCATCTTTTCATGAAAAATGTTCCGTCAGGAGTTTTTTTTTCATGTCATCCATCGTGTGGAAAGACTTTTCAAACAGGATATCTGGTTTTTGAAATACTCCTTACTTGTGGTTGTAATAGCCACATGCAAAATGGGAAAAGGCTGTTAAAAGTATTGCCTTACTTGGTTGACATATTGGGCAGAAATATACACAAACAAAGTCTGTCTGCCAAATGGCATCCATCACTCTCCTTCAAAGACAGCATCATGCTCTGTGTAGAAGATGTAGAGGCTGCAGGATCAAATGTCACGCTGGCATTCTAAATAGCTACTTGAGCGCTCATGATGGGCCGTATAATGTTGGTGCTGTGTATATTAAAGAGGCACTCATCAAATTGATGAAATAAAGTACAAATATACATCTGAAATATTCAAGTCTTTTTTTTTTTTGAACACAAGTCAAATATCTAATGACAATTAATACACAATTTATTAATTAGTTTCTGATCCTAATATAGTTTTTAAGCAAGGTTTTTCTGTTTTTTTTATTAAAAAATTATATATATATTTATATTTTCATTAAAACATTTCATTCAATATTAATTAAATACTTAAACATTTGTGTGCCACATTCTAATATCTTGGTACACTTCTAAGATGAAATGTAAGGAAAGAAATTTCACATGTGTAACACTAAAATGTACTATAGAGGTAATATAAACATTTGGTGCATCTGTATGCATAATGAATTATGCATACAACTGAACTTAGAATTTTAAGAAATATATATATTTCTTATAATGTCAGGATTCTCAATAGTTCACATTAAATACTACACCGAATGTTGCAATTCTGCAAAGCCTACAGGCGAAATACGATAATGATTACTTTAAGAAACCTATTCAGATATGACTTCACTGTGCATCACATCACATTTTAAATTAAAATGAATGACTTATTATAATTCTAACTGCTTTAACTGCGAAATTACGACATCGGATTTGTTAACAAGAAAATCATGCATTATAAAAATGAAACCGTGTTGCACTTCAGCCATGTTTTCCGGTATGTAAGCCAATATTTTTGCGCACATTACAAATATCTGGACCTGAAAAAACAGGCGCATCACTAAAGAGCAGCAACAAGAAAGACAACAGGATGCTGCTGCTAATTGATTTGAAGCAGTGATGCTCATTGAGCAGCCTGTGGGTCACATCTGGCTTCGCTTTAAAACTGTCCAACCTAATCAATAGCCCAGTTTTAGAGTTAAACACAGTTTGCATGTCTACCAGCTCAGGTCGCTTTAAATGCCACATTTTTTACTTTAGTTTAACTCCTCAATATAGAAACAGCATATCCTTTCCCTCAAATAGTGTAGCTCTTCTCATATGGTTTGATTTTCTCCAGAAATTCTTAAATATTGTATGAGACTATAATAGATTTGATCTTATTATCAAATCTGACCATATTAAAAATGCTTTTATTGACAAAATGATTACAAACATTGAAATGTTTGTGATCAGTTCCCCTCACTAAAAACATACCACAACATTTTATACTTTTAACACAGTGGATTATGCACATGTGATGGTTTAAATGATGAATGTCATTTAGTTAATGTCATTTTAATTTGGTGTTTTTGTTATTTTGGCTCCCGTTATTGCACTAGAAATAGCTTTAATTCGATGGATGTATTGTGTTTTCTTCACTCTGATGTTTTGTGTTCCTCTGTCTGTGGATTATGAGTCAACTGGTTCTAAAAAAGTCAGAGGGCCTCATGTTGAATATTAATTTGCAGCCTGGGTCTTAGTCTCCAAATAATTTCCATACAACTACATAAAATCCTCTCATGCCGTTAATGTCTTACCGATGTGCATTATTTTACAGCCTCTACAACCATTATTAATAATGATACCCAGTAGAAAATGTATGACACCTCTGATGCAATTCTTCTGGTGACACAACTCAGTGTCCGAAGTTTGGGAGTTTTGTTGGCTTCGCTGTAAAGTCCCAACGCAGGAAGAAAAAGTGAGAAAATGTGTTTTTTCAGGGTTGCCTTACTCTTCTGAATATGTTAATAAAAAGTAGTGCACCTTCTTACATTTGCATTTAAGTGTTGTCGATTAAGTAATTGACTGAATAAAACGGCGCATTTCTGGTGTAAAATCATCACTTAAGACATCAAAATTCGAAACAGTCAAATGAAAACGTGTTTAGAAGGTCGGGAAATAACCAATACTTTGGGTATAAAGTTCTTTGTTTCCATCGATGCTGTTTCATAATTGATTCATGATTCTAATTGGTTGAATCTGTGTCTTTGAACGTCGGGTTTTTAAATGACTTGATTCAGATGATAGAATATAGGTCAGAACCCAGTTTCACGTTCTTTTGTTGCACGGTTTCGTTTGACTGAAATGCTGAATTTAGAATTCAAAATAATCTAACATTTTATTGTGTTTTTTGGAAGGGGGAAACTTATACTAAACTTACATACACATACGCATCGCAGCGCAGTGATGATAAAACCATTTGCATCAAACTCAAGATGGAAGTAGATGCATGTTAGGACTATTTAAAATAAGTCGTTTCTTGACTATTTCTCAGTGTCTGAATCCACTCGGGCTGACAGGTGTTAATTTGTTAAATTAGGCCCATTTTGTCAGTAGATTCAGGGGTGTCCTCTCCTCCTGCGCGAACACAGGGACTTTGAACTTGAACTTCATCCTCCTCATCTTCACATCGTCCCGACATGAGTATAAACGTGAGCCTGCATTCTTACTGGCCGATATCAGTTTTTATATTCCGACAGGACGAGCTGCGGTGTCCCGGACAGCAGGAGACAATACAAACTCCATTAGAACTCCACTTATTCTTTAATCTGTCGTTAATACAAGTCAAACTTTGGTTTCCACCTCTTTCACTTCATTGTTTCCAAAAGCAGAAAGCTACTCTGACCTGGTGAAAGTTTCAAATTGTACAAAATGGACACCAACAATTTGAACGAACGTGAATGAAGATCGCAAAGACAAAATAGAAACGCAGGAGGCGGATCGGACGTCGCTAAGTCTTAAACATTGGATTCCATCTACTCGTAGTAGCAGCAGTATTCACTTCACCTCCTCAAACATCAACAAGTATTGTTCATTGTACATTTTTTGAAACCGTTTTTTTCAGAATAAAACGAAGCGTGAAGACATCGGTGGGTTGATCCGAAGACAGGAATATGGAAATGATTTAAAATACACGCAGATATATATTAAATATTACAGTTTAACTTGATTTTCCCTTCAAGCGTGTGACGCGTGGCTTGAAGTTCCGACGCAGGATCTTATTCTTCTATGTTTGATGCGCACTGGGAACGACCACGTCGCTCGCAAAAGAACAAACAAACAAACAAAAAACACCCACTTTTCTGTGGCCATTTTAAGTAAAACGCTCTGAAAGAGGGGTTTTGTGTCCTTTGCGGTAAATGAAAAGAAAAACAAGGTCCGTGGTTCACCGTAAATGTTCCAAATTAGAAGGAAAAGTCTCAACTGCTCCAGAATTAAATTTCAGGTGCCTCCACTATATATATTGTACTTGGTAGCATCAGGTGCAACGTTTTAACCACGTGCCTCTGCTTGTACTCATTCCCCTCTGATAAAAAACAAAACAAAAGCAAACATTAATAATGCATATCCCTCTAAGCCTGATTTGGCTGCTTCCAGTTTGGTGGATACAGCTGCAGGAGCAGCCTGGCATGTTCCCGGAGGAAGTTTGGATCAGAGGATGTTAGTCTGTGCACTTCACATCATCCCTTGTTGTGGTGATTTCGGAGGTTTCCGACCGGTTTCCAGCCCGTAGCTCTTCCTAACCAAATATCCATACTGCTGAGTCAGTATGGATATTTGGAAGGGGGAAACTTATACTAACAACTTTCAACGACTTGAAAGTTGTTGTCCTTGAAATTGCTGTGTATTTCCCGGACTTTTATTTGGTGCCCTAAAGCAAAGCGGCCATCACATAGCGAGGGCTATCTGAGTAAACCTTTTGTCCAATATAGTTGGCTTCTTCTTCTTCTTTTTTTTTTTTTTTTAATTCAGCACATCAAACTAACCAGAGGTTGTACTGTTAACGACAGTGTACATCAATCAATATAGCCTAAATGATGGTTCTTTTTTAAACTATGTGACCGGGACTGTTTCTGCAAATAACATTAAGGCATATTTAAGAGTGACTGGATAAAGTCATTGAAATTAGCATCTTGCAGGGGGATTAAAAGAACAAAAATCCATTAAGCTGCCATGTGATTGACAGAATCATGCCGTCAGATTGTGAACTGTTGTTTATGTCCAGAAACTGTTTCAGTGGTGGCTCCGTTGGCAGAAGATTTTCTCAGGCGTTTCAGTGACGTTTTAAGATCACAAACATTCAGAACCTGGTTCTCGGAACTCCAGCGTTTTCTGTGTTTCTGTCTTTTGAGAGCTGATTGCCAGCAGTACCTCCAGTGGTTCTGCTGTCATTTCGTTATACACTTGTACAATGACAATAAAAAGGATTCTGATTTGCGGACTCGTCCACCGAAATGGATAACTGAAAATAAACAACTCTTTATAAACAATATCGCTGTCTATTAGTAACTAACACCTAGTAATCACATTTGAAAAGTGAATATTAAGATTTCAATAACGTATATTTCCACAGTATTTCTCTGTTGAGGAATTCTGTTTGAATATGGACAAAACGTTCACGGGGATTTATTCTTAAAGCGAACTGAGGTGATTAATGATGATCTTGTGGGTCTTTTGTTTTGCTGCCTGGACCTCCTCTCTTAACTAGACCTTGGCCTTCGGACGGGACGCGTCCAACGGCGGATTTATTTTTGTCTGCTTTCTCACCGGTTTACTGTCTGGACTGCAGCACAACACCCAAGAATTACCTCCTACAGAACCAATCGTTGACCCGGACCCACTCAAACAGTTTGGAGCACATTTTGACGGAGTCAAATTGATGATAAATCGAAATAAATGGTGAAGTTTAAACCCACGGTGTTGATGAAGAAAGGCTTCATGACGCATTGAACAATCCAAGTATTATAAAAGATGCCTTTGCATCATGGATCAGTGACATTTTGATAACAATATGAGAACAGCACTGTAGGTGAAACATTACTTGTTATTATATTATTGCGTGGCTTTCCAAAAACCCATAACCCGCAACTGTAACGCGCACCGTCTTGCAGAGCTAAAGAAAACGACGGATTATACCCCGTTGTGAAAAGAACTCTTCTGAATTACAGAGAAGCCTGATCTGTAAAGCCTCTACTTTGATAGATGTTGTGTATTGTAGCTCTGTGAGCATCGTAAAGATTAAACCTGTTTCACACACAGGAGAAAGTGTTGGTGTGGATGGATTCTGGATGGGGGCGCTTCCTCCACACCGTGGAAACGCGACACTTTGGTCGCTGTATGTCGTCCCACAAACACTTAATTCAACTTAAAGCTAACAGTGCCTTCAAACCTGGCTTTCTACTACTGAGGCGTGTGGATTTTGGTGGAAGGTGAAATTACAGTCGGTGGATTTCTGTTTACGCACGTTATGTAAAAGCCACCTCATTTTGTTTATCGCGCATCAACACTGTCAAAGCTCTAGTTTAGACCACGGCTTTGTGTTCTCTTGACAGGATCATTCGCCCTCTGTCTTCATTTGCTCCGACTGTTGGCATCTAAGTCCAGCAGGGTTGGCATTTTACTATCTGAACGTTTTGGATCATTGGCTAAATGGAAACCAACCTGAATCGAAAAACATCACTTTGAGAGATTGAGATGCTCTTTTGGTTTTGCAGGAATGTTTTCAGGGCGTCGGACTGTTCTGGTTCTCATTTTCCCCTCCATAAATAAACACACTCTCTCTCTCACTCTCTCTCTCACACACACACACACACACACACACACACACGCACCATTGACTATCTTACAAAAGAAAGTCTCCCATTTACAGGAACCTTCATGCAAAATACATGACTCACACGCACAACTTCCAAGTCCAAATGACCATCAGATTTGATTTACGACGAGATTGATGCATGCACCATTTTATTTCCTTCAATTAGTAACGACACTTAACGGGTCCAACCTTCAGTCCACTGAGTTTGACAAATTCAATTACTCGAGTCTCACAGTGCGGATTTTCATAGATGTGTCAGGACTGAAGGGCCTTTAAGGTATCTGAGGATGGCGCAGTCCACCGTTCTGTGGAAGTACTGCTTTATAACTCATTTTGATTTCGAATGTGGGTTTGATCTCATAGCTAAGTGAAGCTGGAGAGTCCTAAACGTGGACACAGCCTGGTTTTAATCTCTCATGGCGCAGAGTCTGTACCTGCAAGGCTGTCACATTTTCTTGGCTCGCTGCATATCCTCCGCATGATTCAGGCGCGGACCTGCGTCACGCTCAAGATCGGTGAGATATCTTCTTAAGAAGTAAAAGTATTGATTTTTTTATTTTAACTCATTTTATCTGAAGGGTTGTTCTGCCAAAAGTTGATGAGTTTTTACCCCCCCCCCAAAAAAAAATAAAGAAAACTGAAAAATACCATCATTTTGTCTGACTATGTGGAAGCGTGTTTTCACTGTGTCATTTTGAGCTGACTGGTAAGAATTTTGAAATCATTCCTAATCATGTTCTTCAGTAGAGCTCTTCCTGAGAGCGGAAGCCGCAGGTTGGCATCATTTCTATGGGGATGGATGGTCCCCCTCCCCCCCCACTCATCCCCGCTTTAGACTGTCATTCAAGGCTTGTCTGGGAGGACATGGTGTCTGGTTGGGGCGACATGTTCACAGTCAAGATATTGATATTCACATCTATTAGTAGTTGGTGAAACAAGTGCAGAAGAAATATCCCAAAATCGGCCTTTTGAGGTTTTAAAGAAAAATCCCCGAAAAAAGTTCACCCTGCTTGCCACCAAGTCGAAACATTTAAATCACCACATGCAACTGCCCTTACAATTTTATTTTAATATAAAAAAAAGTGTCCGTTTCCAGTGATAAACTAGTTATTTTGACGATGCCGCACGCGTTGTTTCATAGCGTCTAAACGAGAACCAACGCAAAATGTAACGTTTGTTGTTTAATTCGGTTAAATAATATTATTGATGCTTTCATTTTTTTTTTTTCTTTTTGCACATTATTGCTGGCTGAGTTGCAGGACCTAAACGATGACGAAATAAATAATCGGATGCGATCACTTCCATTTCATTATTGTTTCCCAAATTGAACCAATAATGCCTCCGAGGAATAAAGTGCAAATTTTGTGGTGGATTTTGAGAAAGAATCAAGTTTCTTTCTTACTCTGCGTTGTCATTGTTTTTGCACGGTGTTTGTTTGAGACTGGTAGCATTGGTATGCATGTGCTGTTATCTCAGGGCATTGCGCTTTATGCTGTGCTGGAAATGCGCCGTTAAGGATGTAATATTATGCTGTTGTTACTTTCGCAATATACGATATACTTGCGGGGTTTTAATTCTTGAAAAGTGACAGCGGAATACGATATGAATTCTGTACTCGTCCACCTGAATATTTACTTTATTGCTTATTGATTAATCGAGATTATAACAAATTCTTATATCTGACATGCGTAATGAGTGATTTAAAGCTACTGCGTCATGTAATTCATTATGAAAAAGTCCTCTTTATTTTCTTAAAAGTTGAACAACTTGAGTCTTCCGTGGCCCCGCCGTGAACGTAACACGTGTGAATGTCACAAGGCGAAACCAATTGGCTTCAAACCCTTGCATACACAGTTAGGCTGAATGGAAAAAAGTGCATGGGATGTCAAAAAAATCCTATAGGTCGTCTCCAAAAGCCTGAGCTTCCATGGAAAATCTGTTAGTTTGGAAGTATGTGTTTTCCTGCTTTCAAACTCCGGTGCTTTAAACAAAAAAAAAAACAAAAATATCAAAAAATAGCACAAAATAATTCTGTCTTCTGCCCCCTTTCACACATAGCAAATATTTCAGAGGGAAGGTCTGTAAATAACCACTGGTCTGCTCTACGCTGATGAGTGAGCTTCATTCTTGGCCGTCTAGACTCTGATTACGACTCTGTTTGTCTGCGTTTTTTCTTTTTTACCTTGACCTTGGACTTCCGTGCAGCTGCCGTTTGGTTGAGCCCTTCGTAGATGTAATTTCCTTGAGACAAAAGAACAGGGAAAGGACAGGCCTCTAACTTGCTTGGTATCCTGCTATACAAATAGACAGCGGTGGCCTGGCTATTCCCGAGGCAACTCAGCGGTGCAAACATGTTGAGAAAACCATAGTGTCGTGCTTTGTGAGTGACTCATGGGATCGCCACCACAAATCGACTTTATGGATGCTTTGAGGGCCAATCACGTCAGTAATATTTCAAACACAAAACTAAAAGTTTAGAAGTGAAGTTATTGGTTCGGAGGTGGGGCCGCAGAATGTATAGGAGTTGACTGTAAAGCTTGTTGCGAAAGGAACCGAAATGGAAAAAAAAATAAGCGTTTTGACAATGGCTCCAACCTGTGGCCCTTCTCTCCCATCTGAAGGAAGATGTGTCGAAGGTGTGCAGCGGGTCTACGTTTTTACCATCATTCGATAAGTCCACCGTTGTAATGAAGGGGCAGCTCAGAAAAAACGAGAAACGTCACATGGATTTTTTTCAGCGGTCAGTCATAGTTTGTTAAAGGTGGGGTTATTGCTGGAAAGAGTATGGGCCTAAAGAATGTCACGGCTGGATACATTTTAATCAGTTGTTGAGGAAGTAATCACACAAGGAAGCTGGCGTTCGTAGCAGCTGACTGCTGTGATTACGTTTCAAATTAAAGGTAGAAATATACTGGTGAGGCTCAACGACACTCATTCACATTTGACAGCTGGATAATGATATGAAAACTCATACTAGTGCATCTCAAACACACACACACACACACACACACACACACACACACACATTACATTGATCAATCAAATGTATTTATTAGATTTATTTATCAAACATGTCCATTAATATATCTCTTATTTTCGGCGTGACTCTGTTGTGTGTTACATCCTCGGCCGTTTTCACGGCTTGTTTCCTCTCGACTAGGAATCCAAACTCCCCCTTTAAGAACGAGGTTCCAGTGGATTTAAGCCAATGATGTTACTCGGTATTCTGCAGGAAAAGAAACCGTCACATTCGAGGCACTTGGTCTTTAAAGGACTGCAACTCACAAATCCAATCTCGTAGGACTTGTTAGCGCATCACGTGCACAGATTCGCAATAAACTGGACACAGCAGGGCCGCTGTGTGCGCATGCGCCGGGTGTAAAACGTAGTTGGAAATGAGGTGTCCGTCTTGGAGTAGTCGACTTTTAAAAAGCATCTGCAGCTCCTGATATGACGACTTCGCTGGTTCTGCATCCACGCTGGGCGGACACCTTGATGTATGTTTATGAAAAAAGCCCGAATGAAAGCAACCAGCATAAAAGCCAAACCATGGAGGGACTGAGCGGTAATTGCCCTGCGACCCACTGCAGGGACCTGATGTCGCACCCCGCGCTCGGACGACATTCTGGCACCATAGCGACTCACCAGGGCACCGTCTACTCGGATATTTCCGCTTCGGACACCGGCCGGCAGTGTCCCGCTCCTCAGGCCTCGTCCAGCGCATCTTTGAGCTACGGTTATCCCTTCGGAAACCCCTATTACGGCTGTAGATTGTCTCATTCGCACAACGTGAACTTGCAGCAGAAGCCCTGCACGTACCACCCCGCAGAAAAATACGCCGAGCCCAGCACGGCGCTGCCCACGGAGGAGCTGTCTTCCAGGGCGAAAGAGTTTGCTTTTTACCCGAGTTTTGCCAGCTCGTACCAGGCTGTTCCTGGATATCTGGACGTGTCGGTGGTGCCCAGTATCAGTGGCCATCCCGAGCCGCGGCACGACGCGCTGATCCCCATGGAGGGCTATCAGCACTGGGCTCTCTCAAACGGCTGGGACGGGCAGGTGTACTGCTCCAAAGAGCAAACGCAGTCGTCTCATCTTTGGAAATCACCATTTCCTGGTAGGAACGATATTGTTTATTCGTTGTAAACGGACTGACAATTCACGTTCGTTCAGCGACGACCTTTATTACCTTTTGGGCTTTTAGTGCAGTGCCATCACATTAAGAAAGCTATTGCAGATATTTTCATTCTGCTTCTATGTTATTGCTCTGTGTATTTATTTATTTTTCTTTTTTTATCGTATTGGATTGCCAATATCAAAGAACGGAAACTCTAAATCAGCCGAGTAAACATGCAAGTACCGAGCCTCATGTCACTTTCCATAGGTCGTTTATGGACTCGAGTGTAGACTGTGATGTTCAGCTTGACATTAACCAAATCATCCTGCATTTTGTCAGAAGTATACGTAAAGTGACATGCACATACTTAGTTCAAGGATCTTTAAAGTTGCACGAGCCTTCGGTGCTCATGATAAATTCAGAAACGGAGCATTTAGGCTGCAGTTCCCCCCCGCGGACTCATATGATAAGTGTTGTTCCGCTTCGGTCACGTAGAGCAGAATGGCACTCCAGGAGATACCTTTGCCCCGTTTGACTCAGTGACTCAGCGAGCCTGCTGTGTTTGCATTGTGCCAATAAATTGCATCGCCCCTGCAACGTGTCCACTGTCTTTTCCATACATTAATTTGTCTAATTGCATTGCATGCGTCATTACAGTTGACCTTAACCGTTTGTGTCACGCACTGCACGCACAACGCGCATGATATTTGATAATGGACACGAAAGCCCGAGCAGTATGCAGTTTTACAGAGTGTTTACTAGACTCCTTCTTTTACCTTAAGGCTTTATTATCATTGTGGAATCTGCAGCTATTTATGTTGTATATGGGGGTCTTCTTAGAGCGTGATTAGGCTTCCCACTTTATACTAAAAACCACACAAGGGCACAACAAGCCACGCAGGTACTGGCACGCCGTCAGATGGGCGCGCACACATCCACAGAATCACAGGCACGCGCTGTCCATGTCCCCGTCACATACTATGCACGCGCACTTACAAGGAAATGAATCCCACGCAGAACTCTATTACGTGCCGGTATAAACTCTACTAATCTATCCTCAGTTTAAATACATTTAGATAATAATAATCAGAAGAACAATAATGGCTATGGTGGTGCTTCAATATCCATTAGCCTAAGTTAAGATCTACAGTAATCTGCAGAACAACTGTAACAAAATATGTTTGGAAAATTGCACGAGGGTAAAAAAAAAAAGCTTCATGCCTGACAGCTTCCCACTATTTCTCAAGGTGCTGCCGTGCTTGTCCTGTCATGTTCGTCACTGTCTTTCGTGCACGCAGCTCCAGCCTGGGAAACAAAAAGAGTGTAATCCCCCAGACTTTACTCACTTGAACAATTAAAAAGTTTCCCATAGCCAAAAGGCTCAAGGGCTTCTGGTAGAGAAAAAAGAAAAAAAGAAAAAAAAGAACAAAGAAAAAATATGGTTGAGGGCAAACTTGTCTAAATTTAACTGTCTAATTAATCATTTGCGTATCAATGAAAATTAAGTGCAACGTGTGTCATCATTTGATGATTAAGAGGTGTTTTTTTTTCAGATTTCAGT
>KV751364.1:1951691-1976600 GCA_001698575.1 Mola mola
CACACTGTACAGAGTAGCCTATGCAATATGCATTCGTGACTGTAAATAGGCGTATGTTGAATTTCCTTTCCTCTGTCCCTGCTGCTACTTTCAGTACACTTTAACATACAAACTTCAACAGCTTTAACGCCAACACTCGTTAAATTATTGGCTTCAAAAAACATTGGTGCTTTGGTTTCCACCGAGTGGAACAGATTGTTGGCCTGTGTATCATTAATATAATACCTATGAAATAAACAGAAACGTGTAGGCAACACTGTGACTCTGTGCTTTTTGTGCGATCATCGTCATGACGCTCCTTGCGACGTTCGCTCCCTCCGAAAGGTGCCCGTGAGTCACAGGCCGTGGAAATACCGTGTAACCTCAGACTGTCGGCTATTATGCATGACATTAGCACGGTTTTAGCTCGTGTTTATGGCGGGTTCGGGCTGATACACACATTTGCTGTGGTAAATACGGCGGCGCTTGTGAAAGTGAGCAGTGCCGGCGGGCCTACACGGTTTAGTTATTTTTTTTTTTCCTCCCTCCTTCTTAAGGTTAGATGGCTCTTTTAAGATCGTGTTTGCATTTTAGCCAGCACTTCTCAAACGAGGACAGAGAGCCGGGATGTTGGAAGTGCGGAGAAAGAGAGCAGGGCCGATAAGCTCTTTTAGTGCCCACTAAATGGAATCGCCACTCTTGTAGTCTAGACACAGCCATAAAGGCAGAGGCACTGAATGGCGATTTTTTTTTTCTCTTAATTGCACCGTCTGTTCGAGGGGAATGGCCTTCACTTCCGCAGTAAATAGTAAACAAGAGAGGCTCGATGTCCGAGAGGGAGGTAAAAAAAAACAAAAAAACTCCAAAGAGATGTCGACATGAACTCGGTCTCTGTGGTGTGCAACGTCAATCCAAGCCCCAGCCCCCTCAACCCCCTCTCTGCACGTCGCCGTCATGTTCACCATTGTTCCAAACTCAAGACTGGGAGACCGGAGCGAATCCGCATTTTTTTTGTCAGCGTGGAGTTTTTGTTTTTTTTTTAATACCATGTAAGTTTAATTCATATATAATCTCAGAGTGATTAAACATATGTTGAAATGTAAGTGTTTACCGCGCCGGTGTTGCCGAGCATTTAAAAAAACAATAGTACTGAATCTGGACCGGCTCTGCACATCGCTTAAGAATAAATGACCGTCGACCGAGTGGAGCGATTGTTATTAAGAGATGGCGAGGGGATACGGAGGCATAATTGGTCGCTTTTTGTGTATCCGTGCGTGTTCTCGTGCAACCACCGTGTGCACGACGATTGCACGTGTGCATTAAGCACAATTTATAATTCAATGTAGTCTTTGAACTTCAATAATGTCAAGGCCTTCACCTTTAACCCGCTGCAATAAAGTGGAATCAAGGAGCCCCTTTGGGCCGGAAGCGTGTGCAGCGGCGGAACGGGCCAATGGGAGTGAGCGGGAACACAAAGTGGAATGTGTAACGCAGACCAACTTTGACCTCTCGCGTTAAACTACAGCAGGTAACTTTGCCAGCTTTAGCACGCCCAGTAAATACACTTTATTGTCCTTGTAAAGTGTATGCCTTTTTACGCACGGGGTGCGCCAAAGCCTGTTGGTATAAACTGTACTCCTCTAATTGTATCAAGGCAATTGTGGCGTTGCATGAAGGCAAAAACAAACAGGTTTGCTGTCGGAATGAAACTCGCCATGTCTCTGTGAGGTGAAAAACGGGCCACATTCTCCGTGCGTTCTTTGATTCCTCGCCCACGACGCGACTCCTGTCCCTCGCGGGCGCCACTGCCGTGCTTGCAACTCAAGAGAATTCCCAACTCCGACTTTGCATGCGTGATATCTGTTCTCCTGCTGGTTGTGATGAACGTTAACGTTTCCACCAGTTTGCACTTAATGTACACAAAAAGAAAGGGGACATGTGCGGTTTCTATCCACGTGATAGGCCGGCGCGTATGTGAACGGCAACGCTGTAGGCATTTTCTATTTTTCCTGAAGGATTGACATCAGGGTCAATCTGCATATGTCCGTTTAGCATGTGGAGGAGCAGGGATGTGCCCTGACAGAGGAACCAGCGGAGATCTAGACTGTGAGAGGCCCTCTCTCGCCACACCCACCAACCTTGGCCCTGGGACTGTGGCGGCGTGTAATTTGTAGCCTGGGTTTCTCCGACACCCAACGTCACTAACGCAGAGCTCGGCGGAGCTTCCTGCCAATGAGGTCGGTCGGCCACACGGGGGCCAGGAGCCAGATCCCGGCCTGTGCACGGTTGTTCTTTCTTCAACGGGATCGTGAAAGGCGCTCGGTGAAATCAGAGTGGTATTATCGTAGCCAGAAAGCCCGGGTGTGTTACAGAGGGACCGCGCGATCTGCCGGAGCGCAGCTGCTGGCTCCCCTCGGTCCGGGTCAGGCATTGGTGCAGCGCGGAGGGAAAATGGCGGCGGGCTTTATGTAGACATTAAAGGGAGAAATGAAGGAGGGGGTATAAACCAGGTGGATTTCCATCTATGTAATATAAGAGATTTCATTAAAAAAAAAAAAAAATATAAATTTTATTTTTCAATATTTTAAAAAAAAAAAAAAATATAAATTTTATTTTTCAATATTTTAAAAAAAAAAAAAAATATAAATTTTATTTTTCAATATTTTAAAAAAAAAAAAAAATATAAATTTTATTTTTCAATATTTTAAAAAAAAAAAAAAATATAAATTTTATTTTTCAATATTTTAAAAAAAAAAAAAAATATAAATTTTATTTTTCAATATTTTAAAAAAAAAAAAAAATATAAATTTTATTTTTCAATATTTTAAAAAAAAAAAAAAATATAAATTTTATTTTTCAATATTTTAAAAAAAAAAAAAAATATAAATTTTATTTTTCAATATTTTAAAAAAAAAAAAAAATATAAATTTTATTTTTCAATATTTTAAAAAAAAAAAAAAATATAAATTTTATTTTTCAATATTTTAAAAAAAAAAAAAAATATAAATTTTATTTTTCAATATTTTAAAAAAAAAAAAAAATATAAATTTTATTTTTCAATATTTTAAAAAAAAAAAAAAATATAAATTTTATTTTTCAATATTTTAAAAAAAAAAAAAAATATAAATTTTATTTTTCAATATTTTAAAAAAAAAAAAAAATATAAATTTTATTTTTCAATATTTTAAAAAAAAAAAAAAATATAAATTTTATTTTTCAATATTTTAAAAAAAAAAAAAAATATAAATTTTATTTTTCAATATTTTAAAAAAAAAAAAAAATATAAATTTTATTTTTCAATATTTTAAAAAAAAAAAAAAAGAATCTAAATTATATGCTTCAATATGTTCAAATAAACGATCAAAAGACTCAAAATGTGGGCTGTTTTGGTTACTGACGAATAAGATTCGCTCCTTTAACGTAAGCAAGAGTGCATCCTTATAATGACAGGTTTTTCTTGGCTTTGGAAATAAAAAAAATATTTTGCTTTATGAAAAATCTGAAACGTTCTACAGGGAAAATGTAAAAAATTAAAGATTTCTTTTGGGGGGGATATTGTTTCTTTGGGATTTAAGTTGAACATAAAGTTGTAATTTGTGCTTCTGAATGTGAAAACAGTGCAGAGGGGTTCCTGGTTTTCTCCTGCAAATACTAATCAATAGGTTACAGACTGTGGGATGGTGTTATGCTACAGTGTGCTGGCCACGTCTCAGCACCTATCCTGTTCTATTGGGCTATAAAACAGTTCGACGCTGTAAAACGAGCAGCTTCAACGTGCTGCAACCAAATAAGTCGCGAAACAATTAGATTTACATGGTCTCATTGTATATGAATTTATACTTGCCCTCGAGCTTAAGCTAAATGTAATTTATAGCAAGTTTTGAATTAGATAAGGTGCCTGGAGTGTGTGTGTGTGTGTGTGTGTGTGTGTGTGTGTGTGTGTGTGTGTGTGTGTGTGTGTGATGTGGTTGGTAATACTTTGCGGCTGCAACTGCGTTCTTGTTTTATTTTTTTTTTAATTAAGAATTCACGTAATTCCAATATCATAATTTGACAACGCGTTGAGTGGACGGCACCGTGAAAGACGACTCAAAGCAGAAACTTTAACATCAGGACGGAATTGTTTTTCAAGGTGGTTCCCAGGAACAAATGCGTCGTGTTGCCCCACTGGCTATAGTCCAATTAGGAAACCCGCTCCTCGTGCTTTCTTTCCCGCAGCAGTCGACACCAGTGGAACTACCTGTTCGCAACACAATAACAGCCCCCAGGGACCGAATTAATTGGACGACGATTTAGTGGGGAAAATGCTGGCTGTAGTTTGGACCAGCGTAAAGAGCAGGGTGAAATACTGCCGCAGTCGACGTCGACTCCGTGTGTGCATATATATAATATATAAAATATATATTTCAAACTACTCCGAAGGAAGGATTTTCTTGAAATTATTTGCCTAAATGACCAATTATGAGGTTTGTGGGAAGGCTTATAAAAATCTGTGCGAAATTAGGAATAAATAGCTTTAAATACTTCTGCTGCTGTTGATGCTCATTGACCCATAAACACACGCGGGACTGATTAGACCCTTAAATGACATTTTGTGTATTAGTCTGTAGGGGGGAAGTCATTTTTTTCAGCAGCTGTTCGCTGCTCTCGGAAAAATATAGTCTGTGGGCAATTTCGTGGGATTGTTACAGTCCGACCTGTGAAATTCCAATGGTGTGCTATTCATTTTGTGCCATCATAAAGATCCACTGTCCAGTGTGTCAGCTCATGGTATCGTTCCTGGGACACCGCTCGGTCTGAAATAACACCAAGGGGTCACGTCTGTTCCTCTTATTTCAGGTATATCTCGATGGTGAACTGTCAGAGAGCGTGACACCGGTGCTGGAGCAGCCCGTGTCTTGGGAAACTTAAGCATTATTCGGCGGCTCGGCGCTAGCCTGCAGGCTAGGTGTGAACGTGTCATAAAGCGGCTTGCGTGCGCGTTGGGTGTGTGAGTGTGTGGCGCGGTATTAATGGGTCTCTGCGTGAAGGAGAATGGATTAAAGGAAGACGGGGTGCGATGCAATCCTGCATGATAAATGTATAAAAACAACAACAAAAGAAAAAAATCTGCATTTTTCTATTAGAATGTGTCATTCTTCGCCTTTAAACAATGGCACAGCCATTTTATACCGTCTCGTATGGGTCTTCTAAAGAATTCACCAATGTCTTGTGTTTTACACACCCACACTATCCTCCCGTGGTTCCTCAATCAGCCTGGAAGCTACAACAGAGTGAAAAACTGAACAGGCATTCTTTTCATCAAGGATCTGCAGTTTTGATCGGTTACGCATCTTTCATGAATGCGGGGAGTGTTGAGAATGACCACAAACACACTGGGTATCGGTTGCCTTAAGTTTATTATCTGAATTTATTTCACATACATTCTACATATCCCAGAGACAAAGGTGCGCTGGCACATGTGCGCACGCAGACCAACACTGATAAATGCATCTTGGCCGTGCCTTTGAAAATGAGCCTGAGGTGGACACACACACACACACACACACACACACACACAGACAGACAGACGCGCACACACGACTTGCAGGCACGCAGGTATTGATAGAGGCTGAGTTCCACCACCATTTTAGACTGAATCTCAACGCAAGCCCCGACTTTCTGTAATATTTCACAAATGTTTGCTGTAGATCTGCTGTTGAGTTGCAAAGTCAACAAGACGCCTCATTCATTTTCTGCTCAAGGGACTCCTTTTATACAAATATTTAGCTGCTCGCAGCCTCGCGGCCCTTAAAATACGCATTAGTCATGCTGTATTATCATATCCCGTGTTTTAAAATGGTAATTAAGCAGTAGAAATTATACAGAAAATATTGGGCTGTATAAGCTTTAGGCTTTATATAATGTATATACTAATGTACATAAATATTATCCGTATTATTTCCGTGTGACTTGACTTTCAACGCATATATAGAGAAGATCTAGAGCACTTGTGCTTGTAGCTGCTCCATTGTTTGGCCCGGATGAGCGTCCTGACTGCAGCACAACACAGGATGCAATAAACACTGTGGAACTGGGCCTAATATGACGACTGGGACAATACGTGCGACGAGGGATAAAAAAACCAACCTAATTCATCACACGAGAGACAGTTTGATACTGGAGGTCATCCTGTCATAACACCATCACTTGTCTCGTGTGTTCAAAATGAGTTATTTTGGATTAAATCTCAGTTTAAGCAGGCAAACTAAGAGGAACTAACAATTTCACTGTATTCCTGCCACGCAAATAGCCTCGGTTTGTTTGCGCACATCGCAGTATTTCTTCAAATTATTGCCAATGGATCACACTTTTAAAAATGTTTTCATCTGAGAGTGACAAATCAACACTTACGAAGAATGCGTATAACATATGAATAATTTTTTGGGAGGGTTAGAAAAATTTATAGCCTCCTAATAAACCTTTTCTTGTGTGTGCAAAATCCTAATTCACGAGCGAGGCGTAGTAAATTCCCACATCAGGTCTTGTTGGCCAGAGCTAGTCCAAGAAAGAAAAGTTAATAACAAGGCACACGCGAGGAAGATTCTGAACAAACCACAACCTTACGAGTAGAAACATCGTGAAACTACTGAAGAAGTTGTTTATTAGATGCTTGGAGTAAACTGAAGCAAAAGAAGAAGAAATATTACACTTCACTTTACACCACAATAATAAACAGCTTTACGGGTCCGTATTCCAGCGTCTAGTTAATATTGTTTAGCACGTTTCAAGAAGAACTTGGCTTGACTGGTTCTTGGATCTGGTTAAGGTGAACTAACTTAAATAACAATCAGTTCGATCTTTCACGTCAGATTCAGAACATATTGAAACAATAGGTTTTAGTTGTCATGTGAAAAATAAAGTAATGATATAAGTTTCCTTGATTATGGTAGCACGTTGACGCAAAAAGGAAGACGTACTTTGAGAGGAACAACAACAACGTCAAATTTAGGTCACCGAACATTCGATGTTGGGGCTCTTGGACAAGGTCAAGGTTTGCAACCAGTCTGCAGTTTGGCGACTCTGACCAGTAACACACCTGTGTACATCTTACCTTGCTACATCGATGGCAACAACAAAGCAAAAATCGATGAAAACAAACACAAAAAACACACAAAAGATACAAACCTCTTGTCTCATGGTACATCCTCGATGGCCTCATCGCCACGGCGGAGCGTTAATCACCTAGTGATCAGGTTGCTTTATTTTTTGCCAATGTTCAGGAATTAATTGAAGTGCCCTGGGAAATGCCTGCTGCTGCTGCAGCGGCCGTCCTTTGTTCCCACTGCTCCCGGCCTGACCGGCGCGCGGCCACTAGATGGCGCTCACGCTCCACCAAAAAGCCTCCAGCTCTCCCAACTTGACCGCGCTGACGTCACGCCCGTCTGGCGCACCAAGGCCAATTCCACGACGCTATTGGTCTGAAAATCACATGACATGTCTCCCAGCATCCATAATTACGTTACTGATATTCTTTTTTTGTTTTTCTTTTTGCGCCCCGTTCCAAAAGATGTCAGCAACCTACTGTCCCTATTCTCCTGGAGAAAGCCCGTAGTCCAGACCAGTGGGGCTCACCAAAAGACTGCTGTTGGTTTCCAAATGCAAAAATGTCATGTCCGAATAATATAGCACCCGGTAGTTTCCTGATGGATTCCTTGATGGGAGGATCATCTTCCTTTAGGGCTGAGGGTTATTCCAGCAATCCTGGAATCTACATCCACACTGCTGCAGAGTACAAATATTCAGTGATGAGAAACACTGAGAAGGTCGGACCATCTTCACTCTCCAGAAGAGACGGAGTTCCTCCGCTCAGCGGCTTCCAGGATGCGCCCTACCTGTCAACACAGCTGGCCGCATGGACCCCCGGCTCCAAAACCAGCAGGGACCAACAACCTGTTGCCCAGTGTTTACAACCCTGCTCGTTTCCAGTGGGCAGCGTCAAAGAGGAGGCGTTTTGTTGCCTCTATCGGGATGGCAGCAATAAGAGGAAACAGACAACAGAGTCGGCTACTTACATCCGGCTTGGAGACAATAGCTGCCGGCCTGAGCAAACTGCCACCTCGTCCGGAGGCTGTTTTCAGGTGTGCAACGGAGAGAAGCCACAGCAGGACGACCAGCAGTTCCCCTCCGGGTTCTCTCTTGTTGACTTGGGGTCATCTGTTGAGTCAGCAACAGAAGCGCCAATAAGTTCCGGCAAATCGGCGCAGGAGGCAGCAAGAGAGCTTTCAAAGACAGATGAGAGTCAGAGCAGGAAGCCAGAGAAGGCCACGAGTGACAGCTGCTCAGATAACTCGGACGAAGAAATAAAAGGTAGACTACTGTTATACCCCCGCCCTCCTCCTCTCGGACATACACGCCGTTCTCCGAGAAATGTAAAAACAGATGCAGATGATCTGAATTTGTCGCAATTTGTGTCACGCGTGCGTGCGCTGCGTCATGGCGCGACGGTGCAGACTAGCTGCGTCTGGAAACCGTTTGCGGTTTGATGGGCCTTTGGCAGCCTCGGCCCGCAGGATTGTGGTGCCCGTGGCATTTAGCCCCCTTCAATTAATGTGAGCTGGGGAGCTGATATAAACACGCACACACACACACACACACACAAACACACGGACCTTTTTTTGTCTCACTCTTTCTCCTGTGATTCGTTTACAAGTGTGAGACGTGACCAGCAACATCATTTCACGGTTTAGATCCGTCGTGTTAAGCCAAAATAAAATTCTGCGTATTAAAATAAAGCACAATTAAATCACGGCATCAGATTTAAGAAAGTTTGAATGTAAATACTTTTGCACTTATAGGTATGGGTGCAAATACACTTCAGGAAAACTCAGTCTACGTTTTGTTACCTTGTTGATTCACTGAAGGTTCGCGTCTGATCATATTGTTTCCTTCTTTTGCTTTGTTATAACAGGGAAATTTGATCAGAACTAATCCCATTTTCCCTTTGACGAAACTACTATAAAGTCTATGTTTAATTGTGGACTTTAATAATTACGCTAATCGATTTTTTTAACCGGCATGTTTATTAAATGACAACGATCGATTGGTTGCCTTCTTGAATCGTATTATTTTTAAGTTATGTAAATCATTATTAGTGATAATAACCCAATATGAAAATTACTCTCAGTAATGGTATTATTAGCATCATTATTAATGATATGTGTATTCGGCCTACTACTATTAGAATTAGTGTTATTGTTTCTGAATTAAATAAAAAGATGACAAATTAAACCGACGCCACTAGAACCCCCTCTGCTATTTTCTTCCAGTCTTATTTACAGTTTGAGTTTGTTTGTAATTTACAGAGGTACCGAAAGGTTTCCTGCACGATGGCCAACGTGCTCGTCTCATTTTGTTTTAGTTTTGACTGACGGAGATCGGGCGGTCTTTTGGCTGTTGTGTGCGCGTGCGTGTCATGTTACTGAATTAAATGTTTTGGAAATGATTAAATGTGTGCCACCGACTGGGCGTTCTCATTAGGGTAATTATTACTGTAACTCGCATGTGTGTGTGTGTGTGTGTGTGTGTGTGTGTGTGTGTGTGTACCAGAGGCGTTATTGAGACCGCAAACTAATCAAGAAATTAACTGCATGCGCAGCAATGTGATTTTATATGCTGCCACACACATTTCTTGGTCATTTGTCTTGTTTATTTAATTTTTAATGTGCTGTTGTGGTACAGAGAATTCCTTTTGTTTTTGGATTAACTTTAGATTTTTTTTTTTTTCCACGTGGCGTCTGTGCGCAAAGGTAATACAATTTTATGGGAGTCTGAGGTCCATCTTAGACAAAAGAAATGCTTACACCCAGCCTTGCACCGTAGTTTAATTTCGTCTTATTATTGCTGTGCACAGCGCACAAAAGCACTGCTCGGATGTGGGACGTTCATTTATTCAAGGGAGAGTCACTGAGGGTCCACACACAGGTAAAACGGAAAGCTCTATGGACGATCTATTTGGACAGAAGCCTATCAAATATCATTTGAGATATGGGCGTGGACGTTGCATCCTATGTAGTGATGGTTAATATAGCTGCATGTGAGTTCTGCACAAGATTGCTGCCCGGGTTTGGCCACAGCCGCTCATTGTGGTGTTGCTCTTCCTCCCTTAGATGACACGTCGGCGGAAAAGACTACGAGAAACTGGTTAAAAGCCAAGAGTGGTCGGAAGAAGCGGTGTCCCTACACAAAGCACCAGACGCTGGAGCTGGAGAAGGAGTTCTTGTTCAACATGTATCTGTCTCGGGAGCGCCGCCTGGAGATCAGCCGGAGTATCAACCTGACCGACAGACAGGTCAAGATCTGGTTCCAAAACAGGCGCATGAAGCTCAAGAAACTCAACAGGGAGAGCCGAGAGAGGGAGCAGAGTGTGGTTTATAACTACTCCTGAAGATTCCCTCCCTGACCACACGTACATTCAAACACACACACACACAAACACTGATTTACACGCACACACACACACACACACACACACACACGCAGACACTACAAGCACAGATACAGACACACCCTAAGCACGTGCCATCTTAATGTTGTAATGCAGTCACATGTCATTGAGAAATTCTTTTTGAATGCCCACACACCTACACACGCTCACACACACACACACACGCACACACACACACACACACACACTGCGTGCCTTCCCATATAAGCTCCAAAACGCTGTGACCTGCAGACCAGACTTGAGTTCCAGGTGAACACTACAGCAGCACTGGAACAGTGAGGCACAATTCCCTTGCAGTGATAATAATAACGTGATCCAAACCAAAGGAGGAGGCACTCTCGATCAGTCTATAAATAACACGTGGCATGCAAGCAGTTACACCTTGCTCAGCCGTAATAAGTGTTTCAACTTGTGCTGCTTCTTCGCTGCTGTCTGTTGGCACAGTCGTACAGTGCGCGGACACAAACGAAATTGAGCTATGTCACAGCAAACCACTTCAGAACTAAACAAAAAGAAAAAGAAAACAACAACCAAAAAAAAAACAGGAATGGAAAGGTATTACCAGCTTAGTCCTGCCTCTGGTATAGCAGTGAAAATGAGAGGGAGGAAGAGACACTGCGGATGAGAGAAGGACATCAAGGCACTTTTAATAGAAGTGAGAGACCGTAACGTTGATTTAAATATTATCCAGGTGACCACAGTAAGTCAAGGTCATAAAATTCTAATGTCAGGTTCGCCTTGGAAAGCGTTGGGGGTGGATTTTATGATCTGCAAATATAATGTGCTGCAGCAGTAAAGATGCGTTTAAAGGTGTGTGTGGAGGAGGGCTAATCCACACAGCAGACACCGCAATGTGCACGATCCAGCCGAGACGCTGGCCTTTGGAGGGAGAGCTGCCGCCTTCACCCAGGATGATGGGAGCTCCGTGGCCGCAGGAGATACGGGAGACGATGGATAACAGGGACCAAGACGGCTGCGGGAACAATGATGACCACACGCATCATGGCAAACACGTGGATAACAGGTCGCACTGGGAAGCCGTCTCCAGGAAGCAACTCAAGGTAGGACTTACATGGTTCTTATTTGCTGTTTTGGAAAGTGTGCCACAACTGTCACTGGAGCCCTTGACAGCTCTCGTGGCGAGCATTGCGCACGCCTGCACACGTTCATATGTTTATACTGAGCTGTTGTTATTCATCAGCGGGCTGCTGGCTCATTTTTTCCCCCCCCGTTTCTTTCCCGCTTGCTTCTTGCTTGCTGAATATTTTGCATCATAATTGCGGATATTTAACTTTTGACTTTGCTTATTTGGCGCACGAATGCAATTTGTGGAATTAGAAACGTTGCGTTAATGGAGATGCAAGAAACAAGGAAAGGCATGCGTTGCCAAGCTGTGTGCAGACAATTTACAGAAATTAGCCTCATTGCAGATGTTGCAGCCTAGATCATAGTGCATAGTTGGATTGTGGTTGTACTCGCCTGTCCTCTTTGTGCTGGATCGTGTTAATCCTCATTGTCCTTTCCATGGATTTTAACCCCCTTTTGCGCGAAGCTGAAGCGTGGTTTAGGTAGTTTCATGTTGTTGGGGTTGGCTTCCTGGCTCGGCAACAAGAAACTGTCTTGATTACGTCAGTTCGTCTTCATCAAGGGCACAATGTCCGCTGAATTACCCCCGATAGTCACCTACGTCGCCGCAAATGGCATTGTAAATGAACTGAGCTGCAATTCGTCGGACACAGACGTTTCCTCTGCTTGCTGTTGTTTTGTGGTGGGCTGTAAAAGCTTCTGAGGCTCTCAGAGGGAGAATAGGTTGTAAACAATGCTGGGTGAAGTTTTAGACTTGGATTGCATCTGTCAGCTTCTTCGTGATGGTCTCTATGGAGAGATTGACATAGTTCCCGTATCTGACGAATGATTCCATAACAGGAAGTAGATGCATGTTGACGTTTCCATGAGATGAGCGTATGTCTCCACTCTTCTAATTTTATACTGACTAGTTGCACGACATCATTAGAAGCTGAACAACTTGTGTACACTCTCATACCATTTTGTTAGAAGTCACATTAAATTGAAGCCTATTTATATTGGAGTAAAACATCATTTCAATTAATTGAGCTGCTTAATCTGTTCATATAACAGGCAGTTTTTATCTTACATTTGTCGTACAGTAACGTTTGAAAATGTAGTTTTGCGTCTTCCTGTTCCGCTAAAGAACTTCCAATTCTTGTCCATCTCACATTAATTTATTATATTGCTCAATTAAGACCCACATTTATCAAAGGGCTGGGATACAGCTAAACATGCTTCCATGTTATTACAAAAGCTTCACTCTTAAATGGTATTGTAGCCCCGCACCACTGCATTATTAGACTGTCACATATGGCTGATGTTATTGATTCATTATAGCACACCTGGTTGATCATCTGTGTGGGATACGCCTTTATCAATCCATTTGAGTATATTGAAACAGTAATAGTAATAGTAAATAATAATTTGCCAAGGTAAAGGTCTGCAGGAAAGCCATCATCCTATAAAAGACAATAACTTATTTTTAGAACAGTTTGTTCTAGAGGCGCAATCAGCATCTTTCCTGCAAGAGAGACTCCAGTGTTTATACTGGACACTGTTTCCCTTTGTTTTCTCGACCCCCCCACTGCCTTTGGCGGCAGTGCAACTGGAAGCGACAGTCTGGAATCCAAAGTCACTTTCATTCAGCGCAGTGAATGAGCGTCTCCTGTGGAATGCATCTCTGACAAAGACTTTACAGCGCTGGAAACAGCCCCGAGAGCAACTCGGATTCACCCCAAAACCATATACGCATAAAGCCATTTATTTTCACTTTGTAGTGGCGCACAGGAACTGAAGGCCTTTAGGCGCCCACTTCCGTGGGACAGCTCAAAATGTGTTAGCGCAACTGGCAGGATCAGACATGAGCCAAACCGGCGAACGGCCTTTCTGTTTCTCTGCTCTCTCTGACATGCATCATTCGGTTTTTATATCACAGAAAGAGGAACCAGAGTAAAACAGCACAGAGAAAGATTTTTTTTTAAGACGCCAAGGTGGTAGACAAACCGGAAGACGAGGGGTCAACCTGTTTTGTTTTTTCAAAATTTTATTTATTGGGATTTTTTTTTTTTAAATCTTAAACTCGGAGGCGACATTGATATAAAAATGTGCCTTTTAAAAATATTTTTTTTTACAAGTGTTGTGTGGTTTGGAGCTGTAAACACAGAAAATTCTGGCACAGAACTCTGTAGGCAATAACTTGCTTTTATTTCAGTGGATCGCGATCACTGTCACACAGATAATCCTCCTTACAAAATCAGTTTCTGTTGGACGAGATCTTTACCATTGCTGCAGGCCTATGAGAATCCCGATCAACCGTCATTTTACGAGCTGTTGAGCTAAGAGACGGAGATATTTCATTTGTTTCTTAAGTCGTCTGTAAAGAAGATGTGTAAGTCGGAGGTGTATTCGGTGTAACATTGCTGTTATCCTGGAGAAGACAGTAACGCAGTTCGAGTGTACGGATTATTCTGTGGCCCTTCACCATGTCACACTGTAACCCTGGGTTCTGTGCAGCACATGTGACGGTATCAATAACACGTGAGAGCCACTTTAATTTTTCCCCACGTGCAAAGAATAAGCACATCGAATATAATCCAAATGTTGCTGGATGGAGCGTCAATTATATTTAACTGCGCACTGTGTTCGTGAGAGAAAGGCCCGTTTGAGCTGGAGGTTGATGGGGGACGAAAATTGCCGCGTATGACTGTTAGTTGTTGTGCCTACCTTTTCGAGGAACATTTTATTTGATGTCTTCATTATAGGTGTCTCCAGCATGCGGGAGCTCTGCCCCTGCATGTGTGATACACGAAAGTCATGGCACAAGTTAATGAGTTTAAATCGCTCACTCAGCAATGACACAAGTAGGTTGCGCTGATGGATGGAAGAGCAACATTTCTGCGGATTTCAGAACATAAATCATTTTCACCATAACAAATAAATTATTGTCTGTCGATCTCTCTCCTCCGGTGTGATCTATGGTCGTAGCGATTAAAATAGTCATCTGCACGTTTTGCCTGAAGATATGAAGATATGTTGATCTTTCAACGTGCGTCTAAAGTCGGACTTTTGATTAAAGCTTTTTATTTTCAGCGTCAGTCACTGCGGCAGCGACAAGACACAAGGACTCTTGCTCAGTGTTGTGTTTTTACCCGTTTGCGCCCGCTGCAAACGCAGGCACGTCTTCTGCGTGGTGCTGCCCTTCCCTTTGCTCTCTAATCGCGTATTTCTTCATTTTTTTTGAACGGAAATCTGAACCACTGAGGAATGGAGGACAGGTTTTCTAAGCCTACCGTGGCATCAGGCAAGAATCGTCTTAAAAGTGCAATGAACCCGGATTCAAAATGTTAAAACACTTCAGTTCGTCACTAAATTATACCAAATGAAAACAAGAAGTTGGAGAAGGATAGAAGAGAAAATCTATGGATGGAGGGCAACCAATGGCATACGTGGCCAACTGTAAAACTGTAAAGTTTCATAGCCTTTAGGCGTGCACTTTTTTTGTAATCTTTATTTCATAACTTGCTGACATTGTCGTTACATATTTATATACAGTATTTCCCTGACATTTTGCATTTCCAGGCAAAATGTTAAACAATAGGGGAAAATGTGGAAAGTCTAGTGGTGCAATTCGTCCGTATCATCTCGGTTAGTAGGAAGAAAAGGATAGAAAAAAAAACAAAAACAAAAATGTTTAGTTATGTAATCGTTTTATTTTTGCAACACAACACACACTTGTAACATGCAGTTAAAATAACACTTGTCATTAACAGACACACACTCAACATACAAATACACATCGTTACGGGAGTAACAGTACAGAACGTTGGTCTGCAAAGGATGATTCTCTGCATTACATTCGACCTGTGATTTGTATTTATGATACAGTAATAAATGTTTTTTTTGGCACGGTTTCATTCTAATATAATGGCAGTAGTAACCTAGAATAAAAAAAACTTAAATAAAAAGAGAAACACCGCTTTAAAACAGTCTAATTTAAGATCTGGCAAAAAAAAAAAAATAATGTAGGAAATGAATAGCCTAACTGTGTTTAAGCCATTTGTTTCTGTTCACATGTGTGTGCATACAGCCCTTTGACTCGGTATAGACTGGCGCATTCATCAGCACACACCAGGATACCGGGTCGAGGTCTGGTGTCTGGCCTTCTAAATTTCATGGTTGAATCTGAACTCAGCACACACGCCAAACATCGCACTTCGCAGGTCACGGCGTGAGTTCCGCGTCTGAACGGTCAAATTGGATCCGTTTATTTCCAAGTGTAGAAAAAAAAAATGTTTTGACCCAATTTGGGTTAAGCCTAGGCACATTGCTGATGTCATTTGATCCCTATACGTTGGCGATGACGGAGGCGAGGATTGTGTTCAACTCTAAACGTTTTAAGAGTTTAGCCTATTACAAATATTAGATTACACACTGGCATTTATTTCGAAAGGTTATGAATGTCATATCTTATTTCTCCCAGTTAGAACCAGTTTGAGTTACCTTCATCATACGTGCGGCTTGTTCAGCTACACCACTATATTTTTACTTTTGTGAGTGACAGGTTTGCACAATATTTTATTAGTAACTGGTCATTAGGTCAGCAATTATTAAATTCAGTGCATTTTTTGAATCACTCTTCCGGTGGCAACATAAAAAAACCCCCACTTAAACAGCAAAACAAAGAAATCACAAAACATCATCAAACATAGCAACCAAAAACAGCCTACAACAGCGCGCGCACACAAAAAGCATTTATACGCGCACTGTATAGCTGCACACACGTAAGGTGTCACAGTCATTCAAAATATAGCCTATACAGGTTGTAACGTGCAGCTTTAAGAATTCCTCCGTGCGCAACCATGTTGTTATCTACCTTGCACAGCCCTTACACACTCTGTTTTATACTCATCATCTGATTTGTGACACTGCTAGCTCCTGTTAGAGCTACTTTTTGTCGCATATTCGCCATCATTGCTGCAGCTCCGCGCAGGCGTTCAGGGTTGTTTCGCGTCCTACTGAACGACAACAAGCGTGAAAGGGCAAAACGGTAAACTCCTGCTCTTAGATGCAACAGCAACTTTATCTTTGCTACCTAGGCTTCCTTCTCGTTAGCCCGTTAATGAGGCTTTTTACCTCCCCTGCGCCGCCGTCTCTCCTCTCCTCCCTGTCTCCGGCCTCTCTGATGCGAAGTGTTGCGCATGCACACGCTGACGGCGGTTTTTTACGCGTGCAACTCGGATGGAGCCTTATTAACGGCACGTTTATGAACAATCAAATGGTCCTCGTTAAAATTTATTGATGGGCATAAAAATCGCGAACGGTCACTAGCTGAATATAGCCCGATGGAGTGGGCCGCTTGTCAAAGAGTGTATCCCCTCCTCTCCTATCTATGCAGATCCCCATTCAGGAAATGTTTGCACACTCCGCTGTGCGCTCGTTAAAAATGTGCTAACTTTATTGTTTGTTAATCCCGCATCTCACATTTTCATTCCCTCCTTCGTCGGTCTCCTGTTGCCAATGTGGAGACTTCTCTCTCTATTTGCACGTATGTATTCCACAGGAAGTTATAAACCCCTATCTTTATTCAATGTTCAGCTGGTTTAGATAAAGAAGAAGCTGCTCAATAAACCTTTCAGTGCTGTAATACTATCCAAGGCAGAAACGGGGCTACGGGCTTTGCCGGACAGAGATTGATTACACCATCAAATAGTGCCCTGCTCGCTTTTAGACGAAACGTGCGCAGGTCTGTGCTTCGACTAGAGAGAGAGCCGCTCATAAAGCTGCCATGCATGTTGTTTTTAGGTAGAAATCTGGCCGGTGACGTTACCTCTAACATGTCCAAGAAAAGAGAGCAAGCGGGGGGTCGTTTTTTTAATCCGATATACGCGCCTTGGTATCCCAGGATAAGTGGCGCATTGATCCACTGTACAATTTTTGCGGGGGTAAATATAATCACGTGTCAGCGAGACAGCCAATAGCAGCCGCGGAAGCGTTGAGAAATAACTACCTGCCTTGATTGTTCTATGGCTAGATAAGAAAGTACACATACTCTCCATATAATAATCGGATGCATGTAAAAGAGTCCGGGAGGCTTCGACATGTCGACCACGGGTCCCATAAGTAATTATTATGTGGACTCTTTGATCAGCCATGAAAGCGAGGATGTCCTTGCTGCAACTCGGTTTTCGGCTCCCGGTTCGCACCCAGCCGGCCCTCGAACGACGTCCCTAGTACCGGAGTGTGCCGACTATCCTTCCTGCAGCTTCGCACCCAAGCCACCCGTCTTCTCCACGTCCTGGGCCCCTGTTCACTCCCAGACATCAGTGGCTTACCATCCTTACAGTCACCAACCGCACTTAGGCACAGACTCGAGGTATATGCGCTCATGGTTGGAGCCGATATCAGGCGCCGTGCCCTTCCATGGCTATCCGGGAAACAGTAGGCACTACGGGCTGAAGCCCGACACCTTTCCGGAGCGCAGAGCCGGCGAGTGCCTGGGCTCCAGCGGACGGACCTACACGGATTATCTGTACTGCTCATCCGCTGACATGCGGGACAAGACGCACCACAGTGTCCCCTCTCCCGAATCGGAGCTCGTGGCTTCAGGGAAACATAAAGACGAGAAGCCGGAGCTAGATCCCAGTAAGTTCAAGCTCCTACAATCTTATACGGCCGGTTGCTAGTCTTGGTTCTGAACTGTGTGGAGAAAAAAAACCCAAAACTGCTGTTGCTCAGAGCCATTTTAACGCACTGCTGTTTCATCTCCCCTGTTCGGCTCGGCTCCGAATCGCCTCTGCTAGGGCTGAAGCTATGGGAACGGTAAAAGACAAACGCTACGAGGCTGATATTGGGGCTATAAAACCAGACGGGGCTGTAAACATGGACTCAAGCCCACAAGAAGACGTTGAATTTGTAAGGGTGCCGCGTAAAGTGGCGACGACACCATGTCGTCTTTTTCAGGGAATAACCAGGTCTACGAATCAATACTCAAGGAAATTCCATATTTTCACGACCGTGAGTGAGCCTTGTCTTTACATGCAGCACAGCCGACCACCGGACCCGTTCTTTGTTTAATCCAGGCCCGGCGTGTGTCAGAATCACTCCGTATTTGACGCGCAGTGATAAAATAGGCTACAAAGAGACGCTACGCACATATTATGAAAACTTGCTTTCATTGCTGGGCCCAAAACGAATTCACATGACTCTCTCAGCCTTCTCGAGGAATTCAGGGAGATACTGGAGATCTTTCACCGCGGACCTGTAAAGGCTTGAACATCGGGCCGTTGTTTTTATGGGCCAATAAAGTGAATAAGCGCATTGGGTATTTTATGACGGCGTTACTCACAAGTTGAGGGGGAGCGAGAAGAAAAGTGTCGGGTTGGAGAGATAGAGGCTCAGAATCTTACCTCAAAATGTTCAGTCTCGCCTTATATTTAACGATAAACACCGAACGTGTACGATTTGACACAAGTTGGATTTGAACACCTGATCTGTTGCTGTAAACACACAGGCGCATTTTTAGGAAGGCTTTCTAAACATGAGGACGTCCCGGCGTAATGCCCCTATGTGTAATTTGCCCCCCTTTATTATTGTGTTTAATTTATGTTGTAATTGTTTTTATTGTGATGTTTATTTGCAGATAACCCCGTGGCAAATTGGATACATGCCCGCTCCACGAGGAAGAAGCGATGCCCTTACACAAAGTACCAGACTCTCGAACTGGAAAAGGAGTTTTTGTTCAATATGTACCTTACTAGGGACCGTCGATTCGAGGTCGCTCGGGTCCTGAATCTGACCGAGAGGCAGGTCAAAATCTGGTTTCAGAACCGGCGTATGAAGATGAAGAAAATGAACAAAGAGAAGGGCGACGGCAAAGAACACTAACGTGGACTGCGATCAGCAAATAACCCCCAGTAACCACATGGACAGCACAGATCCACCAAAAACACACACGGCGAACACCGTCTGCTTCTCTTTGTATTTATCACACGGTTGGATTTTTCTATCAAACCTAACTTCGAGGCTGTTTTGACGATGTTTGTTACTTTCCACACATTTGTTTCAAGCGTCAAAGGAAAAAAAAAAAGTTAGAGTTCTAAGGAGATTATTACATTCTAATTTCACTTAAACGTATATTTGTTTTTTTGTTGTTTTTTTTTAGTATGAAAATGATAGCCGTGCAGTTTAGACACGTAACACCTGTCTGAAGAGAAAGAATACTTGAATTCTTATGAATTTCGCAAATCCATAATTTATAATGTGAATGCTCTTCTTCCATGTTTACTTCCTTTGTACTTTGTTGTGCAAGTGTAGTATTTTGTACAGAAACATCTGCGATCGGACTTGCCTGTCTTGTGTTTTTGTGTAGTTGTTGTTGTATTTGTGTATTTTTTTATGTTTTATTTTTTTTGGGGGGGGGGGCTGTAGCCTACACGTTTGTCTATAGAGTGTAGATATAGATATTTGAAAATATAAACCTAACCAATAAGTTCTTTCACCCTGTTTTTCTTTGTGTCTCAACGTGTTTGTGACTAAAGGCATTGGAGTAAGAGGCACAACAAACAACCTCAGTCAGACAGATAAACTATTTTGTTGAATTGGAAAACACAGGAAGGTGGAATTGTCATAAATTGCTATAGGATGAGCTATATACTGCAAACAGAAATAAAAATCCTACTCACTCACTCGTGCTATGTTTCAGCCGTCGTGCAGTCGCCCACATGCAACTGAGGCCTGAATGCTATTAAACAACGAGGTCAGCAAAACTTCGCCGGTCAACGTTACTGCAACGTAGCTTCGCGCTTAGGTCTCAGTGAGAACACTTTCCTCTACAAGCTTGCCTGTCTTTACTGATGAAGCTACATCACATTAACACAAATAAGCATGTCCTCGTTTTGTCTGTTATGGGCAAACCGTAGATTTCTCGAGCAATAAGCACCTGTTTTCACATATTCTGCAGTGTGTTTACACTTTTGCGATTACAAACAAAATGTCCCCCAAAAGAGCAAAAATAAATGTAATTAACCATCATTTTATTGAGCCGTGCCCTTTATTGTAAACTTAAAAGCCCATTTAATTAAAATGCCTGTGCAAATGTGATCTTTTCGAGAAACGGTTTGTCAATATTAACTACTTCCCCCCCCCCGAAGGAATCACCTCTTAAATAAGCTTGAAGTTCGTGCAAATATTCTGACACCAGTTCTGAACATTTGGTTTTTAAAGTTAAAGACGAGTACCCATTTCTCGCGTCTCTTGCCTGTGATGCCTAAATTGCCTTTTTGTGGAGGCAAACAATACGGACAGGATGCTGTAATTTAGAAGCTCAATCCCCGTGCATTTCCGCTCAGCTCGAACAAAAATTCCAGTTTTACGGCCCCTGTTGGAGTTCGGCTGTTTGTCTCAAATGCAGACGAACAAAGCAAACTCGACTAACTGGCTAGACGTCTGGGCTAAATTACTTTATGGTTTTAATGGTCGGTGGTGGTGGACTCGTTCAAAGGAGAGTCATGCGCACCGTTCAGAGGATTTTCGCCCGATGGGCCTGCAGCAACCCCCCCCCACCCCCTGCACTTAATCACGAATGGTGTGTCAGCTCCGAGTTGGATGGGAACAAGTCAATAGATATTGTGCATGAATATGAGCACCGTAGAACACTGTCAGCTTTGTACGGGAGCAGATAAATTCCACCTTTTTATTTGATTTAACTCTACAACGCTGTGGACTGTGAACCATGTTGTTGGTAACCACCGCACACTGCTGTTTCTTTTTTTTTTTTTTTTTTTAATTTTTTTGTTAGTTTGCATTTGAATTATGCTCGGTTTAAGGAAAAATGTGGCGTGCGTAAAAGATTTGGACAAATGGAGACCCCTTTGTGTCCACATCACATTTGTTCCTGATTGGTGGATTCACGCAGGTTTAGGGACATATCCGGACACTAGATGACGCTGTTGCTCCACGTTTTGAAGCGAGGCCGCGGGCTGGAGGGCTCTTTTACAGCTCTGTGGCTTAGCTGAAAAATGAAGAGTAACCTATCGATGACAAAATGACAGATATGGTCACCAACCGCATGTGGTGTAAAAGGAGCAACGCTCCGAAATGTGCGGCGAGCTGGTTTTTGTGTTGGGCTCAGACTGTGGACATATAAGACAGGATTTTAATTTTTGGCGTTGAACTCTGGCGTTATTTTTATTTAATTCGACCCTGTCACCAATATGTCTGTGTTTTGTCGCCCCTTCGGTTTAAAACACTTCTGCAGTGTCGATGAATTTGTGACTTAATTTGGATAGTGTGGTACAGTGAAAAAAAGGATAGTCGTTCTTATACAGGTTTCAGTTTTTGACAAAATAAAACGACGTCTGCCTTCAGATGCTGAAATGAGGCCTTCTTATCATATCACGGGCGTTCTGTGTCTAGATGTTGTCATTTTGTATATTAAGAGAGAGAGGGAGCGATTGATAAACTCAAAAAATACTAAAATAAATAAAAAGCGAGAAACAACATTTAAATATATATAAAACACTTTAATGAACAATTGTACGAGCAACATGAATAGTATAAATAGCAACGTCATATAGACAACAATTGAATAACTACATGACACATTGATAATAACATTCACCACACTATACAACATACAGGTTTTTATTATATTTGACTTGTACCAACAATTCAAAGTCCCCCAAGACGTGCGAAACAATGATTGGCAATATGCATATTTATAGAGTGTGAAAAGTCTATAAATGTGCCCGGTGCACATTTCACAGCCTATTTTACGATGATGTGTATGAAAGGATAGCAGCGCCACAAAAAGCAAGACCAGCATGTGCATATTTGTCGAGAGCCCCACGCAGCTATTGGGCTGGGGAACGCGCTCATGGCATCCAAGCATCCGATGTAAAATTTTATTAACTGCAGCGTGTGTGAGATTTACTGCGCATCCTCGTCGTTTTTACGGGGTCAGTCGGTGGCACCAAGCATTCCCAGGTCGTGTTTATATTCGGTGTTTTACAGCGCAGGGTGCAAGAGCGTCTCTCTCTGGCCTCTGCTCGATTATTATACGAGCGGGGACGTGTTGTCTCATTTTACTCGTCGGCCTTTTTTTTTTCCCCCTCATCGCGGTGTCGTTTTCTTTTGCCTCCTTTTGTGTTTCTTGGTCGTGTTTTTTTTGCGTAGGTGCTGGCCTGCGTGGACGTCGCCGACGCTGACCTCCTGGAGCGCATTAAAGATCAGCTATTTCGCAGACATTAGTGGGTAACCTTCAGTGGGGCCCGAGAGGGCGAACCGCTACCCGGAACCGTTGTGTCGGTTTATGCGGAGGAACCCAGCCCTCTTTTATACACCACATGTGCAGTATGCAAAGACAACCGGCTAATCTATAAACTGAGGTTATAGTAGAAATGTAACGTGTGCCGTAGTCTTCACACTACATGTGAATTGCTCCACGTTTGCACTGATCAGCCGCATCACAGCGCTTTTGTGATAAACAACTCGGATCACGTTTAAAGCCTCTCGGGTTGTTGGCTATGATTAGTGCAGTTCCTCTCAAGGTGGATATACGAATTGGGGGGGAAAAAAAGGAAAAAGAAAGGAAAAGAGCAGCGACTGTGCCGGCAGAGCGAGCCAGCTTTAACCTAAGCTAACGCACATCCAAAATCACACGCCATGAGTCGGGTTTGAGCGTGCACAAACCTGGGGGGACACGCACTCACGACCGCGAGAGAAACCCGGTGAGAGGAACGGCTCAGAGAGAGTGAGCTGCCGTAGATTGTCCAAAGGGGCAGCGTTTCTCCTAGTTCCGGTTTGTCTGTGTGTGCGCGCTGTGCAAGTTGGGACCCCAAACAAAAGACTGCCATCATCCTAAAGGAGATATTCTGCTGCGAGAGAGCCCGTCTGCTTGATGCTAACCAAACATGAGCTCCTATTTTGTTAACCCTCTTTTTTCCAAGTACAAAGGCGGCGAGTCGCTGGAGCCAACTTACTACGACTGCAGGTTTCCACAAAGCGTTGCCCGCAGCCACACGCTGGTTTACGGACCCGGAGCAGCCGCGCCGGGCTTTCAGCACCCGTCCCATCATGTGCAGGACTTTTTCCACCACGGGACCACGGGAATCTCCAACCCCGGATACCAGCAAAACCCCTGTGCCCTGGCATGCCACGGCGACGCGACGAAATTTTATGGATATGAAGCCCTTCCGAGGCAAACGCTTTATGGTACCCAGCAAGACGCAAGCCTAGCGCAATACCCAGACTGTAAATCGTCGAGCAGCTCTAACCCCGGAGACGGACAAGGCCACTTAAATCAAAACTCCTCTCCCAGTCTTATGTTTCCTTGGATGAGACCCCACGGTCAGAATCATACTGTTTTTTTTCTCCTATTATTTCTGTGATACTCGGTGTGCGCGCGTGCGTACGTGCGTGCGTGCGCGCGCGCCAGTGTGTGTCTGCCTGCGTATATGTGTTCGGAATATGCCTGAGTACATGAGTGTCTCTTACCTATAAAATGGAATAAGTCAGGGAACATGATGGGGCACATCGAACCTGTACTGCAGGCTGCTGTTAGTCTGCAGCACATGTTCATACAGGGCCGGATTGTTGCTTTCAAAGGTGCCTTTAAACACGGCATATCTGATCGGAGCTCATGACACCAGCTCTTTGAAGGCAATTATGGTTGACGTAGGATATTTCACAAACTCCAACCGCACTTGGGAGAGGAACGAGTCGCACATATTGTAGAGCCACACACACCGGCAGCATTGCAGAGTGACAGGAGGGTTAGCTGGAACACAACGTACACCGATTAGCCTTAAAAGCGGGCTTTTAGGGGGTTCTGGGGGATCATTTCACCCACAAAGCCCACCGTGTGGCTCAAACACACGTAACCATAAGGGATTTTTTTAGATATTGCCTCTCAATCGACCATTCTTCTAAAGCTATCGGACTTCATTAACTCCAAACAGGTGTGAGCGTCGCATTTACAGATCCTTATCATCTTTATCCATCAATTACAGGGCTTCTCTATCTCTCTCTTTTCTCACACTTTCCTTACTCATTTTCGTCGCGTGTCACTCTCTGTGTGTGTGTGGCTGAAAAAGTCTCCTTTGTAAGCTTGTACAGGCCCTGTTACCATATTGAGAAAAACCCACCAATAATCACACGTAAATACAAATCTGAAATAGAATGCATGTATTGCTTTCCTTTGGGGAATATGTGTCATCTATAAAAGCGATTAAACTTTGGATAAACTTGCTTAAATTCATAATCGTATGAATGAATCGTCCTAGTGAATGGGAACAACCGTCAGACAGCCATCCCTCCTGCAGGGGAATGGGAAGCTTTATGTTTTAAAATGTCACACATATAGTCTGTATAAACCACAC
>KV751364.1:1990080-2025752 GCA_001698575.1 Mola mola
AAAAAAAAAAAAAAAAAAAAAAAAAAAAAAAAGATACCAAAGCCCACTCCACCTATAAACCCTGGATTATATGTTTTTAGGGCATATAGCTCTGAATATCCCAAAAGCCACCACAAAGAATAGCAATGATCAACAAAAAACAAGGAGCCCACCTGCCGCTGCCCTTCTTAGTCTAAAAAGACATGATCGGAGATAGTTAAACAAAAAAAAAAAAAATATGAGCTCTTATGTGGACTGCTCCAATCTCAGGCAGACAAGTGAGGCAACTTCTAACATTATGTTCAGTTTGGATCTGTCCGGGCGCAGGTCCAGTCGTTATGAAGGTGTTAACGGGATATTCACTTGTGCGGTCCCTGCGACCTCTGCTGAACGGGAGGAGATGAAAAGTAGCCTGCGTGGCAGCGCGGATACTCCTCTCCAGTCGGGACCACAGATTGCCATGGTCTCCAGCAGCTCGTCCGTGGACGCGAGCAGGCTCGACTACGGCAGCAGCACGCTGCTGGGACTGGAGGCGGACCGAGAGCCGGAGAGGAGCGCGAAGTCCGGCGGCCACAAGAGCCAGGAGAGCGAGAGAATTTCGGAAAGCCCGCAAGCAGTGACACGAAACGCGCAAGTGACCCAGCGTCCGGACAGTGAGCCGCGGCCACAGATTTATCCATGGATGACAAAACTGCACATGAGCCACGGTAAAGTTTGCCTATTTTCGAAAGTGAGACTAAGGTGCTTTCCCTTATTCGCTCTTAACGTCGCAACACTTCTTTCGGCCGTTCCACTTTCCCTCTTCAGTTTTATAGGCCAAACGCAGGAAATAATAAAAACTGGCGGTCATAAATTTTATGACAAAGGCATCCATTGCTCGTAAACCTGCTCTGTTACGGCGAGGAGGTGATCTGCGGGGTGATTTATGGTGGTATAATTGGATAAAAGGGCTAAACTGTGATAAAACTATGAAATGATATTTACAATTTCGACTCAAAGTATCGAATTGCCTTGTTTCGTTTGCGGGCCTTGTCAAGATACATGTTTTACATGATCAGACTGTGCGTGGGAGTAGCTCTAGCCTTAAACTGAACTCTGGGAAACACCAACGCCCTGACCCAATCATGAACTTTTCACCTCTAAAAGATCTGAATAGGCCTGCTCCTTCTGCACACGTCCAAGCCACTCGCCGAGCATTTAGGCAGCAGACAGTCAGAGCATTCGCCAGAAAAAGAAACTATTTCTGTTTTGTGTTATGAAACATCCAGGAGCACACAGCGGGGTATGTAAAACAATGCAGATTCCCGTCCAATGGCACAGGCCTGTTGATTTATTTAACACCCGTGTGCCTTTACGAATCTGGTTAAATATATATATATGGAAAATCTCAATTTGAAAATCCCGCTTCATTAGATTTTAAAAATCCTATTTTTTCTCCGACGATATTGCTGTCCTGTGTTATCAGGCCGAGGCCAGTGCATTTTTACTGATCCCGTTTTGTCTATTAGAATAACACGATCTTCCTCAAGTAATAGACTTTAGGGTGTATTTTCACATTTTGATGTGAAAAGATGCTCCTCCTTTGAATTGAGAATATTTATGGGAGCTATTTCAGTGTCGGCCTGGTGTGAGTTTTTATTGGTAATCGTAGGCTGATTTAAGTTGTAAATGGATTTGTGTCTTTTAAACGAGGGGATAGTTTGGCTCCGATGCATCATTTTACGGACAACCAACCTGCTATTGAATGTAATCATATTACCAGCCTCTTTTATTATAGCCTTTGCCACTATAATGACAATGATTTCAATGCCACTTCAGAATCGGAGGGTAAGCGGTCCAGGACCAGTTACACCCGCTACCAGACTCTGGAACTGGAGAAAGAGTTTCACTTCAACCGGTACCTGAGCCGCCGCAGGCGCGTAGAGATCGCCCACACCCTGTGTCTAAACGAGAGGCAGATCAAAATCTGGTTCCAGAACAGACGGATGAAGTGGAAGAAGGACTCGAAGATCAAAGTGAAGGAGTAGACTTGTGCACCAGGGCGTTTTCAGCCCCGCACTGCACCGTGCCGGAGTGCCGCCTGACCTCCGGATGAACTACTAGGAGCAATGACATCATGACACAGCTCCGCGTGCTTCATCGCCAATTATGTGTCACTCGCTGCAGATTGGGACCTAATGTATTGAATATCACTCACTTTGATCAATTGGTTTACATTTTTAAATGAATTTGCCGCCCGTGCGATGATAAGCTCACTTTACTGCACGGAGGGGACGCGAGGTTTGGGCTGGAGCTGGGGTCCTTCACGCCATAAGGCTTCGGTCTGCAGCACTGAGAGCATAGCTGCGCAGTGCTACTAATAATCTCTGGTTAAATTAAGATTAAAGGATAGTGGGGGTTCCAACTCACCATCCTGCGATTAAACGTCAAATAAATAAAATAAAGGTAAAGATAAAAAAATATGAAATATTTCTGACTGCTTCGGAAATCACACGAGAGTTAAAGTAGTTTTCTTATTTTACAAGACTTCTCCGTCCCTGTGTTTGTTCCTTGTCGATGTAGACTAACATGTGCCTGTGCAAACGGAGAACGGACGTGGGCGAATGTGTGACATGTTTAGTGAGCTAATGTTTTTGTGTTCGGATCTTCCCCTGTTGTCATATCCTTGTGAATCTAAATCATTGTGTGCACGTCAGCGACTGTATGTGATAATATTGTCATGTGCGATCAAGCCATTTCCCTTGACCTTTGTGAATTGAAGTTCCCACGTTTGCACAAGCCCTGGAATAACTGAGAAATGGCATAGTTGTTGATTGTAACCAATAAAGTCTCTTCATTAAAAGTAAAGAAATTACTAATTTTCACTATGCACATTTCTATTTTTTTTTTTCTGATATTAGAGCTCCATGCACAGATGGCACATATTTAGCCCAGTGAATTTCAGTAGGTAATGTAATTTTTTTTTTTTTTTTTTTAAATTTGAAGACCCTCATAAAACTTTATTGCCGCATTTCCACCACAGGCAGACTCCCGTTTCCTGTTTTGTCAGGGAAGGAAGAGACACACGCGCCTGTGCTGACACTCGGCCACGACACAACAAGTATGACAAAACTTTGGTTTCCCTTGGCCATCGCTGTCGGGACCATATGGCAACTTTATGACATCGCCCTGCGTCATCACACTGCAGTTAGAATAACACTCTCACGCCAGTTGCTTGGTGTCTGCGTGGCGCAGCAGCTTTTGAGGCACAATTTTGAAAGAAGCAGTATAGCCAACGGTTAAGAGGTTATTTCTCCGCAAGAAAATAAAAATCAACTCACCTCTCAAACTAAAAGCCTCAACTCTAAATCCTTCTGAGAAGCGGTCAGTGCAGCGTCCACTTTCTCTGCGCAGTTAGGCCTAAGCTACACGTGGGCAATGTATTGAATCCCTTTTTGTATGTCTTTCTTTTAGGGTATTTTAAAGTTTACAAGGTTACATATGCCAATTGCCCCAAGCAGGGCCTGTGAATGGTGCATAGGAAGCACGTGGTGTCATTTAAGTGGGTTTTATGGCCCTGGAAGAGCTGACAAACCTTCGATATATACACATCATATATAATGTTAACTGTCCGGAATCGCAGCTGCCGGCTTGTCCTTATCTGGGGAAGAAAGGGCTTTGTGGCAGTGAGGATGCAGAACCTTTCTCCGGACTGCTGCGGAGCGCTGAGGGCTGCTGCAGTAAGTTGCTTTTAACTTTGCCTTCGCAGGCCCGCGACCGCGCCGTCATTTCACCGTGAGCCAAAAGGTTTGTTTTACAGGCATGCTCGGGTATTAAACTGCTTCTGTTCAGGTTTCATATTAGACTATTCATTTCTGCTGGATACGCGTTTGGTAATTTTAGAACGAGTGTTTTTTGTTTGTAATAATCGTGAACACGATTTGAGATATTTTGAAATGACGTGTGGCATTTCATATTTAGCGCGAGAGAAACAGGATTATATGGCTGATTATTATTGGGCTGTAACGACGACTGTGTCGCTGCATTATCATAGAGAAACGAAAAAAAGTGACCGTTTTCATATTCGTTCATCAGTTTGTGTGTGAGTTCTGTCAGAGAACAAGACAAAAAACGTAAATGAGTTAAATCTAAAGTTGGCCTTAAAAATCATCAGGCGTCAATTCAGCATACAGCCACACACCCCCGTCTCTCTCTGCCTCCCCCGTGCTACCTGTTTGTTAAGCAGAATATTTGATTCTTGGCAAAGACTTGTGAGCATATTGTTGTTATAGGGGTCATGTCTGGGCCAAGGGACACAGTCTGATTATAGCATCGTTCCAAACTCGAAGCCTGTAATAAACTCGATGTGCATGTAAGCTGGAGGCATGGCTGTTGCATGTTTTATTAAAAAAATAAATAAATAAACTAAACCTCTCCTCTCACAATAGAGGAATATTTGTTGTTCCATCCTCGCACTCCTTCTAACTTGTTGTCCGTGCAGTGGCAGATACTGGGGCTATTGAACTGATCAGTGTGGAGACTGATGAGGCGACGTGATCTTATAAGCTCCATCATTTTCGGCTCCTCATTGTACACATCATTTAATTGCGATACGTATAAGATGACCCAGAAACACCGGGCTTTTCTAATATTCATCGTGTGGAATTGCAAAATGGACACATGTCATATTAAGCCTTTTTGGGTGGATTCGGCTGGCAGCTGGTGCAGCGGGGCTGTGCACGCTGACTCCGAGGCAGCATTTACTGCAGTTATGCACCTTTACATACGTGTCGCATTCTACTTTGACTTTGTCGTGCTGCATTTTCTTTGACTTTAAGGGAAATCAGCATCTCGCCAGTGCAGGATGATCAAATATACACGTCCAATAGGGGGCGCTGTGTAACATGCTGCGGTTTGGGTAATACTGTGGCTACAACATGTACATGGAAGAGTGTGAAACACAGCTCTTTTCATTCCAAGATTCTGATTTTCTTTGCTATCTTTATGAGCAGTTGTGCTGTCATGTTTGCTGTTATTCAGAACCGGTAAAAATGATCACTACAATATCCTTTTAAAATGTATTCCTTATATGAAGAGTGCTATTTTATTTTATTTTGTTTTGTTTTATTTTCTTCTATCTATAAGATCTTAACAAGTATGTCACCAGAAATGATCAAACCTGATCTCCTGATTTTTTTTTTTAGTGTTTACATCTTAGAGATTACGTTTGAATCGCAGATGCATCTAACTCAGGTCAAAGGCACTCTGGCTCAAATCAATCTACTCCCACCTAGTTAAATGTGAAACACTATAAACATCCGCTTTCACTGCCATGTTCTGGGCTGCTATATTCCTTTCCTTTCTCCGCGGAGCTGACACCGTCATCATTCAATCCCGAGAGGTCATTTCCGGGTGAGCACGGACTTCCGTTTGTCTGAGCCCCAAATAAGAACCATAAAGTCCCGTTGCATCGTTTATGAACAGAGCCGGAATTTATTTGCAATGTGAAGACAAAGTCACGATTTTTCATCGACTGTTCGCCATAATTCAGCCCCAGTGAAGTCTGGGGATTTCTATTCATAGAACATTTGCCGGAGGAAATACCAAAATGCGTGTAAATTTAGTTGTACTGTCTGGAAATGACCCGTCCTAATTTTCTGTCCCCGGCCCGAGTTCTGCAGGAGCACACACGTGTCACAGTTTTGTGGGACAGCCTCACTTGAGAGCAGATGGGAGGCTGAGGGACAAATCGAAAGATCAGTGAGATTAAATAATAACGCCGCGACATACAAAACAATCCGTTATTGTAATTGAACTTGGAGAGATTAACCGGAAACAAAAAAAATATTTATTCTGAAATAAATGCATAGATTTTGATTGTTCAACATGATTTCTTGCTCGTATTTTCCTTTGGTTCTTCAATTTATTTGTTGGCTATTATTCGTATGATTTGCAGTTGCAAATGGAGCAAAACTGAGATGGTGCCCAGATTGCCTTCATTCATTTCAACTGTTGCACGCCGGATGTCTTTGCAAGACCTCGTTCAATTAATTTCTGGAATGTAATATGTTACAGTTTGGAGACTTTTGTCATCCTTTTCACTTCTCTTTCTTGATTATATCATTCAACCTTAAGGAATAATATTATTTATCTAATTTTTGTTTTTCCTTCTAATTTTTAGGCAGTTCGTCGGCTCAAACTGTGTGGGACCATGGAGTCATCAGTAAGTGTTTTCTTTCGCACCATGTTTCTCCACCTGGCTTCAGTCAGGAGATGTGACACTTCACGGAGTGTACAACAGCTGGCTGCACTGACACCAAGAGCACTCTAGCCCGAGCTTTTGCTTTGTTTGTACAGGAACTGCTCCATTATTAATAAACCATATTATAAGTAGATGTTGTTCTCTTATTAAACATTTAATCAGAAACAAAATTCGAAACTGGAAATACTCCTCTGCAAACTCCTGGCCTGGAGTCGAGTTGATTACCAGAAAGTTGGGCTCTCGTTGCTCAGGCGAACTGGATTCAGCGCTGCAGTATATGAGTCTAATGAACAATAGCGTTGCTGTAATGAACTAGAAAACGAGCCAGTGGTTTCTGTGGGGCATCCAGAGGGCCATCTAAAACTGCCTCTTCTCCCCGGACAGCTGCTTTTACAGGGGTATTCACATCCAACTAGTCTCCAGTCTGCCTGCACTTCATTAAAACTTTTTATTCTAACCGGACGATGCAGCTTAACGTTATTACACCTGGGGAGATTAAACGTGCACAGGCTGTGAGGTTAAGGGTTTGATTAAACGCGCATCGCAGCCATTTTCACCGGGGAGCGGATTATTGTATCCAGGTCAGGTGCTGCTGGGCCCACCAAATTAAAAACGGGAAGGCTCGGACAGAGCAGCGGCATCCACACGGTTTAGCGCAGATTTATATTGTTTACACGCCAGCATGTGTGAACACGCTTCGCGCGGTTGTTATATTTGCGGTGAGCGGGGAGAGAGGGGGCTTAACAATTCCTCAAATGAACAAATGAAACATCAAATTAGTCTGCCCGAGGGCCTCATTTTTTTGTGCTGCTACATTATAACTAGTTATTGAACTAGGTGCCCGATCTGAAAGCCATTTGTGGGGAGAAGGATTTCATTGCTGTCTCTCCATCAATAATCCTTGGCAGTGAACTATTGGAACCAGTCAAACGCGAGGGGTGAAACGCGGGTCAGGCTGTCTAACTAATATGAAAATGCGTCCTTTAGAGCGCGCGCATCTACACGCCGGTTTGTGCATTGAAATGAGCCCACGACAAAGCCAAATGGTCATGAGTTCAGCAGTTAAAATTTTGCGATTGTTTCTTTTATTTTTTGTTTGTTCCTTTTTTTTTATTTGGCTCAGGATTCTTGGCTCTTCAATGCGCTACATTGATACACAGAATTCAGGCGGAGAAATGTGCAGATAAAGATGTATTCTTTTGTCAGTGTTTGAAGTCTCCCTTGTATACACGTCCACTGTAATCAATTCCATCGATTCGCGATCGGAGCGTGTTTGCTGTTTTTCATAACCCCGAAACAGGTCACGTGTTTGATTGCATTTTTCATCCGAGGCTTTTCTCATTAGGCTCCGGAGTGGCAGGAAGAAAGGTTACCAAGCGGTCAGTATGGTAATAGCGCGCCGGAGAAATGCTTGGGAACAATAGAAACTTATTTTTCATCCGTGCTGTCACGCCGTCCCTTTGTATCCTCTGTGTTTGCGACTGAATATTCATATAGGAGACACCTCAAAGGCGGAGGTTGAATGTTAAAAAGAAGAGACCCTCTTGTCCTTTGCACAAGACGTGTGTGTGAGTGTGTGTGCGTATTTTAGAAGAAAAAAGAAATCGTTTGAAAGTTTTCTGGCAATTGTACATTTATTAATAGCAACACGAATGTGGTTTGTGTCCCACTAAACCAGATAAACAGCCTCCGCTTCGAGCAGTATATCTCTTCTATTGCAGACCTAATATTTGTTATGGCACCACTCACAAATGCATGCCAGTCTGCTTTCAGCGAGGAGGCTTGCTGAGAGATTGCACGCTCTGCCTTTAAACACATTAGTTGTCTATATGTACCCTGTAGAACCGAATTTGTGTGAATTGGAAACAGTCGCAAATGCGTCTCTACAGGAATACATGGGCAACTGAAATACCACAGCAGCCACTGGATTTCTCCTGCTTCTGCTCCTCTTCACATCTCCGGCCTCGCCCCACCTGTCATTTCGGCGACGTGCACATGCAGCCCCCATCCCGGCGCTGTAGCGATGCAATAACCTTGTCACAAAGTGTATTCATAGTCCAGACAGTCATGGATTGTGTAGGTAGGTTCTCAGAGAGCGAAGCCATGTGTGCAGTGTGCGGCTACTACTGTTGCAGACCCAATAAAACACGTTAGGAACCAGAGGTCGTTTAAAAGTGACTGATTTACGGCTTTTATTGCTCTATAAAACGCCTCTAACATCCTCGCCAGTGGTTATTGAAATGTCGAGCGCATTCTGTACAAACAGGACAGCCAGAAACGCCATTTTTCGGCGTTTTTTTTTTTTTTTTTTTAAACCATATTATGTAATTATTGCTGCGAAAATAGATACATCTTGCAAATAGCTCCTGTTAATCATTTGCATACTTGAGGTTTCGGTTGCATGTGAACCCACAACTTAACATTTAAAGGAAGGAGGGATTTTATCTGGCTGTTGAGAGGCTGCTAAGATATTAACACCTTTCTCTCTTTCGCTCTCTCTTTGACTAAAGCTGACTGCATGGGGGATAGGAATGGGAAGCAGACAACACATGACATGTTTATACAGCCAAGCAGGATCAGCTTACAGTCTAACCGCAGACCTCCAGTAATGTGGCAGATGGTCAGCCATGATATTCACGTAACATGTGGAGGCTGAAATAATGCCACTTTCTTTTCATAATATCAATTGAGGTGTAACACAAATTTGAAGCAAAACTGCCTTTCGTACTCAAAACAACTTCTTTGTTATTTCACATAAAGTTATTATCTAAATCTCAGTTGTGGCCTGTCCGCATACACTTTACAGGTAGAAGATAAGGACTGTTTAATGTTGTAAAAGCCGCAAAGAGATGTAATATTACAGCCAGGAGCAGTATGTCTATAGGAAAGGCCCTTAATAGCATTTTTTTATCAGCATTTTTTATCCTAGTCCACAAGCAGGACTCCATCCCTGCACGTGGGAGGACTCTTTCATCTGATGTAAGAGAGGAACAGCTGCTCCCAAACACTCTTTATATCTCTGCTCTATGGCAACTAAGGACAACTGGATTTTTCTGTGACACAAAAGAAGTCTGCTGAGGTCGAGATTGCAGATCATAATATTCCGACTCTCTAATCTTCCAAAGCACCTGGCTATTGTTCCCCTTTCTTTTGCACCTGGAACACTGTGATGGCTGTATGCCTAAACCTCTTCAGACTGGTCTGTGGCATCATGATAGCGCTGCTGTGCGCAGGCTTTTAGGTCAGTGACACCACTTCTTGATACTGGCACATTGGAAGTGCCGAACCCACCTGGCATGCTGGCTGCTCCACTGTTGGTATCGTAGACCTCTGTCACAGCAGACATGTTGGCAAGAAACAGTGAGGTAACCACAGGTGTTACCAGTGATACTCATTGAGGTGCTGTGCCTTTCAGGTCCCACAGAGTAAAGAGTGCTGCTCTTGTGCATGCCAGATAACAGGAAATGGCCCTGCTGCACTAAATGCAACAAAAACGAAACTAATTTCATCAGCCTGTGATTTCAGGTCAGTGTTGCTGCTATGAGAAACGATCTGTTGCAGTGTTTCACAGCACCACTATTCTACTGAATAGAATTTTATACAGGCTACAACATTCAAGGTTATTGATAAAGGTTCAAGGCATATTGGGGGTTCCTCTTTTTTATACTTTTGTTTTTATTTTTGCACCATCAGAACCAATCGACTTTTCTTCTACTCTTATAATACTCTTATTATTGTTAGCATCCTCCACCCCTGGTCGCTACTTACTTTTGCTGGTACAACATTTATGCTGGTATAACAGCCAAACTATTTTTACATCTATCGGAACATTTTTAATGGTATCCATGTCTATTTTTTATTTTCAAATGAAAAACCGAACAGAGACTTTTAATTATCAGGCTGAAAGAAAAATGATTACCCTTCGATATAGACACGTACTGTAAGCCATCGTTTAAGGGAGGGTTTTGGTTTGGGCCGCCAGACGCTTCCTGTCCACCTTTGTCCAACATGATAAATGATCAGACCTATTTTCAAACATCAACCACACCTTCAGAGCATCTCAGCACTCCGGCCATCTCTGACATTTAGATTCACAGGGAAACTGTTCAATATAAGGTTACAGTGCTGAAATGCTTTTGGTAATGTCATCCAAACTGAGGCGGCTCTACTTTGTAAGTGTGTTATAATGACTTTCCCTGTCGGTGTGGACTGCTCCTTCATTAATTAGCAGATAACCTTCAATAAAAAAAAAAGCATGCGGGCTATCAAAACGATTGGTTTACCATTGTTGCACCTTATCCTTGGCGAATCACCTATTGTCCCTTTGAATAATCGAGACCAGTGGATTTGCCTGTTTTATTTTCTCCTTGCTCAGCAACTTGCTACTAGTTTTGTCCCCAAGATCAATTGCCTTGGTAACACGACCAGAGAGAAAGAGAGGTGAGAGAGCGGGGAGAGAGAGGGAGAGAGAGATTTGTGGCCACAATGGCGACTCTAGGTATGCTAAACACCTCTGGTTTCCTTATCCGGGAACTACCTCTTACTCTGCTATTGGGCCATTGTGTCACGTGGTAAAAGTAACTTTACAGGGCTGCTCGCAAGTAGGAGGGCTTTATGGAGCAGAAAAACGACAAAGCTAGAAAAATTATTTTCCACTCCAGAAATTAATGATCATGAGCTCGTATTTGATGGAGTCTAACTACATTGATCCGAAATTTCCTCCATGCGAGGAATATTCGCAAAATAACTACATTCCCGAGCATAGTCCCGAATATTACAGCCGCGCAAGGGACACCGGCTACCAGCATCACCACCAGGAGTTATATCCTCCGCGGGCGAGCTACCAAGAGCGCCAATATAACTGTGCAAGCATCCCCGAACCCGACACGCCAAGGGGACATGGAGTACCCCAATCTGCGCACCTGCTGACAGGGAAAGGGCAGCCTGCTTCATGTGAAACCCCACAGTTGCCCATGTCCCCCGCCACCCCACCGGCCGCAACCTCCGCCTGCAACCAAGCTACCCCGGAGCATCCAAACAGCACAGCCTCCTCGAAGCAGCCCGTGGTGTACCCATGGATGAAGAAAATTCACGTCAGCACTGGTAGGCAACCTGTGTGTTTATGTTCCCTGCACTCCTCGCGCTCCTCTCTCCCCTTTCCCTCCCTTTTATCAGTCCCTACGACTCACATCTCGTCTCCAGCCCCTGCTCCGATAGCAGGCAAGCCTTTGAAATGGCACAATTGAGGCGGATTTACGACTCGGCATTGGTAATTACACCCACCATAAATTTTATAGCCGAGGTATACTCAGGGCAGCCGTATCACCATGTGGCTTCTGCTGTTATGTATTGCGCGATGGAGAGAGAGGGGGGGGGGGGATATGAATAAGAAAAAAAAAAAATAAAAAATTGAGCTTTGTAGTCTTGCATTAATAATTTAGCTCATAGTTGGGTGTGAGTGTCCTCTCATTACGCTGAGAAGTTTTTAACGTAGCATTGAAAAAAAATTCTCAAACAGCTACACATTCATATCCAATAAATCTTTCCAGCCATATCTCAGTTGAGGCCATTCTTGTTTACCCCTCCTTTCCTCCCTTTCTCTCCACTTATCCTTTTCCAGTGAACTCGGCTTACAATGGGACGGAGCCAAAGCGGTCTAGGACAGCATACACCCGGCAGCAGGTCTTAGAATTGGAGAAGGAATTCCACTATAACCGCTATTTAACTCGGCGGAGGCGCATCGAGATCGCCCACACCCTGGTTCTCTCCGAGCGACAGATTAAAATCTGGTTTCAAAACCGCAGGATGAAATGGAAAAAGGATCACAGGCTCCCGAACACCAAAGTCAGATCCTCCTCCTCCTCCTCTTCCTCCTCCTCCTCGTCCGGGTCCAACACAAGCTCGGCAGCCGGCGCTGTCGCCGCTGCCTCGGCCACCAACACTGGGGCCCCCGACGAACTCTCCGGAGCGCAGCATGGCGAGGATATTACCAGGTTATAAAGCCACGAAGCAGGACTGGGGGTAGAAACGAACTGCTTATTTATAGAACAATTCTATATTTTGTTTTCGTAGCTATCTTGTGCGGTTTCCTTTGAGTCCAAAGTTATATAAAATGCATGTTATATAGCATGGATTACTGCGAATACCGATTCATTATTTTTACGTGACACAGGGTTTAATTTATTTGAAGGTCAATGAAAATGTTTTTTATTAAATCATGTTTTGAATGAAGGAAAAAAAAGAACAAAAAAAAAACCGTAGAAAAAAAAAATACATTTTATGGAAATGTTGTCGTGGGCCGTTCTTTTGCCCTGCTGCCCAACGTGAAATGCACAATCTATTTATTTCAAACAACACTGGAAAGAAATCAATATAATGATAGTTATTTTTGGTATATAAAAAAAAAAGCTGGAACACACCATTGATCTTGAACTTGTACGTTTTGGATAATGGCAATGTGTGAAATTACCTCGTTTATTTCAGAAAACAGGACTCTCATTTTTCAATTCAGTTTTGTGGTGTTGATGTTGTGTTTAGACCGTTAAAAAGCAGAATATTGTGAAATGCAATAAACAGAGTGTAGTGTACTTGTGCTAATCATATTGGTCAATAAAACAGTGAGTGTCTACTAGTTTTATATACGTTTGGTCGAAATTCATTTTAAGCTAGAGGAGGCCTGCTGCGGGGATTTTTTTTTTTTTTCGACTTTTCGTAAAGGTCTCCTTCAAAGTGCACAGATTTGTGAATATTTGAATATTTTGAACCTTTCATGAGAGGAAAACAGAACCTTTGAATTAGCAATGTGCACAGGCTGTATGTGTGTGTGTGTGTGTGTCTGTGGACTGGACTAAAATCCGAAATAGAAATAGTTTGCGCTGTGCTTTATGTGCAACTTCATCAGTCTGAAGGGCATCCAATTAAATGCTAGAGACTCTGCACACTGCACTGCCTCTTAGGCTCTCTGCTTTCTTATGTCCTGACTTGAACACAAAGCTGCATGCGTTTCATTTAGAGGACACTTGCAATGTGCTAGATGTCATAGAGGATATACGTGCTTATTCTGTAACCTCGGCGGTGTGCCCTACTTTTCCTACAGTCCATTGCGCCAGGAAACTGGGTTTTCAAATGTAAAAGAAATTTTTTAAAAAAAAGGAAAAATAAAATCTAGAATTGCCGAAAGTCAATATATGCGTCGTGTGGTGTTGGATAAGGGTGATTTTGCTCTCAGGCTCAGGAGAAATGCTGATCTTTTTTGTTTTTGCTTGTATGGATACGTTGCCACATTTACCTGCTGTCTCCCTCAAGGCCACTTTGCCCCCAGCTTGTGAAGAAGCTCGCGAGAATAGTTTCAAAAAGAGAGGCGCTCACTGCAACGTCATCTGTTTGTTTGGAAGGAGGGCCAACACACCGCAGGGCTGTTTACAACTCCAGATCTGCTGGACTGATTCAACAATTTGACAAAATATCCTTCGAACCAAAGTGAGTGCAAAAGGATTTCAGTTAAACCTTGACTTAAACCCAAAGACGGGCAAGAATTTGATAGATTATTGAATTTGTGACATGAATAGGCAGTATAAAATGCCTCGCATAGTGGGGGGCAGGAGAGCACAAAAGGAAGAGGTATTCTCCATCATCCATCTTCCACTACAGAGCTTTGTGCAATGTTCTGGAAAACAGCTCTGACAACAGCCAGTTTTGATTCTACCAAATATTACAAACCCAACCAGGCCGTGTCCTTTAGTATTACACTAAAAGGTGAGGGTTAAATGAAAATAATCGCTCGCTTTAACGGGACCAAAGATGCTAAAATCTTTGGTGGTGGCTTTGGAAAGGCACTAGAATAGCTTTGAGACGGCGCTGAAAAATGAATCCAGAAGCCTTTATGTTGTTGGACAGATTAGAGAAATTAATGTGCTCGACACAGTCGCAGCATCCCTCCAGCCCCTTTCTCGGCCCTGTCGCCTCCATGTCGCAAGGCTGAAAAGGTACTTTATTGAAGTTTGGGGGCGAAGGCCGAGTTCACCTCGAGGACACATTTTCTGTCCCATTAGACTCATTTCAGCCTGGATGGCCGACCTCTCCAACCCTGTGACCCGGCTCCCTCTCTAAACGTGTACCTTCTGTGTGCGCCCTCGCTGGTCCCCCTTGGCCTCTGCTTTCTTTGTGGGCTTCCTGGGCTGTGGCTATAGAGAGGCCTGGGGTGGAGAATCACTAAATGTGTTGCTCCCGTCATTACCCACAGTGACCCAGGACGGCGCTGAACTCTCGGACAGTCGGCTCCTCATCACCCAGCGGACTTACAGGACGTCCAAACGTGCGCCTTCTTTGGAGCATTTTGTCCAAATGGAGCAAGAAACGAGTGACTTTTCAGCGACAAAAAACAAAGACATACACGAAGCCTGTAAACTGTGGACATTTTAAAGAGACTGGTTTCCAGAATATTCTCCAAAAATGGGAGGCAGTAAAATCCGTCACTTCGGTGAATAATTGGCTTCAGGTCAGCACTTCCGCTCCAAAGTTAAGGGTCCAATTAAGGCTAGGTGTGTCTGACAGTGTGCCAGGCTGTGTGCACACAATCTTGGGAACTTTGAACTTCCCCTAAGCCTTTTATTTTTAACCCCAAATTCCTTCATTTGAAACAAGCTTTATGCTCACCGATGACAAATTGACTCCGAAATATATTTTGGATTGTTACAAAGACACCAACAACAAACTGTTGCAAAGGATTTGCACAAGCATTATACATCTTAACTGGTGTGATAAAAAATATTGTTTGTGTTTATTCATTTGCATCCTCCTCATTGTCATGTTGCAAGCAGCTGGGAGGCCGTTAACAGTTTTATTTGGATGTATTGGGTTAGGACTGTCTTGTGTGGCCGGGACCAAGTACCCAGCGCTGATGGAAAAATATTCGACAGCAAGCCTTCCAAGATAAACAGCTGCCATTGAAAGCCAAACAAGCGATCTCAGCGTCTGTCAGGCGTGTGTGTGTGTGTGTGTGTGTGTGTGTGTGTGTGTGTGTGTGAGTGACTCAGCCCGCTCCTCATGTGACCGAGGCTACAGGTGTACACTCCCAACAAAGACGGCATGTCGCGTTTTGTTTGAGCTATTGTGATTGAAGGTTTGTGTAAAGTAGAACCAGGGTGCGCGAGTCTGATCTTTTTCTTTCGAGATTTTGTGTTCACTGAATTTGTAATGTAATTAATACGCCCCTATAATTTTTTTTTTGTTTTGTTTAAACGTTATCTGTGATTTAAGCTCGTCGGCCACAAATCAAACTTATTGCGGGCGTTGTTACTTAACTTCAGATTAATGAGCACGGACTTTTATTCTGCACAATGGAAACTTTCCAAAATGTTTACACTAATATTTATCGTCATAATAGTTAAAGATAAGAAGCGCAAATGGTGTACTTTACATGTTTACTTTTCACGCCACCTGGCAAATTAATCCGTAAATGTTAACTTTAGTGGGTTTCACCTGTCACCTGACCAATGGATTAATTTATGAATGAGAGCCTGTTTAAAATCAGATCTTGATTCTAATATTTATTTAGCCAGTGTTTTACATTCACCAGAAGCTGTAGTTATTATTAACCCACTTCACCTCGCAGAAATAGGCCCATGCTGTGTTTTATGTGTTTGAAGTACAGTGTTTAAATTCCTTAACACTTACTCAGCCCTAACTGGTTTCTTTTTCTGACTTGAGACTGTTGAATCACACACATGATTTTCGGCTCACATTGCACTGCTGCAGGCTCCAGCGTGATTTATGAGCACCCCAGGCGTGGACTCTCTCCCTCTCTCTCTCTCTCTCTCTCTCTCTCTCTCTCTCTCTCTCGCTCTCTCTCTCCCATGTAAGGTATAAAAACTTTACACAAACAGACATTGAGATGTTTGAACAATTAGCAAACACACAAATGTTCAGATGTTCTTACTGCGGTGTGGTTTATTATCCTACCTGCGTTTAAGCACAAACTTTTCTCTCTCTCTCTCTCTCTCTCTCTCCTGTCTCAGGTGAGATTGTCCTTCAACCACTTTGGTTTGCAAAGTCCGAAGGGTTTTTTTGTTATGTGTGGTGTGTTTAAGCAGCGGCCATGGCAGTTGCACAAAGGCTGAGAGTTGAAACAGGGGTCATGCTGCTATTTTCCAGCGACTGAGAGGCTCTCTTGCATTGACCAGCGTTGGCTGGTCATAAATCCGTAAATCTCTCTCCCATCCGTTCAGTGGGGAGCAGATGCACCCTGTCTTTTCACCGCCCCCCCCCCTCTCTCTTTCACACTCTGTGTGTGTGTGTGTGTGTGTGTGTGTGTGTGTGTGTGTGTGTGTGTGTGTGTGATCAAGGGAGCTATATTTACATAAAAGTAGATTTTAAAACGTCATCAGCCATGTTAAAGTGATTTGCTGTCAGTGCTGGCAAACATTTTTAGCAAGGGACAACAAAGCAGCTTGGACCAACAGCTCCCAACACAATCCCAAAGTCGACTTCAGCATCACAGCACACTGGGGATGATGGCCCGGATAAACTTGCCAGTAATATTTAATGCCATCATAACGCCTCGCCGGGAAATTTTTCATTAGCCTATTTGCTGCATCGTTGAGGACCTCAGAAATTACAGTCATTTTCCCTCAGTCCAAGGTGTCACTGGGGGCCCAGACAGCCACTAGATTGAGTTATGATTATTATATTCACTTTTCATTAGCAAATGTGATCTGAATATGGGGTCCCGAGACTATAGATCCGCAATTATGTGTAGGTTAAGTGAAAACGCGTATCTTTTTTTAAAAATTTTTACATTTGCTCTCTGAAAATGACTCTCCGGTGTAATTTTGTGGCCACCAGTTGCATTTCTATTGCACTCATCTTAAAGTTTGAGCCCTTTGATGACAGCTGCGGCAGGATTAAACATTGATTTGGCGACATCCTGACACAAAATGCGGCAAAGAAGCATGTAGTCTAAACTTAAAATAAGTGTCAACACACTTCCGAATGATGGGATGAAACCTCCACATAACTGACCTTTTTTTTTTTTTTTTTCATTTGTTTTTTGATACAATTATTGCTGTAAGTCTGACATATTAACATTTGTTTGCTGTACTTGTAAGTTTCAAAAAAAAAACAACAGTAGTGTATAGTAAAACAGGGCTGTATTTAAAATTCATATACGTAAACAAACAAACATATAAAATTAGAATATTAATAGTTAATACACGTTGTCATTGTACATAAGATTTAATAGGAAAAAATAGAAAAATAGAAAAAAAACAAATGTTTATATGGCATTGTTCTATTTTATTTGAAAATTCAATAAATATTCTGATAAGGTATTTCTCCTTGGTTGAAAAAAAAAAAAAAAGTACTAAAAGATTATGCCCAAATTTTAGACTTTGGACAGGTATTCATTGGCTCGGTCTGGATTTGTGTGTTCCTGCCCTCTCCACAGACAGACCAGGGTTTGTAGCTGGCTGTGCTATAAGCAGGCCCGAATTAATACTCCATGTTCATCTACATACTTATGTAAAAGTCAGGACTTGTTTGGGGAATTGACAACGCGTGTCTTTTCCTTACTTATGAACTCCAGTCCTTTCATTTCACTCTGCATTGTTTACAGCAATATAGAGCACCGGGCCCATAAATCTTCCCCTTGCTCTGCCAAGACAGCGAGCTCCATTTGTATGCACCGTTTTAACCGACAGCATCCTCTGCCCATTAACGTCTCCCCCTCTCTCAGTCCCCTCTTATCTGGCCCGCTCTGTCCCCCCAAAAACACATTAACTGATCCATGCATTCCTCGAGCTCTGAAAAACAATGGTGTCTCTTTTTTTTGAGCGTCCGAAATGTATAATTTATGGGAAAAGGAAAAAAAAAAATACGCTCTGCAGAAACCCCCCCCCTGTTGTAGATGCTTCCCGTGTCTCCTGCACGTTTATTGGCACGAGAAATAAAAGTTTATCGACGATTTCCTGGGTTGTTTGCGTCAGCTGGGCAGGGAGCGCAGAAGGTAAGGAGGAATTGTAAAAAGGGTTGACACCCAGCGCGACCGGCGCGCTTTTGTGTGTGAGAGAGAAAAAATGATTTATTGCCACTGAGGCGGTTCAAACAGAGTTCACGGAGAATTGTGGTGGAGGCGCGGAGGAGCTAAATTATGGTCTTGCTGAGCTAGTATATCATAGATTGTATCTCCAATTCAGAGAGTGTATTCAAGGGTGTGAGGCAAGGCAAACAAAACAAATGTAATTACTTTACCCCTTTTCAGACCGTGCTGGTGAATAATAATAACAACAACAATAATAATAATAATAATCATAATAATAATCATAATATATTTCATATATAAAAAAAGATGGGTCTTTTGAGATTAGAAATGTCAGTCGTAATTGCTTCCATGTTAAAAATCAGCGAAACGTTTAGCATTTGTACAGAGTTAAAAATTGAATCGTGGTCGAGAGTTTTGCCTTTGAACAATCCTTTTGCTGTTTGTGGAGACAGTAGCTGGCCTGGATCTGAGCTAAATGGAAAATAAAATATTTCATCTATTGGGGAAAAAAAAAGAAAGAAGAAAAATCCAGGGACGTGACCCCACTCTGGAGGTTCAGGTGAAACCGTCAGTGACAGTATTAGCAGAAGTGGAGCGGAAAAGGGGGAAGGCTCCCCTTCTCCTAAACTATGCAACCCTGAGTGCATAATCCATCAGCGCTGAGAGACAGGTGAAGAGGGTTCTCTCTACAGCCTTGTTGGAGAGAAACACCAGAAGGAATTTGAATCTAATATCTGGTTCGACTGAAATGAATACTGGCACAGAATATGGCAGTCTAATATCTGCTAGCCTGCAGAAACCTTTCATTTGGGGGCCTGCTTTTGGGTGCAATTTTTAAAATTCTGTGATAGCTTCATTATTCTAGTTAGTTAGTTATCCACTTTGCATACATTTGAGCATTGTTAAAGTTAAGCAATCACATTTTATGAGATTTTTTTTTTAAAAGTGTAACTCAGTTAGGTCCCACCAAGAGGAGCTTTTATCACAATTTGTTTTCCACAATAATTTATTATGGGGGTTTTAAATTAATGTTATTTTTTATGTATTTGCTTAAGAGCTTATTCCTAACTTCCCGTTTTTGTTTTTTTCTTTTTGTTTTCTCTTACTTTATTGTTGTTTGTCTATTTATTTTGCTCTTCAGCGTGAACTGGCGCAGATAAGGTCTCCTCCATCTCTTTGTCCATCCAACCCTACAGCAAGCGGTTTGTTTACCATCCAAATTGTTTGACTGCTGCCTCAGAGCCACAGACAGGGACACTTGATACTGTAAAGTGATGCCTGATTAATGCAAATGGCTTACAATGTCCTATAAAAAAAAAAGGGGGGAAAAATCTCTAATGATTGCCTCCTTTGTCTTTGTGTGGCAATGACTGTCAAGCCTTTGTTTGACCACTCCCAGTGAATCCTATTAGCTACACTTCTTTTCCGACAGTTATAAGCATATGCTGTTACCCAAAGGAGAGCCCGCCGATTCAGAATGGGCTGTTAAATTAGTTGCAAACCAAGTTATCCAATATAACACCAATGGTCTCTTTTAAAGGCAAAAAAACCCCAGCTTTATTGCAGAGTGTCGATTTAGAACAGCTAACTGCACTGAAATAAGGGAATAAATACTATTTATCCTTGTGTTTAACTGGAGAAAAAATACTCCAGTGCACCATTTATGTTTAAGCATTTCACATTAAAAAAAAGAAAAAAAAAAAAACCTAAGCAAAACACTAAGTTTTGCTCGCTACCCCATTGTTTCCAATATTATTCCAGCCCACACACTACAGGATATTCCTCGCGATGTGTCTGATAAAAACCTACCGCAAACACTTCAGGATGTGCGGCTGTAAACGGTGGCTCCGTCTAATAAACGCGTCCTGCTAAACATTGCACGAATTCAACGCTGACTTTGCTAAATTGTCACCTCTCCCTCCTTTCTGCCATTTTTTATTTCTTCTCCCCGTCTTAACACGCACCGTCTGTCTGTCGCGCTAATTGCACAGATGCAGACATGTATTCATCCGTTATATGTATTTTTTTTTTTTGTATTCCTAGGCCAGGTGGCGCAGCCTGCTCCGAGGAAATGCTGCCTGAAGAAATATCTCAGAAGCTTGTTCGGGCGCCCCAAGTTGCCAGCGGATCGCTTTGCAACTCCAGAGCTCTGCCATTGGAGGACGGTTGACACGTGACTTCGGCAACCTTCTGGTAAATATTATTCAAATGCTCCAAATGCGCTCCCCCGCACGCCTTTACACATCCGTGTTAATTGCGACGGATATGAGGCAGACAGAAGTCTTGACTAATGTTGAGGGGCCCCTGGCTTTATTTGAGACAGTTTGATGAGTTGGGTCCATGGACCCCCAACAAGTCTGCCCACCCACTGCAGCTGCACGGCATCATTTTCGCTATGAGCTCTGGAGAAGGGCCAAAACTAAGCGCGGGACAAGGTGGAGGCCAAGAAGCAGAACCTCTCTGCTCTCTGCTCCTCCTCTGCTCGTGTCAGTCCCAGGTTGAACCCAGGTGAACAGTTTCAGTGCCCGCTGGAGCTTCTGGTTCACTGCCATGCCAAGGGCAAGCCGGACAGGAAAAGGAGGAGCAGCAGACCACTCACCATCTGCCGGTCAGGAGTAATGTTTCCCTGGGTGAACCCACGGACAAGCTGACTCTGAACAATCTGGTAACTCTGATTTTTTTTCATTATTATATTTTACTTTTCAAAACTATAACTGAGCACACAATTTTGTTGTCACAACCTTTATTCAGTGCTCTGTCAGGGTGAATCCACGTGTTCCCCATTTGGGCATTAAATGTTTAATTTCACAGTTTCAGGCTGACTTTTGTTACACGAATGCACTGTCAACCCAGCTCCCCAAGACTTTTATTATTGCAGACAAATTTAGTAACACAGTAATCACAAATTTCAGTTGTCATTTCTGGATCATCACAAAGTCTTTATTTGCTTAAGGTATGAGCATTAATTTTGCTCCACTGTTAAACACATGCCAGTGTTTTGTTTTTCCAGCCCTGCAGGCAAAGCAGTGTTCAAAGCAGAAATGCTGCAGTGAGCATCTGCAAATAATTTGTTATAAGTTGCTTTTTTGTAACTGAAAATAACATCTTTTTTTTTAACAAGTATTAAATACAGTCAAAATAATACAGTCTGTCCTGATCCGTACAACATCAAAGTGTCTTAGTACATTTTACAACAGCAAAAGAAAAATACAGAAAGATGAGATCATTTGACTCAACATACTTCTCTCCTAGGACCATTAAAACAACATAGCCAACAAGCTAGCTACAATTCCCCGTATTGTTAAGTGCAGGTTTCTCTCTCGGGTCTGATTAAGTACCAATTAACCCATGCCTGACATATTGTTATCAACAGGACAACAGGGCCCTCGAATCGCTCATATTCATGTCAAATGGAATCTCCACGTGTGGTTGTTTTCAGCGGTGGTCCCGATGTATCTTTTAAGTAACCGAGATGGGGATTTTAGAGGACTGCTTCCGTGTGTAGCCGTGATTAATGTGGTCTGTCAGGCAGTCGTTGTGGCGTCAGATGTTTCCCCCAGACTGTTTCTTCGGGACTAACTTTCCCTGAACACATAGACAGCCAGTCTTGTATAGGGTTTCAAGCTTGACTGAATAGACATGGTGAGCTGAGGGCCCTATCAGGCTGATGGGCTGAGGATTAACATGGGTCTTACTGGCACTTGGGGTGCTTCTACAGGACAGATTTGTTAGATGCCTGGTGCTTGCTTTTTTAAGGCCATCCTCCTCTGCTTCTTTCTGCATCAGTCAGCAGTGGGGTGGCAGCAGGTCCTTCAAGCAGAGGGAGACTCGGCGTCAGGAGGGAGAGTACAGCCTTCACCAGCCACAGGTTGCTGGAGCTGGGGAAGGAGGTCCTCTTCAGCCCTTACCTGTGCCGTCCCCGGAGGCTGAAGATGTGCTACCGGGCTGAAGCTCACCAATCGTCAGGTCAAGATCTGGTTTCAGAACTGTATGATGAGTAACAAGAAGGAGCACAAGCATTGGAAAGCTGGTCGGTTCGTCCCAGTGGTCTCCCAGGGACCCCTCCTTTGGCTTGAGCTCATGTGAGGAACTGCTGACTTTTCCCAAGTGACGTGAGAACTTCCTTCTCCTCCTCAGAGCTACACTTCATGGATTATTCTCCCATGTCCTCCTCTATCTTGGGCTCTCACCGTGCAGCCAGCAAAGGTTATTGGACTCAGGCTGCAGACTTGCCCAACTTGAGCTGCATACTTCCATCTGTTGCAAAACGTCCGCTGCCCTCCTGTACAAGCAAAGATAGTCATCACCGAGCTGGCATTTCAAAGTGGCCCTAAGGCCTCATAATGGCTGTCCCTCATGTGCTCATCAAAATCTCACTGATGCATCCACTTTCACTTACTTATGAAAGACAGGGGGATGTCTGATTTGTACGCCGTTTTGAAATCCCCTGAACACACCCGTTCACCATTCATGAAACACTTTAATTAAACCATGTGAACGTATCTTAATTAAAGGAGAGCTGCAGTAATATCACTCATGTCTCTCAGGCACGGTTACCGAAGTCTGCAGGTCTTCAGACGTGCTGCTCATATTGTTCAGACACAGCATGCACAAGACATATGAGCAATTAATAATTACATGTTGTTTTGCTGTAATTGTGTGGCCCTTACATTTGTATTTTCTTTTGTTGCATGTTTAATGCATGTGGGAGTCATACTGTGAATGAGTTTTCTATTTGCCTATGCTTTCAGATAAAAGTTAAGGGGATTGTCCCTTGTCCATTTTCTGGTGTTACACATTAAGTCTCTTTTTTCCACCATGTATGTTAACTAGCAGGATGTTTGTGTAAAATGTTTTAACAGTGAAATGAGCAGAATATTGTTCATATTGGATGATGCTATATTTTCATTGAAGCCATTAAATGTTACGGCCAACCTCTGATACTACTCTTGATTAATTGCGATGTCATATACTGTACACGCTTAATAAATTCATTTGGGAAAACTGCAGCTCTTGTGAAATGTTTACCCAATTCATCGCTGATTAGAACTGCATATTTTCCAGTGGTATTTCATGATTAAGGATTCTGGATTAGATCCCAAATGGCATGAAAATGAGAAAGATCTTGTAATCAAATGGAGGCATGTTTTAGATTAATTGAAAACTCTACAGTATTGTGCATTCAAGTTGCACATTCTTGCCACATGAGCCTCTCCCTTGCTCCTGCCTCTGAGTTCCCAGCCATTAATCACCGAGACAAGGCAGTCTTTCCAGCATGCCGATGACAAGCTCTGAACCCATGGGCACCATGACAAGATCTCCTGCCTCCTCCTTTCCAGCCTTCGCCTTTTCTATAGCCAAATGTTCCAAGTTGGACCAGGCCTCTCTCTCGGGCCAGGTTAGCTGAGTAGCAGAAGCCCTTCCTGTAGCCTGTAGGCCACCAATGAGGTTCAGTCACTGGTAACAACATAAAAAACAACGCCAACGTGACATCAACATTTTCCTCTTGCTAAATTTAACTCGTGGGCATCATGTGTTTATCTGATAAGAAAAGTGTGTCACCGGTTCTCAGCAGGATTACACAGAGATCGTTTCTGGCGAAGTTCTGTGAGCCCTAACACATTTTTTGACATCATATGTGTAATCTTACTGTACACGAGGTGTCACAGAGAACTATATATAGCAAATACATGAACCCCCAGTGGTCCTGGGTGGAATTGCTTCCTTTTTCTATTTTACAAGCTAATCATTCTGCAGTTCAGCTGTCATTTGGTAAATAGTTGTCACCATTTTAGCAGGGGGACTTCTCTATACGGCAGCTAAAACACAGTAGAACTTTTAATACAATTAATGTATCATGAGAGAGGAGGTGACAGCTGGAAAATCTAAAACAAATGTAATAGAAGCAAGAAAAAAGTTTTTCCCTTCAAATATGTTTGCTTACAAAGAGTCAGAAAGAAGGGTGGGATTGTGAAGGAAAAAGTTGGATTCCTGAGATTTTTCCCTTTGCAGAGTGATTTATGGTGTTAATGGTGCTGAGTCTCAGTGGGGCCTTTACCTCTGGTTCCTCACCACATGCTCTTTCCAGACGCTAGTAGACAGGAGGATCCACACATGGAAGTGCAGTAATTCTGAGGATGGGGTCAAGGGGGATCCCCAAGGGTCAAGGCAAGCCCCACCCCACTGCAAGGGGGAACATTACAACATTAAGTTAGCTAGTTGTTCTCAGGTGATCTTCAGCGCTCCAAATCCTTACATGTTGTGTTTTAAATTCTGAGCTTTGATCGGACTGGAGTGAAGCATTAATTGGACTGTTCGAGTGATAAATGATGCCTGCTGCGGTGCCATGAAACCAGATTTGGTAATGGTCCATCATTAATATAAAAACTTTTGCATTATGTCCTTTACAGTGACTGATGTACCACTGCTCCATTTGCAGCTGTTGTGAAGCTGATTTTTGGGGTTACTTTTGAAAAATGCTCTACGGATCAAGATTTTTCTTAAGCTGCCATGAAAACAAAATTGCTGTGTCCTTAACAAAGATGTGTAAGTCACTTACCAGAGTAAGTGACTTACAAAGCACTTGCCCCTGCACTCAACAAAGGTAAAGCTTGAAGCTTATCGTATCATGATCAAGGGAAGCTGCTGGTGCCTACTTATGAGTCTTGTGATTCTATGATCTGGTATTTCCATTCACTGTATGGGGACTAAAAGAGAGCCTAATCGAAATAATAAAAGTCTATCTAGTATCATCCGCTCTTTTTGTTGCGGCTCTGCCTGGACCCCATACACTCAGGGAGTAAACACTCTTAGAATTTGTTTGGCTTTGATCTTCAATAACTGTTTTTTATTTTTTTTTTTATTATTTTACCTCAAACCTGTAGAACCTACAAACCATACATGCACAAATTTACACCACTAATGAACAGCATATGCTGCCACCATTCATGACATTTATAAACTGGAGTACAAGCACTTCAAAACCCATCAATTCAATTTCGGTTTATTTGTCAAGAGAGCAGTTTGGCAAACAGGGCAGCATCAGAGCAAAAAAGAATGGGACCCTCGCTATAGTTGTGGAATCGTTTGTGTGTTGCACTGAATTACTATATACAACAAACTTATCATCAAAGGTGAAACCACAAAACAGCATCTGAAAAAAAACCATGAACCTCAGACTACAAGGTACAGTTGAAGAAGCCTGAATCAACTGAAAAAAACAAACTTTACTTGTTTATGGGGAGTGCACTGTACACACGTTTGCTAGATGATGTAAATAGTAGATAGATGGAATGTGTTTGTTTGCAATAGTATGAATGCCACGAAAACCATGAAAACACACACAAAAAACTTACACACGTCTTTTTATAAGTTGCACACGTGTTTGACAATACAGAGGAGAAAATCACTATTTCATAAGTCAAATATCAGTAATTATCAATACTGAGTGTTTAATTGTTTTACCCACAAAAGATGGTATTTACTGAAGAAGACCCTTGAAAGGTCGTTTGTTTGTAACATATTTTGTTTGGGGGGGAAATGTAATATCATAAACGAGATGGTGGCGGTGTTTTCTAGGTTACTCAGGTGATGGTAATTTATGGCTCACATGACTGATCAATGCATTGCATGCAAGATAATAGACGTTATGTTCTGCACCACAGTGTGTTCTGACAGTTATTCTCGAACAAACTGAAACATGACACACAAGATGATAAAGCCATTTTAAAGGTGCAATATGCAATGGTGGAGACCCGGGTTGTCAAATACTGTGGGTTGGTAGGTTAGATCAATTAGCAACTCAAAACGTCGGTTTCCTGCAACCCAGACACCCATAACATCAATTATTTGACCTGGGAACGAGACTAAACCACAAATATTATATCTTGCATACTAATTCATTAACTTCTTTGCACCTTTTTCCTTCCTGACCAAGTTGACTTTTCCTTTTTCTTTCTGTTTCTAATAACATGACTTTAAGAACCAATTTCAAGTTAAAATGACTAAAATAGTAGAGGCGATTCCAAGTCATAAGGTGACTGTTGGATGCAATACTTCGCTCCATTGTTGAGAATAGCCCTGAACTTTTATTTGAGGCCTTTGGGAGGTTTTGCTTGTTTTATGACCTATTAAACTTCTTAGCCTTTTCCCTTCACAGTAGTAAGTCTCTCCTGGTTCTTGTTGCTCAAGATGATTGTTAAGTATCAATTTCCTGTATCCCCTTTATGGGTTTTATTTATTTGTCTGCTCCTTCGTGTGGAATGAAGCCTCGGCATTACTCAGGTAGATGGATTATAACTCAACTGCTATGACTCATCAATCTTGGAAATTTGACTTCCTGAATCTCGTACAACTGTTACTGTCATAGTACGGCACAGCATTATCAAGATCAACGACATTTTAAATGCTTCACAGTTAAGGATGATCGGTGACAATAAAAAAGGTAAGTTGGTGATGAAACTGTCTCACTTACTCACTCCAGTTGCTTGCTGGAGCTCACTTAAATGAATGAACTTGTAATCACAACAGTCACCCTGCTAAATGTCACATGTTGACCATTATCGATCACTCAAAGTATTCAACATCCAATGGCTTTATCACGGAGTAGAATCAATGTGCACTTTCTTTTGCTTGTTCTCACATATAAAGCAATGCCAAGAAACACTGGCAGCATGGAGTTACTTGGAGTGTTATGTTTGTTTTTTTGCCTTTGGCTCCGCAGCCCAAAAAACACATCAAGCATAATTTTATGTGGCTTTCCTCATTTTATTAGGACTGCTGGTAAACAAGGTTATCAACTGAGCCTGTGTTTGAGAACTCAGTTCTGTTTTTCTGTCACAGAGATCCAATATTGTATTTCATAATTAATAAAAATATTCAAAAAATAATATTTTTGATAAATAAGTACATTTATTGCCAGACTTTTACTCAAGTTGTGTTGGTACAGGTTGACTTTCAATTTAACCAAAGCAATGTTTAAACAGGATATTTTTACCTTTTCTCAAATATGAAATTTAAGTACACTGGGTAAATACAGTATTATACAGTGTAACGTATTTGTAATTGATGTTTATGCAACATTGCACTTTCAAATCCCAAATAAGATACAAAAATTGGTCATATCATAATGTAGGAGAAGATACTTTGCATTTGCTTTGAGGCAAAAAAAATATTAGAGACTGATTCATACTTTGTTGTTATAACATATAACATACAAAATATGCCTTTTGTACGTAGTAACATTTCTCTATGCTCACTTACTTTGTCACATTCAAGCCAAATCTGTGGCCACTGAAACTATTTAATAGTATTTTTTTTTTTTTTTTTACTGCATTTGTTTTAAACAGCTCTCTGAAAATTCCCAAACACTGAAGAATGATGATGTCCACAAAACACTAAGGGGTTAAAATTGGAAGACTGGCATTTTACTTATTTATCCTTGTTTGTGAGGGTTCGACATTTCAGAAACGGATAAAACTCATGCTGTGCAGCCAAAGGTTGTTCTAAGCTGGATAATTTTGTTTGCAATTCTACTGGCAAAACAAACATTTTCCAAAGATACAAAATCAGTCAGGCTGAATTTGTAGGAACTGTGTAGAAATGAAGCATAATTCATTTGAATGGAATATATACCTCCATCAAATTCAAGGAGTTTTCAGTTTGCATATTTCACTCAGTGTAAATATCATGTGATTTAAATGCAGAACAGGAATAAACTAATTACAATTGGTACCATCGAGCAGTGACAAATTTTGATTTTCTTACAACTTTGAAGACATTCAACTATTATTTGAAACCTATACCAACACTTATCTGAAGTTTTTATTTTAAAATTTTTCCAAGGCTGCCATTTTTGCATCCCTCCATAACCACATTGAGGATTACTGCTTTATTAATACACTGTAATTTTGCTGGCAGCATTCTTCTATTAACAAAGATTAGCATGCACAGCAGACTACTGATGTGAATTGTGAAAAGGCAGGGGATGTCTAAGCAAAAAATAAATAAATAAATAAATAAATAAAAGAAGAGACTCCATCTCTTTCGCTGCAGCAAAAACGTCGCTGTTTGAGGGAGACTATTACAGGCTGCACTGCAATGATGAACATTTCCTCCTGTTTCATGTTTAACCCTGCTCATTTCCCACAGTAAGAAGTCCGGAAACACAAAAGTGTGCACGGCAGCTTGGGGGGAAGATGACTGATGGCATGTTGTCATGATGTTTGGGATTCTGCCGACTCGAAAAGCTCTTGGCTCACTGAAGCTGTGAAGTGCTGCAGTGCATTCTACAGGCTATTGTTGAGAAAACTTTGTATTAGAAAGGTATTGCTCCCTTGTCACACTGTTGAGCCTGTGCTGAAGTTATCTGTAATGTCCCAGGCCATTTGCACTGCGGTTGAGTTTGATTTATGATCACAGATCATTTGCCGTGACAGATTTCATACCATTCAACAACAAAAACAAGGACAATTATTACAATTTTTCCCCATGAGTGGATGATTCTCTTTGTTGTTTGTTTCTGAGTGATTTTCCCACGATTGTGTGTGGGCTGCTAAGCTAAGCCATACTTCTGACATCACCATTTTTCAAAAAATGTCAATATTTGAGAAACATAGACATGCTCTATCAATCATCTAGATAGCCATCTTTCAACCGGTCAATGTGCCACACTTGAATATCTGTCTCCGCTCTGAGCCATCCTCTTTTTTTTCCCTCTGGTTTTATTTCTTTGTCCCTTTGCCACATTACAACTCTATCCCGATGCCACATCGATGAGCCTGAGCTCCATAAACATGGCATAGGTGGAAGTTCGGGAACTGTATTAACGGCAGTGACCTCTCTGGCTCGTGTTGACAGTCATCTGTCAGCGCTGCTTAATTCACATCTCGTGAAGGTCAAGAGCTGACACATAATGAGGCCTGACAGTGGCTGAGGGTTATAGGCAAGGGTCTGGTGTCAACAGCAGCCATAGCATCGTGTCATGATGAGGGTTCAGTTCAAACAGTGGAGGTAATCCAAGCACAGGCCACGTTGATCCCGGGGCCTCGGCTGCCTATTGACACACATCAGCGCATGGATGCAAAGCAAATTAGCATCTGTCAATACTGTCACAGCCACCCATCGCGCTGCCGTGTTTACCTCACCTCTGGTGAAACAAAAGAGACAATGGTGCTCATGACGGGGAATGCCTGCACTCAATTTTAAAGAGTTTAGGGGCAGATTGTTCACATTTATGTCGTGTTTAAATGGGCTTCAGAGTTTAGTTTGAGGGAAATCAAATGTTCAGGATCCATTTCGTCTAATGTGTGACATTATTCTTGTCAAGACATCCAATGCAGAATTCTGGGTCTGGGGGATAAAAGCTGTCCAGGGTAAGAATTCTGAGCTTATGATCGCTTGTGTTCTTTTTTTTTTAATGTGATAATATAACTTCTGTTGCATAAAGGCGCTGGGCAGTGATGCGGAACAACACTCCAAATATGTAAATCAAACATATGGCAAGAACACGGATTTCTCGTCTTGTCCTACAAGATAAAAAGGTTACTTGGTTTAAAATGCAATTCAAATACATCCGAGGGGCTGTAATAGACTGAGGCTGCTGCATTTTAAAAAAAATTAGTTTGCATACGAGGAAGAAAGAGATTGCTCACACCTGTTTTCTCTCCCTTTTCCCCTCTTCTTCTTATTTCTCTGCATACCCTCTCCGCAACCCCTTCCCGACCCCACCTCCCTTCCTCTGCTGAAAGCCATTACAGAAATACAATTTCTAATACCTCCGCACAGGTCTTCGATCGACTGCAAACAAATTTATATTCAGGCGGTAAACAGAAAGCTGCAGAGATTTATTTATTGAGTGTGGAGGAGAGAAACAAGCAAGCGCGTGAACCCTGAGTAACCTCCGAGCTGACATGAAGATGGATCCGTGCGCCCTGCAAATGCATGGAGAGAAGGGATATATTGCACTCAGTCATTCAGCACATCGCTGCCTGTAGGAACCCATTAACTCCCACAGCTGGGACACCATATTTCTGTGTTGTAAGGATGCAGTTACGACTTGTTCATTACGCTGAATTATTTTGTAATTACTGCAAACTTAAAAGACATAGAGGAAAACGTGCCCAGATACAAAACAATAACAACAACAAACTGTGAATACAATAAAATAATAAATATTTTCATCTGAGGTTTTTTTTTTCTCCCTCTCCAAAAAGATCCTTATTGGTGGATTTCCTGGACACTTAAAACGCCGTCTCTTCGGGTTGTTTTTTTAACAACACAATCTTGTTAAATGATTGTGAGATTACTAACAACACAGCGCTTCAGATTATTAGTGTCGGCTCTTCTGGTTAGGTCAGATGTGTGTGTGTGTGTGTGTGTGTGTGTGTGTGTGTGTGTGTGTGTGTGTGTGAGTGTGTGTGTGAGAGAGAGACAGAGAGAAAGACGAGCGTGAGTGACACACTCAGATCATGTGTGTATTAGTTTAAGAACAAGCATTTCCTGTTTAAAGAGCAGTGTGCAACATTTGTTGCATGCAGGAAAAGTGTTGTGGGGTGATTCATTGTTGTGTAAACATAGATGTGCTGGGAAGGAAAAACGCAGGGCTGCAGATTATATTTTCAGCTGTTTTTGGTACCACCGACTAACGTCATCTTGTATTTATTCAAACATTTCTTGATTAGAGTTCTATTTTTATGCGCATGTGTATATTTGTTCGGAGCTAATTACAAAGCTGCTGCCACTGAACTTCTAAATACCAGCTGTCACGACCTCTGAACCCATTAAGCGTGTCTTTCGCATGACCTGAGCCCTTCACTAAAGAGGGCCTCGGGTTTTTCAACAAGCCTTGGCGGATTTGCATAATCCATTAGCCCCATCAATGTAGCTCTGTATTATGCAAATGGCGCTTTGGGAAAAGAAGTTGTCATTATGGTCGTGAAAAATATTCAAAATACCAGAATGTGACCCAAAACTCATTTCTCTTGAGACGCGGAAAAACTGTATACTAACACGTGTGACGTCAAAGCCGACCTGTGCACGGGGACAGGCCCGTGAAGGCCCTCGTGCCTGGTGACGACGATGATGACCTTCATTGCTTTATTGCCTCGGTGCCACTAATTGTTGTGCCATTAAAAATGTTGAACTGAAGTTTGTCCCCCAACTTGCTCGTCTTGATGGGTGTTGTCGTCTCGGATAACTGAGATGTCCAGCTATTGGCCGAGACCAGGAGGGCACGTCATCTCCATCAATCAGGGGCTGCTGTTTCTCCTCCGAGGAAGGTCCCCACGGTCGTCCAGCCGCCTGACCAAGCGTTTCTGAATGCATGAGAGGCCGGGCATGGAGTGAAAAACCCCATCCAATGATTATGCAGGGGGAGAGGTGATAATGACTTCCTATCAGGAGTTAACGGCCGAAGGGGAGAGTAGCCCACTGTTCACGGGCTGCTGCCGTGCAAAAGAGGTCATAAACCGGGACCTGGGCGGCAGGACTCATCCTGAACTCGGCAGTCGTGATGAGGAGGGGACACTGGAGTTGGAAGTAGCCTCAGGATTGAATACACCGCAGCCGCGGTACTTAACAGTCTCTAGCAGTTTGACTCTGAACAACTCTTTGGACTGCCCTCCTCCTCCTCCACCACCACCACCACCACCGGTTAACACTGTGGAGCGCTTCTCGACGCCGGCCTGCCCACACTCACACCGTGTCCCCTGGTGGCGCAGGGCGCAGAGGCAGGCTGCTCCAGGACGCGGATGCTGCGCGTCAAGCAACAACGAAACGCTGCACTCCGACTTCGGCTCACTCCCAGAGCATATTCAGATCGACTTTCACAATGATCCCGAGATTCACGTCGCCGTGGGGAGTTCGGCTGGCTTGGACTGTGACGTGGATGTAAATAGGAAAACTTTTGAGTGGATGAGAGTGAAGAGGACTCAGCAACGGGCGGGTAAGTTTTTGGGAAAGGGTAGACTGACCACGAGAGGAGGGAAAGCAACCCCGAAACTTGGGTTGAACTAGTTTTGTTTCATTTTATGATTAAAACAACTTTTCGTCTTGTTGATAGAAAAAAGTTTGCTCGAAGTTTCCCCCTTCAAGGTTTGAAAAAAATAAAAAAAAAACAAAAAAGCTGACGTGTTCGGTGCGTCACCGTGCACAATTTCCTCCGTCATCCACAAACAAAACATGAAATAAAAAAAAACAATAAATAGAAAGAGAGGGTTTTTCCCCGCTTTTTAAGATGATAAAAACGTCTGAAGTAGGCAGAAGTAGCTGTTTGCTCGAGGCCACATTTGAATAAGCACATGAGGGCTTTGCTTTTACTATTTTCTTAACGGTGCTGCCGTCACGTCCGTTAGGATATTTGACCTTTTCGCTCCACCTACTGATGAAAGCAGCATTTAGTGCACACAGGAGGAAGGTGCAGGACAGTAAAGCCACGGTGAATATTCAACCAAGAAAGGGATCAATTATTTACCCACGCCCTTACTAACCAGCAGTCTCTGAATAATGCAAAAGACCACTGGCTGCGTGTCCACACTCACAGGAAGTTGAGTAAAACTTACTCTTGTGAGCTGGAGTGCTCTAAGAGTATCGATTACTTGTCTGTTTGTAATGAAAGCCCCCGTGTATTGATTTCAGTTTGCAGCACCTTTACATGTGTCCACCTTTTTAACATAATTGCTGTCACATATCATCATTTCCCTGACTGATGACGTTCTGGGCAGAGAGCCCACGGAAGAATACGGCCCAGGCTTAAAAAAAAAAAAAAAGATACAGATAGCCTCCTAATGTGAAAAATGTCTATCAATCCTCCATTTTGTCTGAGTTATAGTATCTTATCTAGATCTTTCATCTGATCAATAATGTCAGTTGACTGACTGGCCCCTGTACTTAGGATGGGTTTCATTAATTTTATATGGATGAAGATTTACCACAAAGGTGGGCTAGTTTTTTTTATTTATTTATTTATTTTCCCCCCACCGCACCGTCTCTGTCTGCTGCACATGTTCTCCTGACCCAAATACTCACCAACCACGATGCAGGTCGGTCTTCACTACAGATTGAGGCCAAAGGCCTGAGTTCATTTGCAAAACACGGCAAAAAAACTCAAAACTGCTGCGGATTTGCCAATTTTATCTAAAATGATGTGGACATTATTTCAGCATTAGTCCACATCATGTTACATCAACACTGCTCTGGCTTTTTATGTGCAGATTGGTGGATAAAAGGTGGCACATCGTTACAACTTGTGAAACATTGTATTTGATTAAGAGAGCCAAAATGTGACAACACTTTTGATTTATGGGCTCAAACTGACAGAGAAACTGCGAGGAAGAGCTGTGCAATTCCAATAAACATTGTTTTTATGGTTTTCTCAGAAGCAGTGAGTGATATCTGATTTGTTATGAACACCTCAGTGTTGCAAGATGTTTTACTTGTGTAACTCACATCTACATCCACATAAGCATTTAGATCAGTCGGTGATCTTTTTGGCTACTGATGCAACTCTGCAAGAGACAAAAGGTTATGGCGACACCTTTTCTGCTCTAGGAGTTATTTCAATTCAAAATAAACATTAGACACCCAGCTGATCCAGCTCCGTGCAGATGAAAAAGCCATATGAACCCCCCCTCACACACACACACACACACATCTCCACTCAGTACTGTATTTCTCTAACTTCTTTCGTTGACACTCTGAAGGGGATTATCTGTAGGAGTAAGTCATTAGCACTACTGTGTAACTTGAAAAAGAGTCATTAGTAGAGGTATGCTTTCCTCACGAGCTTGTATTGGTTTTGGCAAAAAAAAAAGACAGGAAAAAAAAGTGTACAGCGTATTCTTCTACGTTGAAAGGCCTCCACAGACCTGCAGTAACCTGATCTCCTGGCTCAGTGTATAAACTCCCAGTTCGTCATTCTTCAATTATGCTTTGACAGCACCTGAATTACTGTGGGCTGGATGCCCAGATGACTGAGGCAATGTGTATTGATCTATCCCTTTTCTTCTTCCCTTTCCTTGCCTTGGAAGGCCCTTCCATTGCCTTTGCTTGGCTGACTATATTTAAGCGTGCAAGTCATTCCTCAGATATTTAGTTTGATTCTTTTATGCCTTCTGGCCGGCATCAATTCTATTATGTTTGGAGCCATTAATCAGAATATACATGTGATTTGCACTACTGAAAGCTGAGGTTCATAATTACGTACGGTTCCTCTGTGTTGGTTCTTCGTATTTGCTGCCCTCAAATTCTCAGGCTCGCCTAACTTGACGTTCATTGTCTTTAAACACAGATGTCGACATTTATTCTATAACTGACCTTTCCATCTGCTTGGCTTTTTTAAGTGGCTAGTGGCCTGTTAACCTTCCTCCTTATGAGTTGTGGTGGTGGAAGACGTTGCACTACACGTGGCACAGTGACTCCATTATGCGGCAGCAGCATATTTTGTCACAGGCAAAGACTCACCGACGACATAACCACAATGTCAGCAATGAAAACTCAAGATATAGCTGACAGTCCCTGTCATTCTTTGAACATAAGTAGAGCAGACGATTCTTTAACGCATGACCCGAATACCTTAGAGGAAAAGAGGGAGAGATTTATCATTAATGCAGTGTTTGAAAGGATTTGTAAACTGTTAAACTGTCATTGACACAGAAAGGCCTAGAGGCAAATTATTAATGATTTTGGTGAATACAGTTAATGGACTGTAAACTCCACCGAGTTGGTTTGAATCACCAATTTCCCCAACATGTCTGCAATATGCAGTGGCACATTGTCACACTACAGCACATGTTCTGAACATACCCTTCATTCTTTGACAATGTGAAAACCTCTCAGAGTAATTTTGTGATGTTGCTGCATGAGTTTACATTTAACTGCACTGATGTTTCCCTTATTATGTCCATGGCTGGATAGATGACATAATTCCCATTCCACCAGTGTTACACTGAAGAATTCCCAGTGAGCCCGGAGGCTAATGCTAAAGTTGGTACCATGGTGAAACACATCCTTGATATTCAGACAATGAAATGAATCCCAGGTGAAAATAGCAACAACCAAGAGGCTCGGGACTAATTCCCATAAGCCAGTTTCATGGAAATCATCTTACTAAATGGCTCTAATGTTTGTCTAACTCATTCTTTAGTATCAGACAAACACCTGGTCGTCTATTCACTTTAATTTAAGATCAACAATGAATATAAAATCACACAAACGTTAAGTATTGCCACAACGTTTATCATGACCTCTGGAATGATCCCATATCCTGCGATGGGCTTGGATAATTGCATTCAGAGGGATGTTGTGCTTCTTTTGTTGGTCACCCCATTGACCTTACTGACGACTGTTTTCTGCCACCCCCGCCCCCACCCCCCGTTCCGTTCCCAGCCGGGATGCACATGACCTGCGGCTTCAGCCTTG